>JAFIDM010006943.1:46081501-46093642 GCA_023159025.1 Thereuonema tuberculata | reverse complement strand
AGGTCTATCAATTTTTTTCTAACTTTACTCGTAACATATGTATATCTTCCCCTCCCCCCTCTTAAATAACTTTTAACCGCTGGATAGATCTTGAAACTCGGAATATACAGGTGGGGTTTCAAAGATATGTATTTTCTCTATTGCTTAATGTCAGGACATGTTTCAATTGGAAGTGGCAACTGTCCAAGTTTGATGTGTGTCACTCAAAGTACCTCAATGTGCGCACCTTTCGTCATCCGGTACACATTCAAGCGTCTACTGTCACGACTGATTTCGACCCATCAAATAAGAGCACGCAGAAAGCCTTTTCCTTCAGGATCGCCATTTTTGAGTCAACGACACCCAGCGGGCATAAACAGAAACTTGAACACGTGCATGTCGAGGCGACGTATGCATTACAATTCGTCACCGGACACAAGCGACGTTACACTTCTTTGAAACCCCACCATTCTTTTATGACCACCCTGTATATATTTAAAAACTAGAGACAATCTACTTACACTGAATTTTTTCCCCCCCAATAGTGAGAAAGCGACAAAAATTGTCATACAATGGAATCTAAACAATAAATTTCTACTCATTGTCTTAAACAATGGGAATTAAGCCAATGGTTTGGTTAAATTAATTCGATTTAGATAAGCAAATATGCTTTACTTTTTTTTTCCACAAAATGTCAACTTAGTACAGTTTGTATTATAATTAAAAGAAGAAATTTTTAAGGTAAATGGCTTTAAATTCTTTAGAACTTCTTGGTTTTAATTATCATTTTCTCTTTTTCTTTTTCTTATTTTTTTTTTTTTTTCCAATTAAAACCACTACAAATGAAGGCAGTTCTTTAAAATAAACAAAAACAAAGATGAGACATTAAATTAAAATTAAAACTAGAAATAAACAAGAATATAATTCGACATTGTAATAAATCTACATGAAGGAATACATGGATAAAGAGAGAGAGAGAGAGAATGTTCTGTATTCGTTCTTAATTAAATAGAAAAAAGGGTTTTCCAATAAAATTAATATACAGGGTGCATCAATTGGTCAACCCGGTAACTTATTCCTGAGAGCCATTTTGAGAGCAGATTAAACGTTTTTACAAGAATAACAGTATCCTAAGACGGACTCCAGAATGCTTCACCTGTGTAAAATAGTGGGCATGCATCAATACGAGCACCTCGTGACACTGAACGTTCGTTAGTGATCGTGCGATAATTCACAATGGCAGGCAGGGAAAGTGCTACGTTCCAGTTGACGTTAAAACAACATGTATCATCTGTTATTAAGTTTATCTATGATTCAAAGGGCAACATCTCTGCAGCAAGACGTCTATTTGATGAGGAATATTAATACAGTTAATTTGTGCTCAAAAGGGCCCCTAGCGGGAAACTTGAGGGATAGTTTTGATTTTTTTTTCCCATTCTATATGTTTTTTTGGGGTGCTAAATCCGAATCTAAGGTTTGCGAACAAAATTTCATGACGCAACATTAAAAAAAAATGCAAAAAAATGTAAAAAATCTCATTGTTTGGCGGTTTTTTGCTTATAACTCGAAACCTATCAACTTTCAGTAAAAAACCTTCCTATTAAAAATGAAAGTACATAAAATTTCCTATAAATTTTACTACTTAGGTTTGTTTCTCAGACGAACCGTTCGGGCGCAAACGCTAGTTGAAAATTGGCGTATTTTGTCTGTCTTCGTAAAAACACTACGTTTTCCACTCCAAAACTCTAATTGATTATTAAAGGCTGTCAATTAGTGAATTCCTCCCAGTTCTTTGCACATACCGTATTTACACTCATTAACAGAAAAACCGACGCACCTAGAAGGAGTTGTCCGATAGAGACAAAAATTGGTGGAGAGGAAGATTATATACAGAATAGATAATGATTAAAATTTCAGACAAATTGAATGATTTATTTCAGAATTACAAGGTAACGAGCTCAATAAGGCGTTGACTCACCTCTACCCTGAATGCAAGCGGCCACACGACGTGGCATAGAGTGATAAAGCTCCCTGATGGTCTCCTGCGGTATTTCTTGCCAAATTTGCTCCAATTGTAGGGCTAGGTCATCCACATTCCCTGGTGGATGCAGTCGCCTTCCCATCATATCCCAGACATGCTCGATTGGAGAGAGATCTGGGGATCTGGCTGGCCAAGGAAGTGTTTCACAAGCTGCAAGACAGGTCATAGCAACACGTGCCGTACGTGGTCTGGCATTATCTTGCTGAAAAATAAGGCCAGGGTACTGCAAAAGGAAGGGTAGCAAGTCTCAGAATGTCGTCGTTGTACCGCTGTGCTGTAAGTGTGCCGCTAATGACGACCAAAGTGGTCCGGCTATCAAGGGAAATGGACCCCAGACCATAACTCCTGGTTGAGGGCCTGTGTGGCGTGCAATAGTGAAAGCAGGATCGGCACGCTGCCCTGGGCGTCTCCAGACACGTCTGCGACGGTCGTCAGGACACAGTTGGAAGCGGGATTCGTCGCTAAACACTATACGTCCCTAGTCAGCATCATTCCAACCGGATCGAGCCAAGCACCACTGTAATCTGGCCTGACGGTGTGCAGACGTGAGTGGAGGTGGCGTAGCGGTCGGTACGAGCGTAGATGTCGCTCTCTCAGCCGTCTGTGAATGGTCATGGTGGACACTCGTGTGCGGGTCTCACGTCTGATGGTTGATAACGATGATTCAGGCGCTGTGACAGCTGATCTGACAATCACTCTATCCTCCCGCTCTGCTGTGGCCCTAGGTCGACCGCTACCTTCATGACGCTGAAATCTGTCATTGTCCACCCATTCCTGCCAGCATCTTCTAATCGCCGCATCACTTTGACCCATATGACGAGCGATTCTCCGATTTGCCCAACCTGCCTCTTTCAATCCAATGATACGACCTCTTTCAAACTCTGACAGTTCCACGTAATGAGCTCGAATCCTGCGGCGAGGCATTTTTTCAGTCGTTGAAAGGTATCCTAACTCGCAATGCAACAGAAATTTTGACCATCAGATTGAGAATCGCTTCTTATATACACCTGCTGAGTGCGCAGTTCCGATGCGCTGCAGCTCTCGCTATTCATTCATTGGACACCAAACTTTAATCATTTGCATGGGCGGCCCCAATGTCTTTGCATACGAAATTTCATTACAATCGGACAACTCCGAGGTGCGTCGTCGTATATGTAAAGGTATAGGTCATTTTCTTACAAATTACATAATGTTCAAATTATTGAATGAAGTCCGAAATTCTACAAATTCAGTTAAGAAAAAGTTGAAATTCCAACGAAAAATCTTGAAAAATTATTACATATTAGTATATGATATTACATATGATTATATATTATACTATTATATGAGCAAAAATTATATGAGCCGGTTGTCGTTTAGAGGGTCCTGGCTGAGGTTCGTCGAAGGCGGCGGGTCCTGGCACAGGTTCGGGTTGTTCTATCGTCAGCGTTGGGGTTCTGCATATGGACAATGAAGAAAGAGGTGGTGAGAAAACAACAACTTGTGATATATCTTGGAGAAATGATAACGAAATAGATTGTATGATTAGACATACCTTCCGCATCGTGTAAGAGTCTATCTTCAGACTCGGTCACTTTCTTCGGTCTCTTCTTCGTCTATGACTCTATGTCAATGCGATCTTCCGGGGGCTCGACATTTTCACACACCCCTTCGCACGATGTGCAGATCGGGGAGCAATGGAGGCCTGCCTTCCTGCATCCACAATTGCATTGGCAGCCTTTTTTACATTGATACGTAATGTGCCGGAGTATCGAGTCCGGTTCAGGGTTCAAAGTGGTTGGCAATCAAAGGATGGTAGAGGGTTTGCGACACCTTTCATTTTCCTGATTTCAAACAGAAGACATTCTTTATATCAGGGCTACACCGGTCAATCAAAATCACCGATATCTTCCCCCACCACTGTCATATTTCATTTGACGGGGCCAACCTAAGAGCTTTTGTGATAATTAGGAGATCAGGATCCTCCACAGCTTGCTGTGAATCAATTTTTGCATCATCAAATTTTTCCATTAGCATAGATGCCAATCGGCTCTTGTTTTTGGAGTTTGCAAGGAAACTCTCCTGCGAGACAGTGGGCACCATCGATTCTGTAAATGATATTTCAGCAACTTGTTTTCTTTGCGCTCTTCTCAATCGTTTTTGCGCTTCGTGCTTTCACAAGCAGGGCCGTGCCAAGGTATGTTGGCGCCGGGGTGCCAGGCAAAAGTTGCCGCCCCTAATAAGCTAAATTTTTTTTAGCCTAAATTTAATATTTTTCATAATAAAACAAATATATATATATATATATATTTTATTTAATGTCCAAACTGGAAGCTCATCCTTCGAGTTTAGAAAAGCAAAGATATCAATCAATCATTTGCAATTTAAATTTAGAACGTAAAGAATATAAGAATAAAAATTAACTTATATTACTAAACTATTACTGTCCGGCTATATATATATATTTGTTTTTGTTTTTTAAAATATATATAATTACATGTTCTGCATATATTTCCTTTCCATTAGTATTTCTACACTAAATTATTTGCCGCTCCCTTGGCACCCCCGCTTGGCGCGGCCCTATTCAGAAGCTTCATCAGGGTAGCCATCGCAAATGACAACGGCATTTGATTTGTAGTTTGACTTGACATATGATACATAAGTGCTACAAATTTCTGCATATGTCTGGCCGTGGTGCATTTGCCCCGGTGTAACACAAACCCTCCGTCGATGACATCTTTTGATAGGTTCGCTGACGATAGAAGAACCCGAACCTGTGCCCAGGACCCTCTAAACGACAACGGCTCATATAATTTTTGCTCTTATCATAATGTAATAAATAATCATATTTAATATAATATACTAATATGTAATAATTTTTCAGGATTTTTCATTGGAATTTCAACTTTTTTGTAACTGAATTTGAACAATTTCTGACTTCATTAAATAACTGAACATTATGTAATTTTTGAAAAAAATGACCTGTACCTTTATTTTACGATCTAAATACGGTATGTGCAGAGAATGGAGAGGAATTCACTAATTGACAGCCTTTAATAAATCAATTAGAGTTTGGGAGTGGAAAACGGATTTTGCGAAGACAGACAAAATACGCCAATTTTCAACTAGCGCTTGCGCCGGAACGGTTCGTCTGAGAAACAAACCGAAGTAGCGAAATTTGTAGGAAATTTTATGTACTTTCATTTTGAATAGGGAGGATATTTATGAAAAGTTGATAGTTTTCGAGTTATAAGCAAAAAACCGCCAAACAATGAGATTTTTTACCTTTTTTTTTTTGCATTTTTTTTTCATGTTGCGTCACGAAATTTTGTTCGCAAACCTTAGATTCGGATTCAGCACTCCAAAAAACATATAGAATGGAAGAAATCAAAACTACCCCACAACTTTCCTGGTAAAAACACAATTTGACTGTATTATATGGCTTTCTCCGAAACGTGAAACAATGACTGCAATCAAGAAGAAATTTGAAGACACTGGTTCTGTTGCAATAAAACGTGCTGTGGAAGGGGTAACAACCTAACTCGCTACCGAAGGGAACCAACACTCGTCGCCGAAATTGATAAACTCATTTAATTGTTGCTAAAAACAATTGGACGCGAAATTGACCGGGTCCAACTGATACACCCTGTATATATAATTTTATTCGAATAAAATATAGTAAACCATGAAATATTTAGTGATTACCTTTTTTTTAATTTATAAATAATTTTATTGATTAAACAATATGTTGACATTGAATGACGTGTTGAAATCCTTTCACCTTTTCTAAAACGTTGATAAGCGTAACTAACAAGGTAGTCACTTGAAAGTGAAAAGAATTATTCGATTAGGTTTTTAACAAAATACAACTGATATCAAAAATACCCACATCATCAAATACATCATCACAAATACACGGATGTTGAAGACTGTTAACAAATCATACGGGTCTGAGTCAATGTTTCCTCTAATTTTTTCTGACAGTAACAGAATAAATTGCCACACAGGACTTATTGGGTGTTTTTTTTTTTTTTTTTTGATTAATTTAAATAATCATACGTCCTTTTTCTGAAACTATTTTTATTTCCTTCTATTAAATCTGCAAATAAAAGTACCCGAGCATTTCTTCTCCTACAATAAACTATCAACAATTCTAAAATATTCTGCGCAAATTTATTTTGCAAATAATGTTAATTATATATTTAGAGCAGAAACTGGGGTCCACGAAACCTTGGATTTATGAATCGCCTTTAGAGGATCATTAAAACACTGCTTTGAAAACAAATCCGCCTAATTAAATAAAAATTAAAATTAATCTTTAAAAATTTTTAAATAAGTTTTATTTTATTTTTTCCCGTCGGTTTGATTTACTGTTAGATTGTTATGAATAGTAATTACTTCTATTGATCAATAACACTGATTTTGCGCAATCAGTAATAGATGTCACGGAACTGCGCACATGGCTATAAATTTATTTATGGATTTTATTTTATTTATTTTATTTTTTTATTTTTTAGGGCCAGATCCTTTCTTTTATCACATTCCTAAAGGGTTCTGTGGAACCTGGCCTTCTCCACCATTCGTTTTCAACTTCACTCCACTCCCTTTTTTTTTCCTTTCCAATCCTTGATTCCAACCTCAACAAGCCGTAACAACACAATTCAATCATCTCAACCTTGGTCTACCTTTTTAACGAAGTCTTCCTCTCAATATTCTCTTGGATATCCGGTCTTCCGACGTTCGTTCCACATGGTCTACTCATCGCAATCGTTAGGCCTTCACGAATCTAAAAATTACTTGACCATTAATCAGCTCGTTCTACGTTATATTCTTCGTCTTATTTGTCCTTCTTCCTGTATCTTCCGCAAAAGGTTGCTTTCAATGAATCTAAAGGGATTTTCATCTGAATACGTCAGTGTCTTACAAGTGCAGATATTTCAATTTCTGTAATAAATCTGATCTGAAAGAATTGTACATTTCGCACCCATTGTAAATCTGTATCCATTCCTTTATGCCAGCGTCGTATATTATACAAAAAAATCAGAGTGTTAGGCAAATTGGTGCAATTTTTCAGTTTCTTCTTTTCCCAACTATTACATTCTGAGATGTTGTTCTTAGCTTAGAATGACCCGTGGCCTAGAAATGATTAAGAACCACTGAGGAAACATTGGTCTGTTGACGATGTATTTCCAAACGGATCATAGCACAGAGGCTACAGAGCGTCAGTTTCTTTGGAGGTGGGAACAGAATTTTAGGGAATACAAATTTTGAGGAAAATTAGATAAAAGATGATAGGAAAAAACTCAAAATATCAATACTAATAATGTGAATGTAGTGAATAGACAAAAGGTAAGAAATTAATGTATACAGATGTATAGAATTCAGAAAAATTGATTGAATTCGTCAGATTATTTCTTGAATCTTCAACTTTTAGCTTTAAACTTTTTATTTGTGCATTTAGCATCTATTTTTTGTTTCTGAAACAAAATACGACAAATCCATCTTTATTGATCCAGGAAAAAAAATTGCATTTGGCGTTGATAGAGCTTTGCTTAATTTCAGTTAATGTTTAAAAATCTTTTAAAATCAAGTTATTTATTGGGGTACATTATAATATATAATATTTATAAATAAAAAGGATCAGATAAAAAGGAGAAGTGAACCGACGAGAACGGTAAATAGAACAAATGGATGATACTTACTAAACATTTTTTCTACATTGCCATTGTAAGATGAGAAGGTGGAGGAAAATTGTTGTCAAACATGTTACAGAATTAGCAATCTCCGTTTGGACTCTTGAAATTTATCCGAAAGAGAATCGAAAAGACGATATTAATAGGCCTACGCGACACATGGACAGGCCCCCACAACAAATTCAGATACCAAATGCAGTAACCGGTTCCCTCCCATGTTATGGTCAAAATCATAGATTCTTAGCCAAAATATCGCGAAAACAGCACACGATTTCCTATTTCTCCCTTTTAAACACACAGTTATTAGCATTATTTTTAAAGTAAATTAATTTAACATCAACTTGCTCTAGCTCTACCCAAAAGGTCAGAAATGACGTTCAGAGAAAAGTTGCTCTATGAAACATTATAATGCAGAATAGCTCTATACAGATGATTAAAGCAGAAAATTAGTTTAGGCAAAATGTAGACTTAATCATAAAAAAAAAGTCTAGAAGTGATAATATAATTTATATAATTTTTTTAATTTTTTATTAAGACTCAGTCCGGGCCCCGGTGTGAACGACCAACTGACCCTCCCTTTATGAAAATGCTACTAACTCCCTTTGTGGGGGCCCTGCCTATGGAACAAAAACTTACACAGGTTGTTTACTATTCTAAATATCTTAGTGAAAACAGAAAAACAGTTTCATTTTCTTTTTGTTCATTTGGAGCCCAAAGAAAGAAGCTCTGAAGCCTAGGTGCCAGGATATCATTGCCCTACTTTCCACTCGAGTATAACAAGAAAGTTTCTTCAAGCGTTATGTCACGTTTTGAGAGGGGTGGGAAAAAGAATTAAATTTCTTTTAGGATTTGTTATAAATAATAGTAAGGAGAGAGGACAAAAGCCTAGAACTGTATAGTAATTTCTGGAATACGCAGAAGTGTTTTAATGGATAAACTTTTATCTCAATTAATTAATTACAAATCTACAGGTTGACAAAAGAAAAAAATTAAAAATTTTATCTAATACATCACACAATTGATCTAAATAATATATAACCTATTGTTTGAATGTGATGGGCATTTTCCGCTCATATTTTATCAATTCATAAGAACATTACTATCCTACCATTACGGTGGGAGATTCTGAGGCATATCTGAAAGAATAAAATAAAATAAAATAAAACAAAATAATTTGCCACATATTTATATATTTTGGGTTTAATATTAAAGCTGCTTTTAATATTAAAAATTTATTTCGAGTTTAGATTGTCAAACTTAGATTAAAGGCAGAATTATCTTGATATGCCATTATTGTATCCATGCAGTAACAGTATAGCGAGATAAGAGAGTCTGTCAGAGATTTGCTTAAAGAAAGCTATTTACAAAGGAACTATTATTTCGTAAATGAACTGAGTTTAGACAAAAAAAAATCCCACTTTCTGCCTTGAATCTAAGATTGACAATCTGAACTTGAAATAAATTTTGCAATTTTTAATATTAAAACAGTAATTAATAAAGACAAGTTACAAAGAAAATTCAATTTGTTCAAATGGAAAATAATTAAAAATCAGAGTTTAGTATAATATTTTTGTTTTTCTAAACTTTTATTGTGAGAAAAGAAATAAAATTTACGAATTGGAAGTTGGTGTTCTGTTTCTTCATACTCAAACTGGGACTGGTGGTTAGAGTTACCGGGAGAAGTACAGTGGGCCATTGTTATTTGAGATCTGACGGTGAATCGGAATTACATAAAGAAATGTCTTGGACATTAGAGGTGATCGATAATTTTCATCTTAAGCAAATTAATATTTACTTTTTAATTCATATGATCTTAATGTTCCTTAATAGTTGAATGAAAGCCTTAAAAAATATATATATATTGTTGGTGTTTTTGATTTTTTAAATATTTAGATGGATTTCAAGGACGAAGGTTATTCGGAAAAAAATATATTTTAATGCATCGAAACAGGTCCTATTCCGTATTTAAGAATATTGGCACCGAATTGAATTCATCACATTTTATTTTTCATACAGCATTTTATGTTAAATCTGGAAGGTTTTTTTGTTTTGTTGTTATTTTTTTGTCGCCAGGGGGCAAGTCATCATAATGACACCATTGAAAAAACTCCGAATTTCAGAAGATCACAATCACCTCTGATTTCCTTTTTCATTTGATGAGAAAGCAATAATTAAAAAAAAATCATTTAAAATTCATTCATTTCCCCATTATGCCACTGCATGGGCCTAACCAGTATATCAAATCTAAGCTAATCTAATCCATTGGCGTTCCTAGCTTTTTTGACGACCGGAATAATAGTGAACCAATTCTCACGCCTATTTCTTATCATATTTAAAAAAAAAAAACAAAAAAAAAAATAAATAAATAAATAAATAAATAAAACGAAATTTGCGTTTGAACATAAAGACTTATTTCTCTCATTTGTGATTTTCAACTTTGAAGCATATTTAATTACGGTACTTTTAACATGGAGTAAATCAAATATTCCTACTGCATATCATTTCTTATACAGTTGAGCATACCTAATCAGGAACTTTCCATTACATTGAAATATGGTGAATGAATATTCATTGTAAATAATAAGCTTAACGTGCAAGCATATGATTTAGTGAAAAAATATATATATATACAACAGCACATAAATAAACAAAAGGTTCTCGCACCCTGAGCTATCATGTCGAGAATCTGGGACAGCTGTTTCAGCTTTATTAGGCTTCTTCATAAAAATCCTTTTGTTTTTTTATGAGCAGTTTTATATTTTTTTCCCACTAAATCCTAAGCCTGTACGTTAAACTTATTTATTCATTTATATGTTTTATGAGGTTCTCAATCCTTGCTGAAATTCTTTTGAGCCCGGCAGTTGCTGGGACAAAGAATTTGAGGCTGTGCGGTGCACGGTTATTTATCATTGTTGCGCTGATTTTGTTTGAAGGTCATTTCGGGGAGCTGAAATGATTTCCTCATATTTGTCTCGCGCTCTGAGCTGCCATCAAAAGTATATCTGAGCTGAAGAAGCCTAATAAGGCTGAAACAGCTGTCCCAGATTCCCGACATGATAGCTCAGGGTGCGAGAACCTTTTGTTTATTTATTTATTTTTTTTTCACTAAATATTCATTCTCTTTGCACTGAGGGATACACTGTTAGCCTAAGAAACATTACAAAAATAAATGAATGACTGGACTTATAAAGCCTAGGAATTTCTCTGTATTTCTATCCATTTTGTCACTTCTTTGCAACACCATCATGCTATATTCCAAAATCCGGAAAAAAAATTCTCGGTTCCAAGCAGTCCGGATTAGGGATCCTAAACTGTAGATACTAGAAGACGATGAAAGTAATTTTGAAATAAGACAGAAATAAAAAAGAAATTAAAAAATCTAAAAATGAAATTTTAAACTTATTTTTTGGCTGATAGTTTTATTTTCTTCTATAAATAAAACCTCTTTTGACTCTTGAAATTTTTGAGAAGAAATGTATTGTTTTGAAATTAATAATGAATTACAGATTTAAAAAACAATAATTGACAGTATTTACTCTATCAATATAGTTCATTTATATTTATCAAATACTTTATATCTGTAAAAAGAGAAGTTTTCTTTAAGTAACCATTTTTAGTAAAATCCCTATTAGAAAGCAAGTTTAACGTCCCTATTAAAAATATCCAAATAGTTTCAGGAAGCCTATTTGTTTCCCTCCATTTATAAAAAAATAAGATTAAGAAGTTTCACAAATGATCATTTCCCGAAATCTTTTACACAAAAATCTGAGACCTTAGAACAAATTATAAAATAAATAAGAGTTGAAGTTTTCTTTCGTTATTATTTATCTCGACCGGAAATCAACTTTGTTGATCTCAGTGTTGACCTTTCCAAAGAAAAATTGGCAGGAATGCTTATTCTCGAGAATCAATCATAATGGCTTCAAGGCAAGGGTTGAGCTTTTGATTCAACCACCGATTCAGTTCTGATAATTTCTTCCAATTTTTAAGATTTAATCTTTGATTTACTGATATCTATATCCTGTGGCTGTGCTAGTTCCATTTATGAGTGTTCTTGACATGATACCCAAAGGGAACAGCAATTCGAAAGTTGTGGCGAAACGTTATTTTCGCCAAAGATCGGTTCTAACGGTGAAATGTAGAAAATCAGACGAAATAGACAAATATATATATATATCATTTATATATATCGAATGGGCAAAACTCAAAGCAAGCCCTTTGAGTTTCGCAAAGCAAAGATTTCAATCAATCATTTGCAATTTAGAAAAGTATAGAATATAAGAATAAATTTAACTTATATTACTAAACATATAGAGCCGGATAGTGATGTGGAATTTGAAAAATGCCAATACAAAGACCATATCACTGTTTCTGTGAAGATACGTCCAATTTATCCTCACGTCATCAGCGGCACAAGTGACAAAAGTGAAAATGAAAATTTAGAAAAAT
>JAFIDM010006943.1:46069109-46081401 GCA_023159025.1 Thereuonema tuberculata | reverse complement strand
ATTTTGGAAGGCTTACAAAGGGAAAACATTAAATGTGAGAAGCCATTAACTTAAAACGTTAGAAATGCAACTGAAAAAAGAAGTTTAGTAAATGAAAAGTAAATAAAATAATGCTTATAAATAAAAAAAAGAATTAGAAAGATAAAGGATGGGAAATTTTAACTTATTCAATTTACATAACTAACAATTTTTTTCTTGTTTTTTAGGTTAACGTAATATATTTGACTTGTTTTCAAGTGAAAAGTAATGATTATAATCGTTGCAACCTGACTAAAGTAATCTATTTATAATTATACCATTTTTTTTTTTTTTATTGAGAACTTACGCTAGTTTATTTTAAGGTATCTGTTGATAGCAGATATTTAAGTGCTAACAGAAATTCGATGCATATTAATAATAATAATAATAATTCAAAAGAAAATTTATTTATAACAAAATTATTCAAAACTATTATAAAATATTATAAATAAAACTTAACAGTAATCAAAATTATCAATTTAGACAAAATAATAAAATGAAATTATTTTATCGTCCAATTTTTAATAGTTACGGACAAAGAAATATTAATTTCAATATGGAAAGAATTATAAATGACATAAATGTAAATATCTTTTTGGAAAATCAAAAAACGTGTGTCGTCAAAAAAAAAAAAACCTTAAAAAATGGCTTAATTGAAAAGACTTAAAAAAAAAAAGAAAGAAAAGGAAAAGACGGGAGAGAAAAAAATCTTAAGGAAACGAAAAAGGCTATTTTTTGGATGTTTTCAAAATAAAACTAATAAAATGTTATAAGGTTTTAATCATATTAAATTAAATTGTTTCGTAGAATAACTTATTGTACTAATTAGTAATCATATATTGTATCTTTAAATTATCTACACCTAATTATTTATTTATTTATTTTTTTATACAATCTTGTAAACTTGTAAATTAGCTATTATTCAAATGTGTAATGTAGGGAAAAAAAATGTATGTAAATGTCAGAACCCGTTAATAGGAAACTTCCTTAACGAGACTTTACTGAGTTTATCCACATATGTTAATAAAAAATAAAAATAAATTACTATTACTTATTTATTTCTCGTGATAGTAAGTCATTAAAATGTTTTGGGGATAATTAATATTCAAACAAATGCATTATTATATTCCAAACATGTATTAAATAAATTTTCTAAGAAAACGATCTGAATGACAGCCATTTTACAGATGATGTGTTCCTTGAGTCCTAAAGAGAAAATATAGCAATTAAAACATTGTTATGATGGAAGCAATTTATACATTGTCAACTTTCCATTGTCTTTTATTATTAATATTGTTTTGTAGCATCTTCCTTACTGGGTATTATCAAATCCTAGAGAGAGAATTAAAAGGAAACAAAATGTTTCTGTGGAATTACCTTTGCACGTGTGCATTGAGATTTGAAGACATCCTAGTATTTGCAGATGAATCAACAATTTTACGTAAAAGATTTATAAGAAATAAAAGGAAATTACATAATTTAAAAGACGAAATAAAATTCAGAGGTAACTGACAGGCGGAGAAATGTAAATTGGTATCTGAATGGATAAATAGGGTCTGAACTAATTATAGCAAGATATTAGCCTTTTTTTTTTTTCTGGCTCGTCATGGAACTGCTTAATGCATTGAAAACACGCTCTTTGAACAATGCTAGAAATGTTATTTGCGATTCTAAATCTTTTTATTTTACATCATAAATAACCGTAAACAATTCCAAAATGATTACGCTTTGTAATATTTGTAATGCGCTTTGCAATATCTTTCATTGCTTTTATTTCTAGTTATAAAAGAAAAAGAGATAAAAAAAAAAAAACTAAAAAGTTTAGAAGTTACAGCTGGCGGCCGCCAGGGTACGCTGCGACGGAAAGAGAGAAACTTTAAAACAAGAGCAGTTGGCAGCGAGGAAGAGAATACGGCAGGTGCTGTCCTATCAAAAGAGGTGAGGGTTCGATTAAGTTTATTTTTCTACTCATCCAAAACTACCAATCGTTGTATCCCGATCAAACTTTATAAATAATATAAGGTGGAAAGAAAACAGATATTCATAGAAACAACATTTCAAACTTAGCTCCATAAAATAACAATTTAATTTTTAGAAATGACTAAGTTATATTTTAACTTACGAATAATGATAGCTTTCATTGCTCTATTCTAATTGACATTTGTATTTAACTAGATATTTAGCAAGCATATTTTACTATAATTAAACTATAACCATAAGGCGATAATTATTGTAGTTATTATTTTTATTGTTGTAAATTAAAGTAGTTCTGTCATCAAACATGATCAAATAGTGTTTACATAAAACTAAATAACTTATACGAAAACCAAAAAAATACGAAGTAACCATATGAAATCGTCGTTTCACTGCAAATATATATTTAAAGCCTGGATAGAAACAATGCTTTATAAGTTACCGTAAAATAAACTGTGGTTAATTAATTGCCGGCAAAACGTCATAACCTCATTCACTGGAGGAAAGCAGAAACAGAAAAAAAGTGAATCAACGAAAATCAACCGAGTGGAAATAGCGGGGAGTGAAATTAGGACAGAAAAAAGTAAAATTACTTTCATTTTTAACTCCTTCAATACGAGTTTTAGAACTTTAGTGCCAGGCAGGGCCGTTCTCTAATGACGTTGCACTACCTTGAAATAGATTGAGAGGTATTCAGATTTGATAATCCATACTGCACAAGTGATAAGTGATAAATAAATAATTAAAAGACAAAACTGAGAAAGCGTATAGTAGTTGTACAAGTCGTGACTAAGAAATATGGTTTGAAATTTAATAATATCATAGAAAAATGTTAATTTCAGGAAAATTATTATTTGTTTTTTTTTTTTTAGATTTCTCTGAATACATGGTTATACTTAAAAAGGAAACTAATTATTATTCTTTTAATTTAATTATGTTTTGAATTGTTATATTTTCTACTGACAGTTTCAGTTTTTTGTTTACAAAAGAACTAAATTTTTTATTAATTATTTTTGTTTAAAGACATGATTATAAAACATTATTTGGATATTAGGAAGGAAAGTTGAGTGCTTTTTTTTTTTTTTTTTTCCTTTCTTGTTGTTTGACAATGTCGTTAATTCGCGGAAAAATCATAAAGCGGAAAGACACCATTGCTATCCTTCAAACATCCGGTCGAAGGAAACTTAAGGAAGACAGATTTAATAGTTGAGATGACATTTCTTGAGTTTCCTTAAGATGAATGCTGTAAATTT
The DNA here is from genome assembly GCA_023159025.1 of Thereuonema tuberculata. NCBI lineage: Eukaryota > Metazoa > Arthropoda > Chilopoda > Scutigeromorpha > Scutigeridae > Thereuonema > Thereuonema tuberculata. The sequence continues at coordinate 46,078,156 of JAFIDM010006943.1, read as the reverse complement.
CTATATTTTGTAAAATAAAAAAGAATGAACAAAAATCTCATTTCATTCTAATCCTAATTGGGAGAATGATATGTTGGATTCCATAATGTCCAAAATTTATGAACAATAAATTTTTTGTTGATAAACTAGAATTGGATCAATGAATAAAATCGAATTGCTCCCAGATTTAACAGCTGTCTTCGTTTTCTTCAATTCAAATTGTATGAAACCGATATGAAGCATAAAAATTAGGCTATATTGAACATTTTTATGTGCCGAAGAAAACGTTTTATCCAATTTCGTTAACTTTATAGTTATATTTTTTTGTTTAAATCTGAAAAATGTTTTGTCCCTTTCTTGTCAAATGTGAGATTAATGTATATCACCTTTTATCTGATGTTAATGCGGGTGAAGCATTGAGTTATTAAAATTTGTAATGTCTGTTAACTATTTCTTGCCATGGTTTCAGGTTTCCGTTTCTTTTAGATACACCCATTAGTCTTCCGTTTTTATAAATAATATTTATTATTAGTTCTACATTTATTTATACTTAGATAAGCCAAATGCATTTTCGGAATTTATGTCGCTTTGATATTTCCTTTTGCGTCATGACGAAGCTGTTTTATCGTTGCATGTTTTAATCTTACTTTAAATGCTGATAATAATTCATAAAGTTCAAATGTACAGGAAGATAGAGAAGACATTCCTTTAATACTTACAATTCAGGAATGACGATATAGAAAGAAAATTAGATAATTGCCGTTTGATTTGTTTTTTTGTTTTTGTTTTTTTTTCTCAGAAAATTTATGACCGTAAGCAGTCATGTTGTTTTGCTTAAAAAGAATACGGTAAATCAGACCGACATTGATGATTTAAAACTCTCATAACATAAAAGGAGGACCAAAAATAAAAATAAAAAACTCACTAAAAATCGGAACAGTTTGCTTTTATTGCAAATTTATTTTAGTGAGTTTTTGTTTTTTTAGAGTAAGTTAATATAATAATCAGATGTTTATTATAATTTTTTTTTTAAACAAGTGCTTCTTCACGTGAATGTTTCGTGATTTATAAATATTGTAGGAGATTAGCTAATAATTGCACATGTGGATATGAACGACCACGTTAAGTGCAACGAAAACTAACTGAAAATAAAATTCAGTGAAATAGAAAATTAAAAACGTGCAAGTTAAGTTCAAGTTAAGAAAAAAGACAAATTCTAACCGATGTTTCAGATTGTACGATATCGTCCTTTAGGCGTGATTCAATTCAAATGTCGGATAAGATGGGGTTTTTTTTTTTCACAATTATTTTACGTTTTTTAGTTTTTTTTTTTTTTATTTCATTGGGCAAGTTGAATTTTACTTGAATTCACAATCACAGCCCTTTTTTTTTACCTTGAAATTAAATCCACTAAAGAAACAGTGAATTTCGTTGTAGATTAATATTATTTAGAGCAAGAGAAAGCATATACAGTATGCTCGTAACCCGAGGTGCTCGTATCTGAAATCATTTTTTTTCCATAAGAAATAACAGAAAAAAAATTAATCCGTTCCGGCCCTCTAAAAAACTCTCTTATTAGTGTTAATAATAATGAAAAAAACAAAGCATGTAAAAAAACAAAACAAGTAAAATGTGATTTTAATTATGAGTTCTTACTGACAGACGATACAGTAGCGGCTAATGGCGCTAATGATTTGTTTCTGTCTCCCTTTCAAAATGTTATGAAAATGTTATGCATGAAAAGAGTAACAGTTCTATAAATATCTTTTTAAAATAAAATAGCATCCTTACGGTCTGCTTAAAATAAAGGTGATTAGTTTATAAAGAAGCAATTTGATAAGAGAACTTCAGTAAAAGATCTCAGAATTCATTTGAAATGGAGGCTCCAACTTCTTTTAGAACCTTATTTTGTTTCAATCAATTTACGAATTTCTTATTTGAATTACTTCAACGACGGAGTTGTAGAAAAGAATAATGCGTTCGTATAAGGTAGAATAATAATAAACACTGAAAATTAGAAATGGTTATAAACTATAATTGATAATTTTATTATATCTGATAAATGATATGTTTCGAATCAAAAAGAAAATACTTAAATTTCGAAATAGATCATTTAATCCTTTTATTTACATTAAATATAAACAAATAAAAAAACATATATTTTTTAAACTTTTTATATTTAATCTTTACCTTCTGCCTATTCTTGTCAGAATTGCTATGAATTTACTTTAAATATAATTAACCTTTATGCGTTTTTCCCTGATTCTGACATTTTATTCGATCCCAAACCTTCTATCAAAATCTCAGATATGTAGTCCTTGATTCCCAAACGCTGTGAAAACAAAGTTTCAACCTGTCGGCGTTGATTTGAGGAAAATCGTTATAATGCAATTTAGATACTTATATATTTTTTTTATAAGAACATATTTAGCACAATTCCCTTTTTAATAAAATATTGCCATCTCTAAGTCGGTTTTTCAACTTTCTTTTAAAATATTGCCGGTCTGTGAAATCCAGAAGTCTGGGTAACCTAGTCTACACATTTGTTATGCTGAAGATTTCTGGAGGCATAACTTCCCTGAAAAATACCTTAAAAAAACGTTCAATTCATTTCTCAACTTGACCACATCAATACATTATTAAACTGCTACATAAATGATTTTGCATTACAAAATCTGACCCTACTTTATTTCTTAATATAAGTCAGCATTTTACAATTTAAAGTTGCTCTTCGACTTTCGCAGTTACATATTTTCGAGAGAAGTGATTTCATTGAAATTAAATTTAGCGTGCGTACAAGATTATTACATAACAAAAAACAGAAACGCACATAACTAAACAAAAATTTACTGAGCTAATTTTGGTTTTTGTACTGGGAATCGGAGACGGTACCGTTTCGAGTTTCAACACTCTCATCAATCCGATCCGCCCAGTACAAAAACCAAAATTAGCTCAGTGAATTTTTGTTTAGTTATATGCGTTTCTGTTTTTGTTATGTAATAATCTTGTACGCACGTTAAATTTAATTTCAATTAGGCCTACTAACTTTTTATTGTATAAATCCTTACTAAGCTAAGCGGAATGCTAGCGTGGATTTATTATTATCCTCTTTTATTCTTGATTTGTTTTTTGATGTTTTGTTAAAATGAGGGGTCATTGTCTTGATTGTTTGTCAGTTTTGTATATTGTCCTTCTTCACTAAGCAAGGTATACTGGGCGAATCGGACTGATGAGTGTTGAAACTCGAAACGGTACCGTCTCCGATTCCCAGTACAAAAACCAAAATTAGCTCACTGAATTTTTGTTTAGTTATGTGTGTTTCTGTTTTTTGTTCTGTAAGTAGTGATTTCAGTTATTAGCCTAATTTCCTAAGGAAAATGGAACTTATTCAATCAATGTGTCTGTATGTCTCTCCTAATAACTTTTAACCTGGTAAAGGTTTATTTATTTTATTTTTTTTTGAACTTGACAAATATGTTTACTGTTAAGGGACGATTTAACGTTGTATATTGTATATGAAATGTTTTCCATGAGGGTTACTGTGAAGAAGTTCCCGAAGAAAAACATCATAAACAAAACAGTAAATTTCTATCAATCTCTAGCCTATTTCCGTTCAGTAATCCACTAAATTTTTAATCCCTTGGCTTTGATGGGATTAAAAGTGATTTGGAGGTAGACTACTGAAGAAGTCTTTACGGATTTAATTCCTTTTTCAAAAAATGACTTCAATTTTTCAAGATCCTGTTTATATTTGGCCATTATGATGACTCCCCTGACTTTTCTCGGACAGTTCACTAATAAAAATTAACCATAGTTCCGAGACAAGAAGATCCGTGAAGTAATAGCATTCTGTAATAGCATTCTGAGTCACTGAAAATTACAGTACAATATTGCTTGAGTCTTTGACGGTTTAGCAGAGTTCCCGCCCTGGAATGTATGTTTGTATAGGAAATATAATTTTGTAGTGTTTGGATCTAGCCTTATTTCGGAGACGTCACATTAAAAGGTCTTTTGATGGAGGCGTTAAGATGGCTGCGAATCACTAAGGCTGAAACGCTTGCTCACGAGTGCGGAAATTTAATTTCTCCATTTTCACAGACTTAATACTATTGGAATGACAAAGGACATTTTCAACTTTTCCCTTAAAGATCATGAAAGCAGAGATCTCAGATTAAATCTTGTTTCAGAATATTAAGAGTGCAAGCAAAGAGACAACCAGGAGAGATTTAAAAAATTAATAATCAAATCTGACTTCTATTACATCTAAATAACTGAAAATGGGAATATTATTTCCTGTTTGTTGGAAGCCATATGTTTTAGCTAAAAAATCTTTGTTGTGTACGCAATTCAAAATTAACATGTACACATAACTCCAGTCAGGGCCAATTAAAGTTCGGGGCACTAGAACACATTATATAGAGAATTTTGTTACAGGAAGTTCGGAGTAATAAATACATTATTCATCTTGTAACAATTAAAATGTAGACTAAAAATTTTAAGTACTTTATATTAATTTGGTCCTTTATATTAATATTTACACACACAACATGGATAATATTAATATTAAAAATTTTAAGATTCATATAAAATGCAGTATATAAATTCAGTAAATACATATATTAAGTTAAAGTTGCGATCAGGCCCAGATGACCACGCAATGCAACTGGAGGGTAGGCTCCAGTGTTCAGAACCTACGGGACAAAGTTGAGGACGGGGGGTCGGCCCGTCGCTCGCCCGCCTTTAACTCCCGGGAAAGAAACCCGGTACCCATTCTATAGAGGGCTGGGTAGACCCTAGGGTCCGTTTGGAGGAGAAAGAAGCGTGGAAAAATTCCCGTCCTCCGCCGAGGCCGGGAATCGAACCCGCTACCTCCAACCCGCAGCCAAGCGCCCTTACCTACTCGGCTACTCGGGCCCATAAATACATATACATATAACACAAAATAAGACTAACATTTCATATTTTTTTTAAAACTTATATTGAAATCTATGATATTTTGTTTTCAATATGGTGACGGTTTTCGGAAAATTAATCGGTTTCTAAAAGGGAAGAAAAATCTATAAAATGCACAATTAATGTACGTTAAACCTTCTTTAATCGGTTTCTTGTAACTAAGTTTGCCAGATATTTTTGTTATACCTTTTAAAGACCAAGAATTACCGGTATTGGATATGCATTTAAGAATAAAATATTACATACAAATAATAAAAAAAATTAAAGATATTTAATCAGTTAGTTATTCACGATCGTCAAAATTGTTTACAATACAATGTAATTAAGGCGTGGCGGAAGTCGGGACGATTTGGAAATCTAAGTTCAAATCGTTCTGTAAGTGTTAAAAATACAACTAAAAAATCTGAAAATTTAAAATACGACAGTTTAAATAATGAATCCTATTCTCCTATTCTTGAATTTAATATGGTAACTAAATTAATTACATTAAAGCTCAAAAACGGCTAATTTTTCGAAAGAATTTCAGTTCTACGAAATTATTTTAGCTTAAAAAAAGCTCCTATTCCTGATTCTATGAATAAATAAAGTAATAATTTATTCCCTGAATTCAACATTTCCTTTACTTCCCCAATAATTTTAAAAAAATAAATACAGTGGAGCACCGTTTATACGTTTTTCAAGGGACTGAGAAAATAAAACGTATAAATGAAAAAACGTATAAACGAAATTCACTAAAGTTACGAACAATTTCATAATAACCAACAATAAAAAGTCAGAGGTAAATTAAAATATTACAAGAGATGAAAATGAAATACAAGAGCTTTGTAATACAAAACTTTTTATTTTGGATTTAATGTACAACTACTATTACTATTCATATTCAGTCAGCATTTACAAAATATTTTTTTATTGTAGGTTGTAGGGCTTTTTTGAATGCACAGAAAAAAGTTCATTGTCCACAGCTAAAAGTGACATACTTTATCATTTAAATCTCTGCTAATGAGGTATTTTTGCATGTTAAAACCCGCCAAAGCTTTTTGAAAACTGAGTCAGTGTAATTTTCTAATACTGCGTGCCTTTTCTAAGACTGGACAATCGGCAGGTGGGAATCTGAGGTTGAAATGCGCATTTTCTCTCTTCTTGAGTTCTTAAAAAAACGTATAAATGAAATTTGCGATTTTAGGAAAACGTATAAATGAAATTATTTAACGTTAATATGCATTGGATTTTGCCGGGACCATTCTAAAAAACGTATAAATGATAAAAACGTATAAATGAGAAACGTATAAACGGTGCTCCACTGTACCATAAATCGAAACTATCAAATTTTTGGTTTTTATTTTTTTAAAATGCAGCTATTGGGAAAGTAAAGGACATTTCGAATTCAGTTACTAGATTATTACTCATAGAATCAGAACTGGGAGCTTTTTTTAAGCTAAAATAATTTAGTAGAATGCAGATTCTTTCAAAAAATTAGCCGTATTTAAGCTTAAATGTAATTAATTTAGTTGACATATATGAAAATCAAAAATATCAGAATATGATTCATTTATGTTTAAACTGTCATATTTTAAATTTTCAGATATTAGTTGCATTTTTAATACTTACAGAACGATTTGAACTTAAGACTTCCAATCGACCAAACTGATTTCCGCCTCGCCTTAACTGAGGAAGTATTGTGTTTTTTTGTGTTTTTTCTGATGCATTTTACTTTTCTTCGCAAAATGTTAAAAAGCTATTTTTAAATTGATAAATGAAGAGACCTGAAGCGTGCGAGGGTTCTTCTAAATACAGACGAAAAACTGTAAAGTAGCCAAGCTTAATTGAATACAAACACTTATGTCAGTGGATGATAGGTGTAACTTCACTTAGTTAGAGCCTAAGAAAACATGGAAATACGTCTGAAATTATATTAGTTGAATCATTTACCAGCGAAAGGTATTAGATTGAGTAATAGCATTAGTAGAAAGAAGCTGGGGAGTATCTAGGTTTTTTTTTTAGTGCCTGGGCAAAGGATGAAAATACTGTCCTAAAACCTTAGCGTTGGAAAACAAAACCTTCTGACCAACTAACAACTTATCTTCCAACCAACAACAAAAAACCAGAAACAACAACCTCTTACAAATGCCTCCCAGGCCATCCCGAACGTTCCATTCTAGATAGGTAGATTGAATACATTCTTAGAACCTTATGTTATCTGAATTTCCAAATGCAAGGCCGTCAATGTTTTGCCAAAGTGGATTTGGTAGTCCAGAGCTGCTCTCGAATTTGAATAGGAAGGGTTATCTGGTCTTAGCCATCAACCAATAAAAAAAATTCTGTGTTCTTCTTCTTTTGTTTTGCATATAAGGGTTAACAAAGGATAAACAAAGCGATGGACTTTCCAACCAAAAAAAAAAAAAAAAAAAGCCCAAATTGCAAGATTTTTTTCGGAAGCAGTTGGAGGGTGGGTTACAACTGATGGCCCATCGGGATTTTTCCCGTATCCTAATATCCTAGTTCTCCCATGTGTTAGTAATCACCTTCTACCAACGTTATATTTTGTTTTCTTGTCAAAGGACCTAAATCTATTTTCTTGTAAAAGCTGCTTCGTGAAATATACAATTTCGAAATGGAGGATCCAACGATTCTTTCCCCTCCCGCTGTCAATCCTCACTTAATACATCTCTGCCATATATTCAAAACTCCATTAATCGGGTTGGGGAGAATAGGTATGGAAATCCAAAATAACTTAACAAAACCAAGTTGATTACATTTCAAATATCTTTAGACTACTGTTATATCAACAACGAATGTGGTGAACTACCTAACAATATTTTCAAAGTACTTTAAACGAACTTTAGCCAAACCACGGTGAAAAAAACTTGGGCATTTCAATGCGTGAATATTTCGAGAAAAACCTTATACAAAAGCCTTACATTTTTAGTAAAAGCCTTTTACAGGCCGCGGGCAGCTTTATTCAAATACACATCTGATTGGGCTTCGTTTCAGTAGATTTTGCATAGTACCAAACAGTAGATGCTTTTTAACACTGTCAAACACTGTCTGTTTGTTTGTCTGTCTATTTGTTTGTTCGGTATAAATTTTGTAATTTATTTTAAACTAACTTCCCGATGAGCTACAGACTTGAAACTTTAAACATAGCTCAGAACTGGATGATAATTCAATATTAACCCTTTATCTCCCTTGTCCACTTGAATGGATATTTTTAAAAACATTTTCCTCATAAATCTACAGTAATAATATTCCGTCATTGCATTTACAAAAAATAGTGTAACTAACATTTTTGCCAGTAGAGGTCAGTGATATTGAAACAAAAGGCGACCGTTTCAGTGACCACTAGCGCCATTTTCTCCATCGCTTCGACAAACTCGAAGGCGATTATCTTTCGAAAATAAACAATATTTTTACTGAAATGAATTAACTCTATGCGTCAGAAAGTGCAGATGTCAACTTTTTAAAGAGAATTTACATTTGTTATTGAATCGTCGACACTCGCGCAAGGTTATCGTAAAAATGAATATTCCACTATTTATAAATCTCTAATAGGGGTTTTTAGTTTTAATGGTTAAGTAATAATTATTAGAATATTTAATATTTAATAATTTATAATATCAGTTCAAGCTAGTAGGTTTATCTTGAAAATGAATATTCCACTATTTATGAAAATGCGAAGAGAGTTCATTTACTTTTTGATGAAAAATTTAATTTTTTTAACAACTAACTGATATCGTATTTACTTAATCTCATCAAACTATTTAAAATCGATTGAAAAATATCATACACACAAGACTAAAAAGCAAAAAATAATTCATTACAAAAAATTGTTTTTTTAATATACCACGTTTTTAAAACGGACTAAAAAGTATAAAATAATTTTTCCTAATCCCATACAGATACTCCTGAAAATTTGTGGTTGTATAGTTTTAATAGCTATGAAAATACTTGTAAGATTTAAAATGAAAAACGTGAGGCGCAAGATAATATACACTGCCATCTCAATTTATTATCTATTGCAAGATAATATTCACTCCATCCATACCATCTCAATTATGTATTGCAAGATAATATACACTACATCCATACAATCTCAATTATCTATTGCTTGCGCCCCA
>JAFIDM010006943.1:46026820-46054266 GCA_023159025.1 Thereuonema tuberculata | reverse complement strand
CAAGTAAGTGCATTTTACCACTGTTTCTTTTCTTTGTTTCAACAATGCACATTAAGCCTTCTTATTCATTTGACTATTAAGTATATTAAAAGTTTTGCATCCCAGGAGTGCTACAGTTTATAGAAATCAAAAATAATATTTTAGTTCTTAGCATTTATAAAGTAGACAATTTAATAATTTACCTTATGTGGTTGTGTAAAAAATACAAGGATCCACAAATACATTGGTATCATAGAAAGCCAAGCATATTTTTTATCTGTAAAAAAAAAAGATGTATCTTTGAATTTCACAAATTGGAAATTGAAGAATTAAGAAATAGCTGAACCAAAATTAAATATCTATAAATGAAACTAGTTGACCTGTGCGAATAATTCACAAAAAAAAAAAAAAAAAAAACATCTTTGAGAAATAATAAACAATTCCAAAGCTGTCGTGCATGTTAGTTAAACACATTGTCAATAGATGGCGGCTTCTACATTTTTATAAAAACGTTGACCTGTGCGAATAGTTCGCATGGTATCTCAATCAGTCACCGAGTGGTAATGTGGAAATAAATAAATGAACAGATTGTCAATAGATGGCGCCTTCTACATTTTTATAAAAAGGTTTTTAAAATAAAGTTTTTTAACAAAAACATTAATTCTAAACAATTTGTTTATTTTTCGTCATTAGCGGTGAACGTAATCTTCAAAATGATATCTCAATCATTGATTCTGATGAAGTATTAAGGGAGATAAAACAAACACCTTTGAGAAATAATATATGAAAAGTTGACAAATTTTTATGTTTTTTATTGTAAAAAAAAATTATTTTCATTAAAATATAAATCTTTGTTTGTTTTTTATCTGTTCTTATTAAATAAATGATGAAATATCATTTTAAAGTGCATTTTTATTCAAAAAAGGATATATTTGAAGTTCACGACGCTATAGCTTTATTTGAAAGCTTGTTTCGCTTTTGTAAGATAAATCGCTTCTGTTAAAGCGTGTCTACATTTTTATAAAAAGGTTTTTAAAATAGTTTTTTAACGAAAACATTAATTTTCAACACTTTGTTTATTTTTCGTCATTAGCGGTGAACGTAATCTTTAAAATGATGTCTCAAATCATTGATTTTGATGAAGTATGAAGGGAGATATACCTTACTGACACAAACACACCATTGAGAAATAATATATAAGAATTAAATAATATAACAGCATTTCTAATGCTAATCTAAATTCATGCCAAAGCCAAGATAGCATATAGCTGTAGAAGGAGAGGAACAGAAATATTCTTTCATCATGATAGAATTCATAAACGATTTCAGTAGCTGATAAACTGCAACTTCATTGTGTGATGGATGATATACTGAACCAGGAGCTTGAACTGAGCTCAAAAACTTCAGTAGGAAATGACAGTGCTGGATCTAGGAATTTTATCAGGGGCGGGGCAAGTCAGCCCCATGCCGCCCCTGTAGCTGTGTTTCACTATTAAATTATAAAAAAGAATCAATTTTCAATCCCATTTTGCTGCCCGGGCAGTTACCCCCTTTTCCCCCCCCCCCCCCAAATCCGGCACTGGGAAGTGACCAGGAGATTAGACTGCTCAGATTGTAAACAATGGCGAAAGTCTACAGAAGAGAAATTAAATTCTCTTGTCTGGCCCAGAAAGACCCAGTTAGGCTTCATGAGAAGAAATTGGAAGAGAGCATATGTTCTTAGCAAGAACAAGAGTGATCAATTGAAATGTGAGGAAGAGAATTCTCAAAGTAAATTACTATTGGAAGCCTAAAAAGAAGGTTGTTATTAACATAACCAAAATTGACTCATCCAGTAAAGATTATTGCACAATTATAAGTAGGAACCAGTCGTACTCAGTCATTGAGGGGAAATGAAAGATGCTGAAATATCTCACTGATCATCGGAAGCACAGTGCTGCCTCAATAGAAGAAATAAACATTAAAAAACTCACTAATGAAACATTAGTGAGAAAGCCAGCCACAATGAATTTTTTTAGAGCATAAGAAATTCAATCTGCGCATTGAATTATTAATAAACAACAATGGGTGAGACCAAATTGTTTACGAAGTGACATTCTGGAACAGCTGTTTCATGCTCTTTGGTGATCATCAGCCAGGCGCAATCACCAGTAAACAACGAGGTTGGCTGATGATTGCCAAATAGCATGAAACAGATGTTCCAGGATGTCACTTGATAAACAATTTGGTCTCACCCATTGTTGTTTATTAATAATTCAATGCGCAGATTGAATTTTTTATATTCTTTAAAAAAATTTATTGCAGCTGGCAGATAGCTCACTAATGCTTCATTAGTGAGCTTTTCATTATTTATTTTTTTTCTTTTGAGGCACCACTGCCCTTCTGACAATTATTCATGTTAGTCTCAATATTCAGTGACTACTCCTGGCTGATGATCGCCAAAGAGCATGAAACAGCTGTTCCAGGATGTCACTTGGTAAACCATTTGGTCTCACCCATTGTTGTTTATATCTCACTGATCTTTTACATTTCAAGTCATTTCAACAAAATCTGGAGGATTGAATACAAAGAAATATTGTTAAAGCAAATAATCAAAGAATTTGAGATTTGGATATCACTTATCAGACAAAGCAATCTTTGAACTGGTTGACTGAAAAATTAAAGATTTTTTTTTTTTTTCGTAAGCTTACTCTGAAATGCCATTTTACTTATGACTCACTCATCAATGTCTTCAATTTGATCAATCTTTAAATTTAAGATAGTATTTGTTATAGTTTAATCTGTTAAGCCGTAATTAAAACAGAATATTCTTCAGGAAAAAGACAAACAATGTGGGATTTCATCCTTAATTGTCAGAAACTAAGACAACAACCAGAAACTAAATAAATGAGAGCTATCATTGAATGAGTCATTGATATGTGTAACAAAAATATGTTGTTCATCACTTGTTTCTTTCTTCATGATATCCAAGTAATAGTAATTGCTAGAAAACAATGTTTCCAATAAGCCTAACATTAGGATCATAGAATAGTACTATAAAAAGATTCTTCATTGAGAATATCATTCAAATAATATATAATTGGCTAAGTTCGTCTGTCTGTTTGTAACTCGATATAATTAAGCTATTAAGATAGATCCAACAGTTCTCAATGGTACCATTCAATCAAGGGTACTCAAATTGGATGAAATATTAGTTCATTTTGTCATTCAATGTTGTTTCCATGAAATTTTATCCTTGGGAACTGACCTCGACAACTGAAATTCTAACAAACATTCGTTCAAAACCAAATAATTTTGTTACCGCTGCATCCATTTTAATGAAATTTGGCATACTTACTCAGCTGTTTACGCTGATTTCGAAACTCAAAACCATTTTTGCTGTCGAAGCTTCGTTCACAAGTTAGCACAGTATTTAGATTACAAAGGTGAGTTTTTAAATGCCTTTCGGCGTTATGGGTCAAAAATAATAATTATTCCATTCTTACTTTTAGTAAAATTTATTTAAAAGGACAAACTTTAGATATGGTTGGTATTTATTTACCAGAGCCTGTTTTTAGTCATGGACAGTTATATGTTGCTATTTCTCGAGCGCGTCGTGCTTGCGACGTCAAAATCAAAAGTCTTGACCAAATACATCAAGGACATCTGATAGAAGGAGCTGATGCTGTTTTTACAAAAAATGTAGTTTATAAGGAGACATTTACTTTGTAGTTGATAGTTGATAATAAAATGATTTTTCAGATTTTTTTATGCCTGTCGTCCGACAGGCTTTGCTGCTAGTTTATTTTATAAATGAGTCGGAAATTATTATTGACAATATGTTAAAAAAAAAATGGTAATTTTTTTTGTAAATTGTGACTTTGTTACTAATTAAAAGTTTTATTGACTATGATTCAAGAATGTAGAGGTTTCTAAGTGCTTTATGAAAAATAAAGTTTTTGAACTGATATTTAATCAATTCCTAGCAAAATAATTGTAAGTAAAAAAAAGGAAATTTAATCAAATCGCTTACTTGTATTTGGAAGCTTGACGATGAATGTAAAAAATACCTTGGAAAAAAAAATTAAAAAGATTTTATTTTTTAAATTTTAATTATAAAAGTAAGAAAAAATATATCACTTTAGAGAAATGTAATTCCAAATGAGTAATAAAATACAAAGCTCCTATCAACTTACTTAAAATCTATTTATTTTGTAAACATTTTTTAGCAATAATAAGCTGTAGGTAACATTATTCTGCCAGTGTAACTTACATGCAAAGGAAGCACTATGAGAGCAGCAAGAAAAATCAAATTGAAATTCAGGAAGCCATTGATGAAATAGAAATGCCAAGGTTCAACACCTAAAACAAATAAAATGTAAATAATAATAATAATAAAATAATTTTAAAAAAACATTTTTTTATGATTTTGACTTGTTCTAATGCTTTATTATAAAAACTATAATTTGCCTTCAATAAACAAAAAAGAGAGCACTTGCAATTTTTAAACCTTACCATAGAGATCTGGTCCATGATCTGTAAATATATTGTACAAAACAATATTTAAAGGAGCTACTACAAATTTCCCATAAAAGTAGGAATCGATCTGCACAATCGGGACCTTAAAAAAAATAAAAATAAAAATTGCAGAATGTAATAAAAGCACTCTTAAACAAAAAAGTACTGGAAATTCCAAGAATTTTATTAACATTACTCACAGAATACCTTGTATCTGACAAATTATACAGTGTATTACCTAAACTACTGAGAAATTAGGAATACTATACATATAACAAAAGATGGCTTCACATTCTGTCAGTGATAAATTTGCAATAAAAAAAGAACATCGCTTTTGATGGAAAATATTTTGTAAAGAATGATAACTACAATTAATTCATGATAGACTGCAATCAGTATAGAAAAGTTTTTCTTTATTCACAGTCGTTTAATAAAACAGATCTTTGTACTTAAGAATCAATAAGCATTTTATTTTATATGAAATATATAAACTCTAGAACAACTTAATGATTAACTCAAACAATATATTTAAAAATATGAATTAGTAAAAAGATCAAACTGAAATTATATCTGGACAAATGTTGTAAACCATTTTATTAAACATTAAAACATACAATAAATACTTACTAGAATAAAAATTACAGCAACAACACACCACTTCAGAAAAAAGCTGTATTTTTTCTGAAGAACAACAATGTCATAGGCAATGGGTAACCTGTAGTTGAGAAAACAAAAGCATGTATTTAGATTAATGGTACTGCAAAATTATACTACCTGTCTCTTAAATAAAATTCATTGCAAATGTAATTTCTATTTAAAAAAACAAAGAATTATAAACAAATGCCTGCCACTGCAGATGATTCTTCAAACATTTCGTAACAGCAAAATTTTGCTGAACATTTAATGTTTAATTTGTTACAAAGCAGCATCACTTTCAGTTTAATAAAGAGCTCAGTCTTGTGCTCACAATTTGTATCAAGACCAGATATCTTTATAATATAGTCATGTTTGGATTATCAAAGAAAAATATCAGTATATTTTTGGGAATCCAAAACTGTCAATTGATTAAGATAAGTGATATCCCTTGATGTTTTCTCCTTATTTGCAATCAAAATCAAATAAATTGTATCTTATGGGTAATTTATTTTCAGCATTTAAACAACAGTTTAGAAATGATTTGAGAAAATTTAATAATATTAATTGTTAATACATATTCTTTTCCACTATCTTCCTTTATTAACAATGATTAAGAAAATAATCATTTTCTTTTGCAGAAAACTTCATCACGCTTTCCTTTTGAGGACTTGTTTACGATTTTGATATAGTATGCAGGATTTATAGAAATATATCTTATGTCTAGTGCAAGTGAAAGAAGTAAGTAGAATTCATTAGTTGAAAATGAATTTTATAAGCAATATAAGAACTTTTGGAAGAACAGCATTAAAGCTGTTAAAAGAACACCAAAACTGCATTAGTACCTTGAATGCAAAAGATTTTAATTATTATATATTGTTAATTTGAAAAGATTATTGCAAATCAGTTAACGACTTCTGAAAAGGAAAAGGAATTTTCTTGCTCTCAAAAGGAAAGTCTGATGAAGAAAATGAAATATTGTTAATAAAGGCAGATAGTGGAAAGAATATATATTTATGATTTCGATATAGTATGCAGGATTTATAGAAATATTAATTGTTATTACAGAATTAGAAGTTTTAGCTTTATTTTTATATAAATTTATAAAAAAGGAGAAAAATCTTTTTTCCTTAAAAGGAAGTAAAGATATAAGCAGAAACATGAGAAAATCAAGAGTAACTAACTAAAATTAAATATTAAATAAAGTGATTTTAAACTAAATCAGATTTGCTGTATTTTAAAGTTGTTAGAATTCAAAAATTACTAAGCTACTTGCCCAAGAATTGCTGCAAAAGGCCAGCCAAGTAATGTAGCCACTGCCACAGACATTATAGAAATCTGATTAAAGAAAAATATGAATTTTTATTAAACTTTAATTTGTTGTAAATTTCTTTGTTTTTATTAATTCTTTGAGAAGCATCTTGAATATGTTATTTATAATAAAATAATAGTATCTGATATACAAAACAAGCTTGTGTTTTGTATATGACTTATTACCTTCAAAAATTACAGTGAATAACTGGAATGTATAAGAAATCAGTTATCAAGAAACAAGCAAGTGTTTATATACCACAACCTTCATCAATCTGTGACAATGTATAACATAGTATTAATACCAAAGGAAAGCAATTGGAACTGGTAGCAAAGATCACTGTGAATGAAACAGAGCTGATCCTTTGATGCTGGTAACATAGAAACTTGAAGATATACTTTCTGAAGTTTTATAATCCCTTGGTGTCTGATTGCAGTTCATAACAGGTTGTTTTTCAATGACAATTGGTCGTTATGTAGGTTGACTGCATTATGGAATGCTTATAATGTGATGGTAGAGTAGCAGTGATAAAATAAGTCCCATGGGAATTTAAGTGACCAAAAATAGTGTGGTGGAAGAATAGAAGAGCTAGAGTGTAGCTGTATAGGAATGTTACAAGCATCACAAACCACAAAAGGCCCTAAAGAGTACAGGAGTTAAGTATTTAAACATACATAATATAAGAATCAAAAAAGAACAGGAAGAAACTGGAAAAGTGAAGTGAAGATGTGTTACTCAGATATACAGGGTGTATCTGAAATGTGCTGACAAACTTAAAGGTTGTATTCAATTTTGCAAATCAACAAATAAATGTCATACAAACATGGGGCTGGAAATGCTTTATTTCCAAGATATGAACGATGCAACATACAGAGGTATTGGCCGTACAGTCGCTCAGTTTCACAGAAAGTACTTGAAATGTCCTCCACCGGCCGCAACGCACGCAACACAACGTCGTTCCATCGACTGCCGAACATGGTTGAAGATGCCAGGTGCACGTCAAATTGTGTTGCACCCATCCACTATGTGATGATGCAGTGCATGCACGTCAGGTACCAGTGTGATTTACACTAATGCTTTAAGATAACCCCATACGAAAAAGTCCAGAAGGTTTAAATCAGGGAAATAAGCAGGCCATGACATGATTACTGAGGAGCAATTTAATGACTCTACGATACGACGTAAAGGCCAACACCTCTGTATCGATTCATCATTCATATCTTGGAAATAATGCATTTCCAGATCCATGTTTATATGACATTTATTCGATGTTTTGCATGATTAAATACAAACTTTAAGTTTGGCAGCACATTTCAGATACACCCTGTATATATAACTAAGCTCAGTGGGACGTAACAGCTATATCTTGCTGATTATGGCTGAAGAATATGACTACTAGTAACAAACATTCAGATGATATGGCCTAAAAAGAGATTCTACAGAAGATGTCGAAAAGACTATGTGACAGTTTTACAGATCCAGTACTTTAAAATCACTTGTTAAAAGGGTTTAGTATCAGAGATAGGGATAAACGACTGAAATCATGGAAACAATTTGTATGAGCATTCAATAAATAGAAGAATAAGCTACACAGCAGGATCATAGTTTTCCTTTGATTGGATGGGATATGGTCACAAATGGCTGATCTATGTGATTCCATGTATATAAGATTTTTTTTCAACAGAGTGGATGCAATGGTAAACATAGAGCTAAGTTCCAAAAGCTCGGATATATTCAAGAAGAAATAAAAGACTTCTTAAAAGAAGTCCTCAACTGAGTGACTGATTGGAAAAGACACACTTATGTTTGAGATTATTGACACTCATAGCTTTGGTCTTGGAGAGTCTTTCAATGAAATGAGACATTTGGTAGAGGATATTAATTTACATCAAAAAAGGGGATATTGGATATACATATTGTTCTACTTTTATGCCTTGAGCAAAATCTGAGAATCTGGGATAGCTGTTTTGTCCTTGTTAGGACTCATCAACCAGATTTACCTTCAATAATAAGTTCAGAAAGCACAAAGGGCTATGGATCTTTTCCTGCTCCCAGGAGTGGACCCTAAAAAAGCAATCGACAATATGAAAATTACTGTAATCAGTATAGCATCAAATCTTGGCCTGCTAACAACTAGGCACAAAAGACAATTTAAATATTGTTGTTTGCTTTTGTGGGTCCCATGCCTGGGAGCAGAAGGATCAATAGCCTTTTGCTCTTTCTTAGCTTATCATTGTGGGTAAATCTGGCTGATAAGTCCTAACAAGAACGAAACAGCTGACCCAGATTCCTGTCAATGTAGTTCAAGGCAGAAATTGATTTACATCAAGCTATACATGATCATTACTACCGAATAATAATAATAATAATAATAATAATAATAAAACAGTTTCAAGAGAATATATGCTATTAACCCATTTATGCCTCGCGTCCTACATGTAGTACGCTGGCAAATTGAGCTTCCCGAAATAGTTATGCATTCAGAATTCAGATGGCGCCAAGGGAATGGTAGTAAACACATTAGGCTTACGTGTCCATAGCTCGTTTCAAGAAATTTTCCATCTGCACATGCCTTATCATACGATGTTTGTGCAACTTCTAAGCTCTTGACAAAAATTGCAATGGCTTCGACTTCTAGGTAAGATATTTATTTGATAAAATAGTCGTAAAATTATGTGTTTGGTAATTATAAACTGCGAAAGGAAGGGTAATGGAAAGGTAAATATACCAAATTCCTGTAACGAATGTTAGGCCTAGGAGAATGAATGGAAACATGACGTCCTACATATAGGTCACTAGGAAAATCCGCATATATTTGGTCATACTGTATTTTGGATATAAATTTTTTTATAAATAAATTTCTTTATGACTCCTTTGATTAGAGTTGTTTTGGGTGTATATGACCGAAATCCCCTTCCCTATCACCTGTGTTTTGATAACTTTTTCACGAGTGTTAGGCTTGTTTCAGCTTTGAAGGATGCTGGAATCAAGGGAACCGGAACTGTGATAGAGAACAGAACGGAGAAGTGCCCCCTGATGAAGCCTGCTGAGATGAAGAAAAAAGAGAGAGGATTTTGTGACTACAAAGTAGACGAGGAAAACGAAATTTTGCTTTGTCGTTGGAATGACAACAATGTTGTGACACTTTGCTCAAATGCTTCGGGAGTAAATCCCATAAACAAAGCGAATCGGTATTCTCGAGAGCAGAAGAAATGAATACAGGTTTCACAGCCTAATCTGGTAAAGATTTATAATGAACATATGGTTCGAGTGGACAGGATGGACCAGAACATCAACAAATATAGGGTATCCATTAGAGGAAAGAAGTGGTACTCATCCTTGAATACATATTTCTTGGACCAGTCTATGAATAATGCCTGGATGTTACATAAGAAATGTAATCCAGACAATCATCTTGATCTGCTAGCCTTCCGAAGACGTGTTGCAAGATTTTACCTGGAAAGATACGGAAATCCCTCTCACCAAGGCCAGAAAGGACAACCATCTAAGTCCCCGGCTGATTCCCGATTTGATGGTTATAACCTAATTCCATAGGAGAAGCAAACAAGATGTGCTTATTGTCATCAGAAGACTACTACAAGGTGTGAAAAATGTGGGAAAGGTGTTCATGTAAAGTGCTTCAAGGACTTTCACACAGCATAAGTCTGTTGCGGAATGAACACTATAGTAATACAGAAAGCATGTTGTATACCATTTATGCCTAGCGTCCTATATATAGGTCGCCCATAATTTGGTACACAGGGAGCAATTAAATAAAAACATTTTATTTTTTACTTAAACATGTTGTAATTGGTCTAATTTATTAATTTCAACTTAAAAATTTAACAAATATTACTTTTGGCATAAATGGGTTAATGACTGCAAAAGAACTGCAATTCTAACATTAAGAATTAATAAAAGTAAAGGGTTGTTTTAAAGATTCGTTAATATCTTTAGAATTTAAAATGACTCACCTGATTGTTCCTCAAAAGCCATCCACCAAAAGCTACCAAGACAAAATACATTGAAAAACTGCTTGGCAAATATGCTGTACTGGAAATAAACATTCCAGTGCTGAACAACTGAAATACCAGTAGTAATCGTCCAACATGAGCTCCAAATTGATGGCAGACACCTCTGTAAATTTAAGATAAAAAAGATGAGATAAATGTCTTCAATATATTCCTCACATCAGCATGGTTCACATTGTAGAAATACATTTTTTAATAGAAATGAGTTTCTAAAAAAGCAACAAGCTTCTGAACACTGCATGACCAATGGAAACTAACATGCTTTATCTCTGATAATGAGAGATGCCACCATTCACCTTTCGCAATTCTGTACAGCAACTCATTTCTTGTTTTGTATAATTAGTTAACTAGTCTATGTCTTCGTCATCTTCAAATGCAATCATATCCTTGAATGTTTTTCTCACTATGGAATCAGCTTCATCATTCATATATTTATGGCAGTGTTTATCCACTTTGCAATGGCAGCTATTATAACTTTTATAATGCTGCTATGGATTTATTTTCTTCATTTCTGCCTTCCTTTCTTAATCAAATGAATGCCATAAACTTATTTTTCTCTACTGTTGGGTCATCTAGTCACTATCTCTGTGCACATCTATGCCTATAGCTTTCCTCCATGCTCATTCTCAACCTGTGAAATTAATAGGACTTTTATTGGCCTTTCACCTCTAAAATTCACAATGATCAGAAGGCTTGAAAGTTTGAATATCCTCCCCTCAATCACAAGGATATCTCTTTCACTTTTGCATCATACAATCACTTTTATGTAAGTAATGCCATTAGTGTCTTTTATACCAAATAATCCATGCTGCTTCTTTTTCAAAACTGCTTTCCTTTCTTTTATATCTCATATTTGGTCACTGAAGCTTTATGATTTGCCTGTGGAATTCTTCTTCATTCGTCATAACTTATAATCAATTATCCACAGCAACACAAGGGGCATGGATTCCATGAGCCCTCTGAAGTATTGTGTAGATAGTGTACATATGCCTCCTCAACAGAGATCTGTAATTCCCTCATATTCGCTGGTAGTGGAACCCTGACACTGATGACACATTGAACTGCATCCCACATGTGTTCTGTTAGATTTAAGTCTGGCAAATAACTGGATCAAACTCAGAGGAATGTGCCTCTGGGCATAATTTAGTGACAAAGTTCAATAGGACAATGAATGTCCTACTGAAAGCGCCTGTTCTCACCTGAGTGAATGAATGACATGACTGGTTGCAAATAATACACAAGGATGGTTATGTAATGATCAATTATGTATCAAAGGTTCTAATGTATGCCAGCTAAACAAACACCCCCACCATAACAGAGCCACTGCCACCATGGATTGTCCTTGTTGGCATGCAGGATCCACTGCCTCATAAGATTTTCTCCACACACATAATTGTCCATCTGACTGAAATAGTTACAATCATGACTCATCAGAACAGGCTACACATTTCCAGTTATCTTGCATTCAGTGGTGGTGTTCACAAGCCCAGCTAGGTGCAGAACCCTGCGCTGTAAAATCAGCAAAGGAGTCTAAGTGGGCCATCAGCTCCCGTATCTCATAGATGAAAGAAAACGTGGTACTGTCCAAATGCTGATGTTAAATATGGACCCAGCACTGAATTATTCTGGTAACTGGATGTTAGAATACTTGCCAGATTTCGCTGTCCACGGTCATCCAGTTTTTCATCGGCCGCAACGATGCCAATGTAAGCACTGTATGCTGTGCGTCTTCCCTGATGCTGTGTAGTTACAGTACATTCTTGAAATTGTAGCACATGAAACTCAAATTTTGTGTTGATTTTGGAGATGGAGTGACCCATCTCTCTGACATCTCATTCAAAGTTGCTTAAATCATGAAATGGTGCTATTGTCACTGTGAATTACACGACAACAGATTGCACAGATATCCACCTTTACATGTACTTCAATTGTGGAAGATACCATTTAATGCACAGATATGGTGGCATGTACTAGAAATGGAGGTGACTGTATCAGTTTTTCTGATACAGTTTATATATATTTTTATGCACTTTCATTTAAGTCATCCTTCTGGAACCAAATGGTGCTTAGCTCACATTTCTCTCAGTGTGTTATTACATGTTCTTCCACCTTTCTGTTTATATTCATCATGAGTTTGCATTTGTTTGTCACTATATCATTTAGTGTCATTGATGTTTTTATTTTTCACAGGATATCATTAGTTGTAATCCTCAAACTTTCCTCTACATAATGCTGGGTAAGATCATGTAAGATCGTGCAACAGATAACTTCTATTTCAAGCTGATCCTCCAGCTTCCTTCTGTAGTATACCTGTGCCTGTCTTTGTATTATTTATAGATATTCTTCATACTAAATGTCGCAGTTCTTTATATAGCAAACCCTGCACCAGACAGCTTCTATGTATTACAGATTAGTCATCTTTCCTCATTATTATGCTCAGTCGGGTTAATTTCTCAATACCAGTGCTGTAAGCTTCCATTCACGTGGTTCTCCTTGCCATTTCTTTCCAAGTCCCACTCACATTTCCCATTGTTGCTGACACTTGGGTGCATCAAACAATTCAAAAATGTTTGAAATCCAAATAATTTTCATTCATGTAGTAAAGACAATAATTACATGGATTACAGCTACTGTGAACACCTATGGCTTAGTTTTAGCATTTTCTACATATCCACTTTCAAAATAATATCCACCTTTACAATGCACTTTTACAGGCACAATTGCTGGATTTAGTCCTGAAAAATGTTTTATGGAATCAACTCAAAGGTTTGTGTTCCAGCTCTGATAACTTCCTCTGTTGGAGAGAATTTACAACTATAAAGCTGGTTTCATTCATAGCAACCAGAAAATAAATTCATAGAAACCAATCACAAGATGCTAAGTCAGGAGAATGTGGCAGTACTTTGATGTTTCTGCAGCTACAAACAATACTCAATATCACAAGCCTTTGTTGTTCATGCACACCATGTGATGACTTCATTGATTTGCTTATAAGATACAAACCGGACAATGTCTGAGCAATGCCTGCAAGGACCTAAGAATCATTTACTGGGTGACGATGTTAGCAAAGGCATACGATGATAAAGCTTTTCTGTCAAATGTCTGGTTTCCTGATAAAAACCATATTCAAATGAATGGATTTATCAATAAACAGACAACCCGCTTTCTGGGATTTGAACTGCCAGACATCATTGAGGAGAAATCCCTCCATAGTCAGCATGTAACAATATGGAGTGCGATGTCTGCAAATGGTATCTTGGGCCCTTATTTCGTTGAGGATGATCATGGCAATCCTGTGACTGTGAACCAGGTGCAGTACAGAAAAAACATTATCACACCATTTTGGGGGGATGTCATAAGATTCTGCCGTGCATATAACCTGCCGCTTCGTAATCAATGGTTCCAGCAGGATGGGGCCACTTGCCACAATGTGAGGGGAAATGCTTTTGATTAATGCAAATTTTGGTAATTGCATCATTTTCCATGGAACAGCCTTCCCATATTCGTCTCATTCACCTGATCTTACTTTACTGGTCTCTTACACATTTTGGATATGCTGGAAGAAGCCATTTTCTGATAGAACCCACCGGCAACCATTGGTGACTAACATCAAAAGATTGTAAAATACGTCAGAGGAATGAAGCAACCTCTCTTCAGGAACACGTTTGAGAATCTACATGAGCATTACGAGTACTGCCTGCAAAGCAAAGGACAGGATATCAAACATGTGCTAGTCCTCAGAAAACGTGGAAACTGACTTCCATGTACAGCAAGCTTCCTCTACTATTCGTATTCTGTATGTCACATAAACCTTTTTTTGTACACAAATATTTCAGTATCGTTTGTTTTGGCACATACAGTACTTTGTGAAATAAATAAAAAGGAATTCCATCATTTAAAGGAATTTCAGAGAGCCACTTTTATCACAAAATAGTTAGTAAACCTGTTGGAGAACATACAATTTACAAAAGAAGATAATATTAAAACAATATCTTATTTAATTTTTGGTCTGCAAAAACTAGTCACAATTTGTGGTTTCAGTGTTATTGTTAAATAATGGAAGGCAAAATGAACATCAAATGGAAAAGACTTATGTTTTTAAAAGACTTACAACTTGATTGAATTACAGATAATAATAAATATAATTCTCACTATAAAGTATTATAAGGATTTCAATAGTTTCAGATATTTTTAAGAACTTACTTATAGAAATACATTTCAGAAGTTGCACAAGCAAGTCCTAATAGACATCTCAAGAAATAGAACACCAGAACCTAAAAAAAACAAAAAAAAACTTAAAGGTAAGACTACTATAACATAAAATATAACAGGATTTCTTTTTCTCTTTTTTTTTTTATTTTTAATTTTAAAAATTATACCCTGAGGTTTTCAGAAAGTAATATTTTTTAGAATGCTGAAAACACAAAAAATATCGAAGTCATATACATAACAACCTCTACCAATATGTAGAGATTGCTATAAAAATGTGCTGCCAGAGATTTACTTGTTTTCATTTTTAAAATTTTTATCAGTAATTCTCAACCAGCCCCAATTCTTAGATAATGCCTAACAGACATTAGTTAGCTGATTCTTTGTGATGATGTGTAATTGGTTGGATGGAGTTGAGACTGAGTCAAGCTGATATGCCATGAAAGTTAAGTGTGTAATGAATGGCTAAATACCTGAAAATGAATTATTACCTTAAAAAGCGAGAAATCAAAGGCAGCACCTGAATAAATTGAAACTGCCTCTTTTGTTCGATTATAGGGAAGAAGTTGGGAACGGCAGTTTCGTCCTTCATCGGACTCTTCAGCCCAACCCCGCCTTCCACGATAAAAGAACCAGAGAGACAAGACCATAAGTGATGGTCACCATCACATCTGCCACTGACCTCTCAAAAGCAAGAAATTAATTGGGGTGCCAACTCACTACCACCAAAAACCTTTTCCTACGTTCAGCAGGCAAAAAGGAAATAATCTAAGAAAAAGAAATTCCAAATCGGAATACCAAACAAAAGCAAAAGCTAAATCAAATCATTTTATATGCTGTGAAAAATGCTTAAAAAGCGAGAAATCAAAGGCAGATTTTTAAAGCATTTTTCACAGCACGTAAAATGATTTGATTTAGCTTTTGCTTTTGTTTGGTATTCCGATTTGGAATTTCTTTTTCTTAGTTTATTTCCTTTTTGCCAGCTGAACATAGGAAAAGGTTTTTGGTGGTGCTGAGTTGGCACCCCAATTAATTTCTTGTCTTTCTTGCTTTTGAGAGGTCACTGGCAGATGTGACAGTGACCCTCACTTATGATACTTGCCTCTCTGGTTCTTTTATCGGTAAAGGCGGGGTTGGGCTGAAGAGTCCGATGAAGGACGAAAAGGCCGTTCCCAACTTCTTCCCTATAATCGAACAAGAGAGGCAATTTCAATTTATTCATGTGCTGCCTTTGATTTCTCGCTTTTTAAGCATTTTTCACAGCACGTAAAATGATTTGATTTAGAATTATTACCTTATTTGATTGTAGTAAATTGCTGTACAACCATCCAGGCAAGGCATGGAGTATTATATAAGTATATGAGCGAATGGCATAAGTAGGAGAGTATTCCCATGTCTGGAATCCTGAATTGTAGAGAAGAAAATGAGTCTAAGAAAGAAAGTAAAATCTGAATTAATATTAGATTTCCACATAATTACAAACTTGGAAATTCACAAAGAATTTACTGGTTATCATTCTATATTATATAAAAATTAACTTTTCTCAGACTTACAGGTTCCCAGTAATTATAAGTTTCATCACAATCAGAAATATTGCTCCATATAGCAGCACATAGTCTTGCTGACAAAAAAGCCTTAAAAGCTGTGTAAGGTGATGGTGTCCAAGGTTCAAGGTATGCAGGTTTGCTATACATAATAATGAAAAACAAAACAGTAATCAGATTCTAAAAAAGAAAAACATAAAAAAATAGTATTAAGATTCTAAAAAAGAAAAACACAAAAAAATAGTTCATCGGAAGTGCAGTGGTGTTTCAAAGGAAAAAATACACAATGAAAAACTCACCAATGAAAAATTAGTGCACCATACGTCAGCAGAGTGCAGGCCTCAATGAATTTTTTTAAAGCATAAAAATTCAAACTGCGCATTTAAATTATTAATAATAACTGCACTTCCGATGTAACGTTCATACCAGCCTCAGTACGGAGACCTTGTTGTTTACTGATGACTTCTCCTGGCTGATAATTACCAATGAGCATGAAACAGCTGTTACAGGATGTCACTTGTAAATAATTTGGGCTCATCCATTGTTATTATTAATAAAAAAATAGTATTACTTAAAAATGTTCAAGTGATTTAGCAAGTTTTTGACAGGAAATAAAAAAGAAAAATATTAGTTTTGTATCGAAATAGTTTATTGGTTTATTTGAATCAACAAAGAAGCTAAATAGTAGGACAGCTTTTACATATCCTCTTTTCAACATCTGCTAATACAAAAATTCCTTGGCAGTTTGCATCTTAACCTACATGCACTGAAACTACTTCCATGTTCGTTTTTTTAGGGTGTAGGTAACACAAGATAGAAAGATAATTCTTAGTTTTTAAATATCCATGAGTGCCCTGATCAGATCTAGTCAATGTTAAGCTTTTGTTAAGTCTTCGAGAGGAAGCGAAGCCTCAAATTTTATCTGAAATTGTAAGAAATTAAGGATTATCTCAAAACATTTGACTATGACAAAGGAATTTTGGTAAAAAAAAAAAAAGTTACCCTTCATTAATGCCACAAACGGAACTAAAATGTGTAGTATTTCATACTTCAAGAATTAACAAAAACTGCAGCAGATGCAAGAATTCCCAGTCAATTATGATTAAGGGTGAACAAATTTTGTGTATGTTCATCAATTAATATCAATTAAAGCTCGTCAGTCCAAGAGATCGTATTTTTTTTTAGCAAAAACTGAATGCAAATTTTCATTCATCAATGTCTGAATTTCTTGTAATAATATTCAAACACTACAAACTTGTTGACCTAGTGGTGTCTCTGGGATATTTATCCAATGACAGCAGCATTCTTCATCATCAGGGAGGATAATCTCCATGACCAATGGTCTCTCCCCCTCTCATATGCGCGCACACACACACAACTTGCTGTAAGAAGGCTTAGGAAGAATGAATGAATCAATTAATCAATCAAGAGATTAATTCATGAAAGCCTAACAAATGGTGATATGATAATAAGACCAGTACCATCACCTCTACAAAGGTTTCCAATGAAAGATTTTTATTGTACTGTTTTTAGATACTGGAGATATGATAATTGCAAATACTTCAATAAGCAAAAGAAATAAGCTTACCAACAGTTTCAAATTAAGAATGGGAGGGAAAAAAAGAGTTTACCTTTCCTTTTCAGATTTAAGACGTTTTGTATCTGACTTTGACATTTTCTCAACATTTGATGAACTTTTGAATCGGCTGTGTGACTGTGATGCTGACATTTTAGGTTATTCTGTTAACCTGAAAAAACATTATATAAATTTTATTATATAAAATAAATCATCCCAAATTAAAATACCTTAGTTACAAACTAATAGTAATAAAATACAGATCAATGATTATATTAATACATATCAATGTTAAAAACATTGACAATTTTGCTTAGAAATATTTTATTACGAAAGGCTCATCCGATCTTCAGAATTTCAAAAAGCAAAAAATAGAATTCAGCATTATCAGTCAATTACACCTTCTACCTTTAATCTTAAGAACTTGAATCATCAATTACTTAACAAACAGAAATGTAATCACTGCAAGACTTTCTCCGTACTTGAGTCATTGAAAGAATTTCGAAACAAGGTTTTAGCACCCACTCCATCTGAAATTTTTGCAATACTTATCTTGGCTATCTCAGTAACTTCTTAATTGCTTCAATATTAACAAGGATTCAGTTTTACCAATTGCAAAGAGATAATCAAACGCACAATCTCTTTTAATCATTTCGGAATAAGCAAAAAAAAGAAAATGAACATGATGTTTCAAGTTAATTTTTTTCATACAAAGTTTAAACCCGCAAGCAAAATATGAAGTTTAAAGATGATCAGTATCATTACTTCTTGTTCTATTAAAGTGTACAGTATTTTTTGCCTTTATTTAGTGGCCCTTAAAATGGAATTGTAGTAAATATTTCCAACTCAATCTTCTCAGTCTAGACAATATGACTAAATTTTGAAATATGAAAGTTTAATATCAATCAATATTGTTTGAATTTTGTATTCATAAAATTCTGAATAGCACTCCAAAAAGCAAAAAAACTGCTTAAGTAGTTCCAGGGACCATAAAACTAAAATAATAATAATAAAAATTTGATATTGCAATAATTTGTATAATTTCTCATTGCAGGAGTAGTGAGAAAGTAAAACTTACACTTAAATGATGCCCCCTAAACCAATTACAACTTACCATCCTACTAGAAAGGGCAATTTTTTTGTGGCTCAACTTACAAAAAATTACATAGTTGGGCCATCTTAAGCTGCAGAATAGCAAAAAAAAAAAAAAAAAATCAAAACATTTTCTTGGTTTCAAGAATTAGGAAGTTAAATGTACATGTGTGCTTCATCTCAGAAAATAACTTCAAGATATTTTTCTATTGTATTTTTTATCTGTACATTTACTATTCTCATATACCCTCTGCTAATGTACAGGAGGCAGGTTTAGTGTGGGTAAGTATTCCATTTCCCAACAGCAGACATTTGCTTTTTGTCACCTAACTATTAGTATGTCTTTACGCATTGTATAGAAGTATAGCAGATTAACTGGTATTCCAAGATGGATGCAAACATCGAGATAATAATGATGAATGAGGTTTACATAGTGAGCAGATTCCATCGTATTACAAAGTGGCACTGTAGGAAGTGTAGAAGTGAAAGACAGAAATGATGAGATTTCAGGCAATAAGGTAACATTTAATAACGCCACAGGTGAAGACTTACCAAAGTTTTAATGAGGGTTAACAAAATTAATCTTCATCTCCTTTTCATTATCCTCTATCAACAGATATCATTTTTCATAGTTTCTTAAGAGAACTGAATTTATCACTAAGTACCTATCAGCATATCATTGTAGATTCTATTAATGACATAGTGTCAACAAAACATGTAGTAAATATATAATTCAATGCAGAATCTACAACATCCAATAAAAGATTCCCACAGGCTTACATCTGTTATCAACTTCTTTGGTCTTTCCATGTGTTCCTTAGCCTCAAATTCTCCCTCTCTACTGTTTGCCTTCAATTTCAATGGGTTGTTCCAGGTCTATAGGATCCTTATGAATTCTAATGATTGTTTACTAATATTCTTTTTCCAACAACTTCCTTTTCCTTACGTGACATGTGATTTTTAAATGTCCTTTATAAATTCTATTTGAAATGACACATGAATAATGTATATAAAAATAATTCAAAGTCAATTCTTATTAAAAGAGAATTGTAGTCAATTATTTCAAAGTTACTCAGTTTCTTCATCTCGTACACAGTTAAACAAGTTTTCTGCTGTTCTTCATTGTGTCTTAGAGTTCAAAATCAACTTTTTTTGGCCAAAAACCCAGTGTCACTTTATTTAAAAGTCTCTTTGGAGTATCAAGTGATTTTTATATCTCGACAATTGAAGTGTAGGAGTGTTAAACTTCTGTAAAAATCTAAATTTTTATATTTTTTTCACAGTTAAGTTCGTTTTTTCAGCTTTTACTGTGAAGATGCAATTGATTTGGTCAAAATACATTTGATAATTTAAATTTAATGATTTAGAATACCAAACAACAATGCTTGTTTTTTCAGTATCACTTGCTGATGGAAAAAAAGAAATAAAAAAGACTAGGTTCTAACAACTACAAAAGCTAAAATATGAGTTGTTGAGATTTAGTAAGATATGGAAATATTCTTTAGTATTTTGCTGACTTAGGAGTTTGAATAAGAAAAAGAATATTTATTTCTACAGTAAATCATCTTGATCTCAGTCACAAATAACTTTGACATAATAAAGCTTTGGCATGAAGCACATATTATACTTCTACAGCAAATAATAAATAAAGATTTTCTTAGCTATTCCAAGCAGCATTTTAGCTATTCATAGCACAGAGGTAAATGAATGGCAAAAGTGGAACCTAAACTCATGAGCTGTTTGAGAGCCTTCTACTTCAGGATACTGGAGTATCATCCCTGATACAATTTATAATGATTTAATTCATTAATTACTGTTCTACTTAGGAAAGGTACATTAAGCATCAACCTGTTTTGTTTTGTTTTTTTTTTATCAGCTAGAAATACGAATTTTGCTATTAAATGGTATCTAGGTCTAATGGATGAACTTTGTCTGTTAAATTAGGAATTAATTTATTCAGAATTCAATGCTTATTGGACCAAAGAAAGTAGATAAACACCACTTTCAACTGCAGAACAGTAAGAGTTAAATGGGATGAAGACGGTAAGATCACTTTTGCAATATCTTTAATAATTAGTTTCCTAAAGGTTTGGTTGGGATATTACTGGAGAATGAGATCTTCACCATTCAGTTAAATATAGATCTTCACAAATCTATATTTAACTGAAATTTAAGTTAATAATGATGGTGATGTGCTTGCACACTTATTAACAACACTTCCATGGGAGTAGATAACCAAGTATTTAAATTATCGGATTATCTTTTATCCAATAAGGAAGCAGATACTGTAAGTTGCAAATTATTTGGCCAAACATTGGAAGTCTCTAGTTTCACTAAAATATGAAGCACACTTAGTTGTTGATTATTAATAATGGGTCTTCTTATCATTAATTAAATACTAAAAGGGCAAAAGAAACTGAAGTACAGAAATATGCGGTCAGTAGATATTAGAATGAGTCAATTATGTCTATGTATACATGTCAAAGGATTATAACCCTGATGTTATGATCAAATCTGGTGACAAAAATTTACATTTTTGCACTAAATTTTCTAAGTAGATAGGTGGTGTGATTCCCTCATGCTGAAATGGTTATAGGATGGTGAAGACATAGATCTGTGCTTCTCAAACTATCTGTGGTGAAGGATTTTTTAATTGTTTTTTTTTAATTTACAATTGGTTGTGGAGTGTTACCTTTGTAAAATATGCTCATTTTGCTTACTCTCAATTTCTGTACTTATCGTATCGTGAATTGCTAATAAATCATTCACATCCATCAGCAGACAACACTTTGACACTGGACAAGTCTTATGGTCTCTTGATTACAACAAATAATAGTATTGGTATTTTAATGGCTTGGAAGTGATTAGATCACCAGATCAAAGCTTGTATGCCTTTACCCTTTTAACCGAAACCAATTTCCATTTTAGAGAGGATTGGATGAATCCTAAGGTCCATAGGGGAACAATTGAGACAAAGCCCAGACCTCTCCCAAGAACAAACACAGCTCCTCCAGCCTTTGACATGTATTTTTACCACAGGAGCTATTGGGGCCACAGTATTTCAGATTAACCCGACTAATTGCTCAGATATGTTAAGGGAATTATGAAATGCCCAAATAGTGAATAAAGCCATGCCATTTAATTTGCTTGTATTTTATTGTGTCTGATTATTTTCTTGTGTTTTAATGATGACAAGAATTGTAGCTGTATACAGAGAATGGAGAAATAACTTATTAAATTTTGCTATAACCACAATGTCTATCATTTCATTCACTTTTAAAAAAGCTGGAATTATACATAACTTATAAATTGTGAAGAAAAGAGAAGGTGGTAAAGGTTTTATGATATATAAATATTCATTCTATTCTACTTTGGTATATTTATGGTGGATTTTGTTGCTCAATGTCTTAGGTATTTCCTATGAGATTTTGTAAAATTCATAATCGGAGTACCTAGTCATTAAAAAGATTAAATCAGTTTAAGTAAGTTTTAACTTTATTTAAATCAATTTTCTGCAAAAATCTAGGAGGTGATCTTCCAATTATTTTGATTTTCTGAAAATAATGAGGCTCTTTGTTCGAAACATCCTCCTTTAAAATATAAAAATAAATGAATTGTGCTCCTCGATAGCTTGATTTAAATATACCGGTACTGAACCTTCTGAAGATCAACTTTTAGATAAAGCTGACATTTGTTTTCTGAGAACATAACAGACTTCAGAAAGAATTGTTAAATAATTCCCTCGAAACGCAATCATTTCATTCTTTATAACCTTTATATCTTAAAAGGTCACATTTTTTTTTTCTTAATTATCAGTGATTACAAAAATATTATTAACTTGATTCTCCCCGACTGAATATTGAGTAGCTTCTTCTGTTTAATAAATTGTCAGAATTTCTGCTGATTTATAAATTTCAAGCAGGTTTTTCGTCTATATATTTGTATTCACAAAATTCGCCTACCAAGAGACAAGTATTTGAATTTGCATGAGACAGCCCAGTTTCGTAAATTTTGTTTACCCGGAAGTCAAGTGTCTGCGCAAGCGCCAGGCGACTTCCGGAAATAAAGATTCTTCGCTAAGAATATACAGAGAGGCTGGACCGTAGCCACAAACATTTTTTTATTACTTTTAAAAGCATGAACTGAAAACCACTTCTACCCCAAGAAACTCCTCTTGTTATGGATGGGAAACGTGAAGCACAAAGTATATTACTTCCAGGAGGAGATTCAGTGTTTAGAAATTTAAAAAAGGCGAAACGATTTGCGATTGATATTGGTAAGAGTTTGTTATTTTTGTGGGACTTATTCCTATCTCAGCCACTAAACCTAATGGACATATTTCTAATCTGAATATCTCAGAGGGCATTTCTTATTATGGCAGTGACCAGAAAGATATTTATCAAACCCGAATTCTTTTTTAATGACTTCCATTGTTGAGAAGCCATAGGATGTCACGTAGTCATGAGTTCTTAAAATACTTGTAAAAAAATTGGCTTAAAACTAAACGGGATTCACAACCAGAAAATGTTTTATTCAGTTGGGGGAAAAAAAAAAAAAAATTGAAAAGGCATCGTTAACAAAGAACACCGATATCTATAGAACTTAATAATTGTAAGCTTAATAGTAGTTTTAATATTTTATTATAATGTTTTACTGGTCGAAGGATAATTAACAGGTCTAGATACTCTTACATATACTTATGGTAGTGCGTATAATATTTTTTTCTACGAAAAGATTTAAACGGACTGAATTTTTTTAAAAACTACGAATTAGCGTAGTTTAGCTGAACTATGATAAAAGTGAAATTTGCAATTAAAAAAAAATATATTTCTCTGCTCTTAATTAAAACGAAGTTGATAATTACGCAATATTTTATTGCAACTTATGTGTACGTGCATATACATATAAATCTGTGTGTGGATATATATATATATATATATCTTTTAATCTGGAAAGAACAATATAAGTTGTTGAGCAACAACTTGAATCTAAAAACAATCTTTTTTTAGATTAAATCAAAGTTCAGAAACCCCAACTACCGGATAATGACCTTCAAATAATATTTACAATATTATTAATGAAGACATTTTTGAAAAGAACCAGTTTCATTTACGAATAGCATCCATTTTTTTTAAATGTAGACACAATTTAGATATTTTGGGGGCAAAAAATGTACTATTTATTTTAGCTTTAAGAAAATTGCCATACTTTAACCTTGAAATTAATATTTTATTTAGCTAATTTCTGTCATATTTACCATAACGTAAATATTTGTGGTTTATGAAATTAATCCTGAACAAAAGAATAATTTAAATTGCTACTCTCAGCTGACTTTCAAGTAAAAGAAATCAATTTATTAATGTTTTATTTTTCCAGTAATATTTATAAAAGTTAGAAATGCAGACATTCAGGAAAGGATCAGTATCTTTTATTTTGAAATACGTGAGATAAAAAACACGAGCGAAGATAAAAATCTTTGTGATTATGCTGCAATATTAATTAAAACTGAATTAATATTGCATTTGCCGACAAAATACAGAAGAATGACCAGGCTTTCAAATATTATGCTATTTTCTTATTAAATTTATCAATTTCATTTAAAACTGAGAAAAATTTGAAGCTTTTGAAGTGTTGTAAATATTTCGTCAGAACTAATATAAAATGTTAAATGTAAATCAAATTTGCAGATAGGAACATATAATAAACTTAAAAAAAAAAATGGGTGCTGTGGAAATATTTATTGATTTCAAAAATAACAAAATTCTTATCTCCAGAAAGAATAATGATTTCTTGCTTTTTAAAGGAAATACTTGAAGATGTGGTAAAACTAAGGTGGGAATGAATAAATCACTTGAAATAGAAATTTTCTAATCCTTTTCAAGAGTTGATTGATTGGTTTAAGTAAATAACAAAATAAAATTACATATGCAGAGGTAGCTGAAAATCAAATATTGTCACTCCGTTTCAGTTGTTTATTATGAAATTGAATGAAGATAAAAAAAAAAAAAAATTGAACAAGAAAATAAGTTGTATGTAAGAAGTCAAATTCAGAAGAGAAAAAAAAAATTAAGCTTAAAATTTATTAAGGACTGATTTCTTGTTATATAGAATTGCATTATTTTTGTATTTTTTTCTGATAGTTCAAAATTATTGGAATGAATATTGTTTTTTGAAAATTTTATTATATCCTGTATTAAGCTGGGTGATTATTGCTTATTAGTTTCATACTTGAATTTTGAAAGCATATTTTATTTTGCTCTGATATGAATGATTTTGTGTTCGACGTTTTATGAATAATTTTTATTTTGAATAAAGTCCACACCATTAGAAGAGAAACGGGTTAGGCAAAATTTGGTAGAACAATTTTGATATCTCTACATATTGGAATTTTGTTTCATAAACTGTTAATGGTCTTAAAAGTTAAAAAAAAAAAAAATGCTTTGCTCTAAGCATAACATGAATATATCAAGAAGAATAAACGTTTTTATCATTCCTTGATTTTTTTTTTTGGTACATAATTTTTTTGAAGATATTTTTTAAAGATATCTAATTTATAATTATTTTTTAAGTTGAATTTATTTTGATGTACGACTCTTGACAAACTTGAAAGCAGATTACTGTAGATTGAAAAGACTGTATTCTTACTAAAGTTTATACGGGTAAATTGACTGAAGGGATGATTGGATGATTGTGACTCAAAAATGATCGATTTTTCTCTAAATATTGTTTTCTACACACAGGTTTGAGTATTTGCTTTGCTTTTGTTGGAAATCAACCAAAAATATCTACACTTTGTCCTCATTAAGACTATTAAAAATTCTAATCATTACCTCAGGAAAATTTGCTTCAGAAAATAAATTCTACTTAAATCTCGTGTGTGTGGTATGAAATTGAAACTAGCATGGGAAATTGATGATTCTTTACATTTACAAAAAACATTGGCAGAGCAATTTCATAATTTCATTCATTTAGTTATATCAATAAGAAACTAAATTAATTCACTGAAAATTTTCTATTAAAATTTTATGTATTATCACAGTTACGTTCTCTAGGATCTTGAAAGTAACTAGTATTTCTGATTTGGAATAAATGGGAGAATTATGTATTATAATCAATCTATTCTTTTCTTTTTAGAATACCATTGATATTACAGTAGTGTTTTCAGTTCAGTTTTATATGGAACTTAGATTCCTACCTAAAGAAGAAACTTACAAACTACATCTCTTGATTGTGTAGTTATAATTTTTATTATTCAGTTTATTTTAAAATAAAAAGGCTTTTGTTTTTTGTTTGTTAAAAAAAAGAAAAAATGAAGAGAAGTTTGAAACTTTGCCAAATAATGTGATTATATAAACTGAGCAGTAAAATATTGGTAAAACTGAAATCTTGAAAGCATTGTTATGTAATAGAGAAACATGTATCGATCATTCTAAGAATATAAAATTTCAGGGAAACCTCTGACATTTTCAAATCTGACCTCGTAGTTCACGAATGAAATATTTGTCTCCTTTCACTTAAGTCTGTTTCCTTGAATTTCTTATGTAATCCTTTTTGATAGAGTAAAAGAAATGGAAATCTTTGATTTTTGCGAAGTTCAAGATAGTTCTGGAATATAAAAAATAACTGCTGAAATCAAATTACATTTATTTTGTTTTTAAAACTCACTGGTAATGCATTCATCAGTGTAATTAAATGCTGATTAAATAATGATCATTTAACTATGGAGCCTTGGTTTATTCCAACTGATAATTTTGTTCCCTCTGATTTGGTTTAATGACATATAAATAACTTCTGATGGGCAAAATTCGAATAGCGATGTCAATTAGTTGCATTTAAAGAAGTTGAGAATATTAGAAGTATGTTATCTGTACCATAATAAACATGTTACAAGTATGGATTAGTAAGCTTTCGAACAATAATTAAAATATTTTTTATAGGAAATTGGCTTTTGTGATCATTATAGGAAAGTTGTCAAGATGAGTGCTTAATTTATCTCCATCCAAAACTGTTTTGTTAGCCTTGTATATGTGGCTAGGCATAACTTCTTGAGCAAGACCTACTTCTTCAGCTAGCCCTGCAGTTCTTAAGCTTTTCTTTAACAAAGATCCCTTTTAAATATCTTTGGTTATTGCGGTTTGACAAGAATTAAAATCCTAAAGTGAATAAAATATTTAGAAATGAAATTGAACATGTATAAAAACATTATTACACAAAAAAGAAAACTAATGCACATAACTAAACAAAATTTCACTGAGCTACTTTTGGTCTGATGAGTTATACAACTCGAAGCAGTACTGTCTCCGATTCCCAGTGTCCAATACCAAAAATGGCTCAGTGAATTTTTGTTTAGTTATGTGCATTTCTGTTTTCTTTTTGTGAATCAAATATTTAAAGTTGATTGTCAGGGTTCTTCAAATTTGAAGAGAAGTGAGAAGTAAAAAAATGCACACACACCTTAATAAGCTTATATTTGAGTAATGATTCCATTCAAATTTGAAAAAAACAAAAATCAATAATACTGATTCCCAGAACCCTGGCCTAATATTAGACCTACTTATTAATTAAAGTGAAGG
>JAFIDM010006943.1:46009319-46026810 GCA_023159025.1 Thereuonema tuberculata | reverse complement strand
TTTCTGATTTTTGATTGTATGTTTTTCAAATGGTTCCTTCACTTTAAGATAAACGAGAGCAGAAAACACTTTTTTTTCACAAGTATGTTACAAAAGGCATCAATTTTTTTCATAGTCGTCTTGGGTTGTTCTGGAAAATCTGCTTGTAAATGAGTCCAGAAGGGTAGTTCCTTAAACTGAAAATTTAAGAGCACCATCCTTGAATAGCGATGATATTCTGCTCTAGGTTTATAAGTGAGATAAAGTTGTCAATTATATTTCCTATTCCATAGTCGATAGATTCTTCGTGTCATGTGACTGTTACAGTTTTATTTCTTTCTATTTTAACTGTAAACAACACTTAATATTTATTCAAGCCTTCACAGACCACAGGTCAAGAGCTGCTGATCTAACCAATCAGCAGGCCTCATTCTATCATTTGAAATGACATTAGAAGTGCAGCTGTAAATTGCTGTTTAGTTAGAAAGTGTAATGGAAATGAATGTTCTTTGTGTTTTTTCATAGTAAAGATTGTTTCATCTTGAGTTTCTGGCTCATTATTAATTGCAAATCGAGCTCATATAGAAGGTACTTTTTCTCTGGTCACTTCAGCAATGGATTTTTTAACAATCTTTTTATACTTTTCAAGACTTGTTATTAAGAATTTTATTAGTTTATCTGTTAACTTTTTCCATCAATAGATTTGCTATTGATGTCAATTTATTTATTGACTAGTGTTTTCCAGCCTTTGTTCTATTTGGCCCCTATAATATCTTGCAAAATAATTAAATGTAAAATAAAAGATTTAAAACGAGTGTCATGCGTACACAGCCTAATAGTCAAGGCAATGGCCTGTCACATAGCTGTTACATCAGAACCTGGGGTTCAAATATTCATAAGGGCTTGGATGTTTTTCTTTTTAATGATTTGTTCTTGATTTAATACTTTTCCTGGTGCAGCTTAGCCTCTGTTGCTCTTAGTCTATTAAAAACCGTATGCTGAAATAGGAGAGACCAAAGAAACAAAAGCAAACATTACATTTCTGTAGGGAAGAGGCTTGAATTTTTTTCTGGAACCTTTTTTCTAAAATGGCCAATGTTTATCTTGACTTTTTCATTGCTTTATGTACAGCAATGTAAAGGATTAACAATACGAAAACCAAAAGATTCAAAAACAATTTTGATCTTGGAGATGAAAATTAAAAAAAAAAAAAAACTCTCATTCTAAAATAGCTTTTTGACATTGGCCAATTTTAAAACCAAGCCATAGAATTTAGTGAACATAACTACTGAGTGCTTGTATTAGTGAAACAGTTTTTATTATAATTTCCCTTCTGCCAAGTTCTATACAGAAAACAACTGCAAGAGTAGTTAATAATCATTTTTTGAATAACCTTTGATCAGAGAATGGATTTT
This sequence comes from Thereuonema tuberculata, assembly GCA_023159025.1. Taxonomy (NCBI): domain Eukaryota; kingdom Metazoa; phylum Arthropoda; class Chilopoda; order Scutigeromorpha; family Scutigeridae; genus Thereuonema; species Thereuonema tuberculata. The sequence goes on along the minus strand of JAFIDM010006943.1, from coordinate 46,025,416 downwards.
AATTAAGAGAGTGAAAAATTGGATGTTGAAAATTATTGAAGTACCGTATAGGCTGCAATAAACGCCGAGGCTCTTATTGTCGCCGGTCTCTAATAAGCGCCGGGCTGCAGAGGGGACACAGCCAAATAGTAGCCGGGTCTTTGATATTTGCCTACCGGTACTAGTGTAAGCGTCCGTATCTTTATGGTCGTGCATAATACCTTACGGTACATTGCATTACAAAATGCCGCCGAAACGGTCATTTGACATTGCCTTTAAGATTCGCGCGGTGGAATACCCGAAAGAAACTTCCGTTGAGGCGGCCGCCTGTCATTGAGGATTCAGACGACGAATAGCAGTGAAAGGTACAGAAAGACATTGCCATTTATCTTTAACAGTCTTATGTAGCATGTGAAATTCAAATAAAGTAGCTATTTGTAATATTAGCCGGTATTTCTGTGTAAAAATATTGCGTTCTGAAGGTTTTTGTTAATAATGGCCGGCCTCAAATAGCAGCCGGTCTCTATTAAGCGCCGGGAGCCGAGTCTAGTTTTGCAAATAAACGCCGGGGGCATCTATTGGAGCATATACAGTCATTGATGTAGAACAATTGATTTTAAGATTAGCCATTAATCCATTAATAGACAAGTCCAGTGCTGATCAATATTTAGGTCATTGTTAACTAACTTTGAACAATGAAGTTAAAGGAATCTATTGATACCAGACCAGTAGGAAAAATGTTTGGAGGGTATTCTGACATTTGCCCACTTCTATGAACTCCAGGGAAAGAACCTGATCTCTATCTTCAAGAGCATTGGGTGAACCTTCAGATTAACAAGTCAGTTAATATTAAAATTGTATTGCCATAAAACAACAATATTTAGTTCTATTTTGTTTTATTTACTGTTTCATTGTACTTGAATTTTATTTATATGTAGGTATTTTTCTTGAGATTTGAACTTAAGTTTTTGTTTGACTACCTTTGAACTGTTTCAACCTAGCTGTGAGCTTTTCAAAAGAAAAAAAAGATTTTTTTCCTCAAAAATGTACTTACAGAATAAATGAGATGATTATTAAGGAAAAGAAGTTTATAATACAGTATTTAATTGAATTTTGAATCTTCCATAATTATAATAATTTTTATTTTTGAAAATATGAATGATAAGCTTGTTTGTTGAGGATTTTATTTCTGATGATGACATCATATTTATACTACGATTGGTGCAGCATTTAATCTAATGATTTTTTTTTTTTTATTATAAAAGAAGGTAGGAGCAGCAAGTGATAGTGATTACATTAGGGCCCCACAGCTTCAATACAGAGTGAATGTTAATCTCTGAAACTTTACAACTTCAAAACCCCTCAGACAATATAGAAGCTCTCCATAGATTTGGGGAATCCCATTGTAATAAAAATAGACCAATCAATGAATTTCTTGCGATGAACAGATATATAGAGTGGGGATATAAGACTTCTCCTGCTATGGGCTATATAGAAGCCTAAAAATAAAACATTATTTCTGTATGTAATATATTTTATTGCTAATATAAATACTTAATATAAGAAAGACACTAAGAAAATATTGTACTAAAAGATGACTTGAAAGCATTATGTTGATCATAGTATTTTCTTTGTGTAGGTTTAGTTCAAGTAAAGATTTCTAGATCTTGAAAGGAAAATACTAACTTAAACATATCCAGTTTTTATTGGCATTATTCACATGACTAAAAAAATAAAATTTATGTATATTTGATGTTTTGTAATTAATAAATGATCTTAATTAGAGCTGTTGGTTTCAAAAATGATGTTGGTGACAAGCTAACAATTTTGAAATTAATTGCAGGAATAGAAAATCCAAAATCTGAAACAATTTTTATAAATTAGTTGCAAGTAGCAGCACACCAATTACTGTAGACTAAATAATCAAACTGATTTTTCAACATTCTTTCAACTTACGACTATTTTCATTAAAAATAAAATAAATATTTATTTCATGTATTCTAGATAATCTTTTACTAAGTGAAACTTACTTTCTGTGATGTTTAAAATAAAGTTGAAATTTTCTTTCTTTACAGGAGGTTCGCTAACTAAAATAGCGTATTATTCAACTGTATTTCACAGACGAGCATTGTATTCAATTTCTTCTCAGGATGAAGGGTCAAAGGTAAAAACTTCATTTCAGAATTTCAATGAGTTTGAGTCATACTTCTATGAAAGCAAATTTAACGTCCGAAATAATATATAAGAAGAGAGAAAAAATTACAACTGGGCGGTAAATATGCTTTTGCACACTGAGCCAACATCAACGGGAATTCTGAACAGCTGTTTCATCCTTATTAGGAATCATCAGCAGAATTTACCCTTGGTGTCTGGCTCAGTTGTGGGAAAGCTAAGCTAAAAGCATTGTCGGTCCCGGGAATGGACTGCCGAGATAAAAATCAATCAAATAAAAAATAATTCTGTGAAATCCACAGTATTAATTCCTTATCCTTTCACTGAAAGGCACTAAGGAATTTAATTACAAAAAAGAAACATAAGTTCAATGAAAAGCAAATTTAACGTCCATAATATATAAGTAGAGAGAAAAAATCACAACTGGACAGTAAATTTGCCTTCGCACACTGAACCAACATCAACGGGAATCCTGAACAGCTGTTTCATCCTTATTAGGAATTATCAGCAGAATTTACATCAAGGGTAAATTCTGCTGATGATTCCTAATAAGGATGAAACAACTGTTTAGAATTCCAGTTGATGTTGGCTCAATGTGCAAAGCCATATTCACTGTCCAGTTGTGATTTTTTTTCTCTCTGCTCATACTTCTATGTTGCTTTGAATTGCTAATTAATGTTTGGCACTTGGAGGGTATAAGGACTAGAGGAAGACCGAAATTACGATGGACAGTTGTAAGAAATGATATAAAGGAATTTGGAATTACAAATTGGAAAGAAAAGGCGGAAAACAGAAGAATGGAAGAGAACTCTGAAGGAGGTTAAGGCTCAAATGGGGCTGTTAAGACAAAACAAGAAGAAGAATCTAGAATGCTGCTACTACTGCTTCTCTTTTGGACTTATAAATTATCTGAAATCAGAGATTGAATAGTGCAATCTCAATGATCTCTAATGAAATAAAAATTATTAGGAGAATGAGACTTCATTTGCTGGACAAATTTTGTAATAACATTTTGACATAAATTGCAGTAGTTACAAATAATTTGAATTAAAAATCATTAATAATTTTTTTAACTGATCTTAAATTGTTTAATTAGTCTGTGTGAAATTTTGTAAGCATTTAATCTCTTCATTAGCATTTTTAACATAATTTTATATTTCAGAGTGATGACGAGACGCCGTATGAAGTTTCTGAAGGAGCTAGGCTCCACTTCATCAAATTTGAAACAAAATATATTGAATCTTGTCTGAATTTCATTCAAGAGAATTTAACTGGAACCAAAGAATTCATGAGTGGGAAGAGCATCAAAGCAACTGGTGGAGGATCATATAAATACACAGATCTGATTACGTCAAAGCTTGGACTTCAGTGAGTCTGTTTTGTTAACCTAATTGCAATGCCTTTCTAAGCTTAATGTTTGTCTAGATTAATACCAGGGAAAGGGTTAGCAAAACTTAAATTGAGAAAGCCTTTAAAATATCAAGCTAATAATTTTGTCTAGTCATAAAATTTCAGTATCTCAGATATTCTTGAAATTTTTTACTTAGTTTGTGCAAATTTTAGCTACTCGTGAAGAATGTCAGGCCACACAATCTTGTTTCTGAATACAGGGTGTATCAAAAAATTGGAAAAGAAGAAGAAAAATTTATTACAAAAACTGCCATAAATCCTCTTTCCAAAGAAACGGACAATCAGTATTTTGATACTTGTGTACCATCAGGACCTATTTTTTTTGTAATCTATTTCTGGTGTTTTCATTTATTTTCTGTTTTTTGTTTTGTTTTTTTAAAAAAACAACAAAACCTGTAGTTGTCATTATTTGATACATTTGGAAATGGAAAGTTTTTTGTTTTTTTTATTTCCAAATGAATCATCCTGGATAGGATCCCACCTCAATTAACCTAAATTAATTAAAAGGAAAATGTGTTTTTTTTTTTTTTTTTTCCAAACAATATCAGGTAAAACATAAGTGCCTATTTTTATTACACATTTGAAGGGATTAATGATTTAAAATACACACTAGAAATCGATTATAAAAAATGCCCCTAAAGTAAGTACCAACATTTTTCTTTAAGCTGCATTTCTAAAAAATTAAAAAAACTTTTTATTTAGAATTGGTCAATGTAGCATTATATGAATACGATATCTTACAGCCTTTTGAATTTTCATTCATATATGTTCATGGGATTGTCAGGGTTTTAAAAAAATCACATGTTTTTGTATCTCATTTGTACTACGACACCTTACTTGTAAGAAAACTAAAGTTACAGTTGGCACTCAATATGGGTGCCATTTGTCGTTCTGCAGACATCCACACGATAGTCCAGTTCCAACCACATGCGCCAGCATTTTGGTAATTTTTCCAGTGGTAGTCTTGATATGAACTGTCAGTTCCAGGATGATCGCTGATAGAGGGGACAAAAATGTGATCCTTTACATAGCCCCAGAGGGGGGGGAAAAATCATATGGTGTTAAGTCCAGTGAATGGGGTGGCCACAATAGGATATTCTCATCACCATCGGTCCCGTGCCCAATCCAGTGCTGTGGTAGGTGCTGATTTAAAACTGCTCTGATGTCCCGATGGAAATGAGGTGGGACACCATCCTGTTGTAGCATGAAATCAGTGCTTTCATCACTCGGCTGGAGTAGGATCCATTCAGTGACCATATTGAGCTAAGTCGTTACTGCTTGTTGTAGGAAAAAAAAGCACCATATGCCCTAAATTTGGAAACAGCACAGAGTACATTGACCTTAGAGGATGCATGCTTATGTTGAACAAAAAGATGGGGATTTTCTATCCTCCCAAATTCTAACATTGTGTCGATTGATATTTCCACATAAATGAAATGTTGCTTCATCACTAAAAACAAGCCTTTCACAAAAACGATCTACTTCCATCAATTGTTGCAGTTCCATGCGTAAATGTTTCCTGCAATGGTGGCCATCGGGTGTTAATGCTTGCAGCAGCATTAGGTGATATGGCTTCATTCGTTAGACTCTTCTGTAAAGTGCTTGACCATAGGTTGCAGGATGTTGTGTTCCCTGCTGCCTCTCTCAGTTGATTTGATAGGACTACATAGGAAGGCTGCTTTGATCTGGTCCACTTTCTCTTCAGACCTGCTGCTTTTTCCCTTACACAGGCACCCCCTCTTCACAAATTGTGCGTACCACCTGTGAATGGAATTGTCGGAGGGAGGATCCTTCCTAAATTTCATACAAAACTGCTGTTGGACAATGGTAATGGAACAATTGTGATGATATTTGAACGTACCTTCTTTCTACCGTTGGGGGCCATTTGCAATCGATGACTCCTGGTGGGCAACCGCACAACTACTGAGTTCCTGCCACTGAATATTTGTAACTAAGTTTTTCTTACACAATAAACAAGATGCCGTCTCCATATCTGATTTGTACTGTGTGTGTGGTGATATATTAAAACCCTAGCATTCATTTTGAATAGCCCTGTACTTGGGCTACATTATATACTCTTGCATTCACAGGTATAGTATAACTCATATAAACATATAACCATTTTTTTATTTTTGCATTGCATATTATTTTTAATATTCTATACCATTAATTGAAAATTAATATTGAAGATAAGGTTAATAATGGGATCAACGGTTCAGTTACGACAAAAGATTTAATCTTTGTCAATTGATTTTAAGTCTCATAATAAATCTCATGAATATTGACAGCCATGTTCGATAGCCACCATTATTTATTGTAACATAATTTACATATTCCATTTATTATTATTTTTATTTTCACTGCAGTTATTTATTTACTGATGCTTTATACTCCATAATCATTTGTTTGTTAGCTAGCTTTTGTAGCTAATCAAGAATCATTCAAATCCACTAATATTGCTTTAAAGTATTGTATTTTGTGGTGAGCAGATTTAAATGGTTCATAATTAAGTAGTTGCTGAGTTGTTTAGAAGTAATAAGATCTAAAATAACACAGTAAACAAAAACTCATTTTCTCATATTTGTATTTTATTTTGTAGTACCTCTTACAAACAATCTTTGAGTAACAAAACTTAAGAAAAACTCAGTATGTATCATTTCTATCTTTAACTTCTTTTCTTTCCTTTTTTTCCTCCAATTAATTTGCTCGGAGATTTGCTTTTAGAATTGTTTCTGGCATTCCTGTAGGATTTTGTCCACTCCTCGATCAGAGCAGTCTCAACATACAGAATCAGTTTGGCCTCCAGTCAAAAGATCGAATTGCCAATCCATGTATACAATCATTCTTTTAACTTATCAGTTAATTGTAGTGTATATGCATCTTTGAAAAATGAATTTGCCAAACTTATACAATATTCTGGTTTCAGGATCACATCCTATATCCTTGTCCTGTATGTGAAGTACTCTTGGTGTCATAAAGAGCATTATGTCAGATGTCAGTTTTGCATAAATGGAATGATTACTTCATGTTTACACAAGACAAGGAGAATGTATTTTGAAAAATCCCCATGTCTTTTCTTAAGTCTTTTGGGTAAATTATAGGTAGAACCCCATTTACTTGGTTGTTTTGTTTCAATAACTTACAATCTTAGTGCATGTTTGAGAAACTTCCTCCTCAAACAAAAAAAAGAGGCAAGGTTTGAAGAAAGCAAGTAATTTTTAAATGTTATATCCATGGACTACATTGTACTTTACTTTCTTTCCCCTCAATTCTATTATTTGAATATTAAAGACAAAGAAAGATAAAGAAAGTTTTGCAGGGTAATATTGTTACAGTTAGGCAATTCACAAAACCGCTTACTTAGACTAAAAATAAATGATGAAAGCAGAAAGATTGTGACAGTTGGGATTAAGAATCTTGACTCAGAATTCAGTGACAAGCCAAACTGAAAGATGAATGAAAATTGTCTTTGATACTTGCCATTTGTGTTATAATGTGAACTTGTCCTGAAGACGTGGTGTGGCCATTGTATGGTGATGTTCTTGTGAGTGCAATGAAAGGTATAAGAAATGATTTAGTCTCTTTCTGAACAAATCATTCACAAAGAACAAGGATCTGCATGAACTTGCAGCAGCACATCAGTTGAAATGCTGTCGAATGCATCAGAGATTCTCTCCTGCAGATGCCTCACATCATGAATATCAAAACAAGAGTAAAAAAGGGCCTTTAAATCGCTCTACACATAAAAGTTTAGTACCATCAGATTAAGTGATCTGACAGGCTATTCAATCAGAATGATTTTGATTCGGTCTGTCTTAGTCAATATCATGATGATTCACCTAAGAACAAAATCATGTTAGTGCAGTACTTAAAACACCAACTTCACATATGATCGTCTCCCAAAATTCTTGAGCTGGATTCAACATGGTGGCCACGAAGATCCCCCTCCCCCCTGCTTTGCAGATAGTGTCCCTAGCTAGTTCTTAGATGTTCTGATTTGATTTCGATTCCTTCAATCTTTTCAATAATAAAAACTTGTTTCCAGACTTTTGCCTCGTATAGTCTTTTTATTTTGAAAGTTACTTTTCTTTTCTTTTCTTGGTTTTGCAGAAATTTGATGGATAAATATTATGGATCCAATAAATGTGTACATGATAATTTTATGTTGGCATAATTCTCATGCATACCATAAGTTAGTGTTATGAAGGTATCCCTCATTACAATGCAACTTTGTGCAATGATAGATTTAATTTCCTAAAAAGAGGTTCACTTGATTAAGAAAATTTCTTTTTTAATTTGTAAGGATCTGAGGTTTATCCAAACGGTGTTCAGTTAGTTTTTCAGTTTTATCTTTGTAGTATATTAATGAAGAATAAAATGAAGTAAATCCCAATACTTTATTTTTGGATACTTTGAAAATTAGCTGGCAAATAAAAATTTCAGTGGTTATTCCCCACTGAATGATGTAATCTAAAATTATATGTACTATATTTTGGTTATTATATGTACGGCAAAAAAGATAATAGGTAAGTAGTTTAGAAGACCCTGTTAACATATCGACAAAATATATTCAGGAAACCTCTGCTGCATAATTAGATTTCAAGGTAAACATGGATTTGTCAGCAAAGATAACTTGATGAAGTTTAAGAACCCAGACTTAGCAAGCTGTATAGTCTACTCAAGTTCGTATTGCATATCAATGGTCTATAAACTTTAATGGCTTACATATTAAAGACTGTTCTATATTGTTTCCGTTAATTTTTATGTCCTTACAAAAGCTAAGTCACCTTTAGTTCTTCTCTTGGAATTAGGTCGGTGGTAAATTAATGACAAAAGATTTCATTGTTCGATCTGCCCTCGACAACATTTAATCATCTGAAATACACAGAATGTACCTAACTCACTTTTTTTTGTTACTACAAGAATAATTATCTGGAACCATAAGTACTAAAACCTGATTAAACAAAACAAGGAAAGAAAAAAATTAACAAAATATCATTATTTAGCATCCTTAATGCAGTTAAGGTTAAATATAGATGACCTTGTTATCACCAAACAATATCTGCAAATTAGAAACAATCACTGACTGTTAATGAAATTTTGGTTTACTATAATCTTTGATGCACAAATGGTTAAAGTTTAAATCTATTCATTGCTCTCCAAAGCAAAGATTCATGTAAAACACCAGAAAACTTTGAATGATAGATTGTTAGAAAACTTGTCATTTTGTTCTACATAATCAAAAAAAAAAAAAAATTAGAATTTTAATTTGTCCAAATTTGTTATTTCACAATCTGTATGTGTGTACATACAGTATAAAACACACACACACACACACTTGCATGCATAAACAAAAAAAACAAAAAACAACAACAACAAAAAAACACTTGCATGCACATGGGGTGGCCCATCGAAAACAAAACAGCAGTGTTTGGTGTCATTTCTGCAAATTGTTTTGAAACTCGCCCGGACATATCAACTTTATTTTCAAGGGGTTTCAATGGTTGTTTATTTTTAATCGCAGCAGTTCCTAAGTGGGGGTATACACTATCCCTAAAATTTTAGGGTCAAGTATTACATATCTGTGTGTATAAATTTAGAGGCATTTATATAAGCACTTGTTATTTTCAAAAAAAAAAAAAAAAATAATAATATTACAAAATGAATTTGAAAATATTCCTAATAGTTTGTTCAGTTCATGTCTTTTACTACTCGTATGTCATTTATTTTTGTTTTGTTGTTTCAGAGTTGATAAAGAAGATGAAATGCAATGCTTGATCAAAGGCTGTAATTTTCTTCTGAAAAATATTCCTGATGAAGTATTTATCTATCAAAGACATGGAAATCCAGAATATAAATTTCTAAATGTTGAGCCAAATGTATTTCCTTATTTATTAGTAAATATTGGATCTGGAGTTAGCATCATGAAAGTAAGTATTTTGATTTCTGTCCAAAACACCAAAAATTTTTATTTTATTAATCGATCGAAATATTGTAAGTTTTCACAATTTGTAGTCTTTCCTAGGAAAGTAGGGCTCTTAAAAATTTGATTGTATTTATCAGTGTGTGTGTGTGTGTGAGTGATAATCCGCGATTTTAGAAATTGTTAAAACAGATGGGCCTTTTCCTAGCATGTTATTTGCCAGTTGCAAGGTACCAGTCTGCCTCAACAAAATCCTCCTGTGGAACATTGTTGTTTTAATTTGAGGCCGACGCCATTTTCTTTGTCTAAACCTTCTATTTTCTCAATTCTTCTGAGGTTGGATTTCATTGTCTGTCATGTTGATTTCTCCTAAAAATTCACCTTGAAGCATTCGTGTAGTCTTAAGTCTCGAATTACTGAATCATATTGTTCAATGAGAATTGTACATGCCATAAAAACAATATTATTAATTTCTGTAATATTAATCAAATGACTTTTGAAATTATTGCCCATTGTTCCAAGATCCCCGAGGTATAAAAATATTTTTACACCTTTGCCAACAAATTTGGTCTGAATGCTATTTGATTGAGAAAAGATACATTTCTCTAATTTAAGTACTTAAATAAGAGGATCACTCAAAAAATTTCTCATTAGTTGCCAAATGAAAATCGATCTTTTAAAAGCATAAGGTGAATTGAAATTAGCAGTTCAGAAAGAATGGTTTACCAGAACAGGTCTTAAATTAGGAGCAAGACATAAGAGCTCTGCTTTAGTATTTTTAAATCAAATCGCATTCTTTGTTGAAGCTTGCCATGGCACTTTTAAGGCAGGGCTTGCAGGCAATGATTTTCAGCGATTATATTACTGTTTGTATAATAAAGAATACCACCATTTTTAAATTATATTTGGATCTCTATTGCTTCTTCTAGAATGACAGATTTAAATTGGAATGTATATTTTGAAAAGAGACAGAACTTGCTGAACAGGGATCACTAAAGCAGAACATCAAAAGTAGCTGTGATCTTTAAAAACATTGATTCCATGATGGACTAATGAAAGAAGACTCTTGTATAGCATTTGAGAAAAATAGAAGAAAAGCTAAATACTTCATTAGAAAGCATCACGTTAATTAGTGTTGATAATCTAAAATTATATAATGTTACTAGTCCGTGTTCGGTGGAGTTCTTACTTCACAATAAGTGACAAGCAAGAAAGGAATGATTACTTCAAAAAATGTTTGTTTAGATAATTAAAGAAGTTGAAATGTGAAGTTACAATTATGATCCAGAAACCAAAGTCTTGTGTTAGTGCTTTTATGATCTTCCTCAACAAAAAAAGAAGCTAGACTTTTCTATTTTTATTTTTTTTTCCCTTTCATTCCCTTAAGCAAAAAAAAAGCTTTGTGAAAAGCTAGTTAAGTGAAGAGATTACTAATGTTTATCTGCAGATCATTACTACTATTCCAAATAAAGCAAGTGTGATCTATTTCTTAAACATTTTTATCCTAATGGATGCAACAGTATAGAATGTTAAGAAGAATGTCTTAAAAAAAAAAAACTAAGCATTAAAAGCATTCAAATTCAGTAATTTTCATAGACAAAGCTTTTGAGTGAGTTGGTCATTAGTAGTTTAATAAATTTTGTAAAAAAACAAAACAAAAACATTGTTTTAAATCAGAACAATTCAAAAACAGTTAATACAATTTTTTTATGCAATTTATTTCTTTTTTAGGTAGAATCTGAAGACAGTTACGAGAGGATTGGAGGCACATCGATGGGTGGTGGAACATTTTGGGGACTAGGATCTCTACTTACCAAGGCGAAAGTAACTAACTGTAATTCATCAGATATTCCTGTAATGAAAAACATAACATAAAAAAAAGGAAATTGTGATTTACTTTCATTTCATGGAAGAAAATAATAATTAAAAGCAAATTTAAAATCTGCACTTTTTTTTAGTCTAAAGATGGTGTGAACATTTTTTTTTCCTCTATGAAGAATATAATATGGATTGATGGAATGTCTCAGTTTAACATCTATAATCTGAGAAATGGTTCCAGCTGCTTTTTTTTTTTTTTTTTTTTTTAAACATGTGCCTATAACTAGTTTTATATTTGAATGTGATCTGCATTAGTTTTCATAATTTAAAGAAATCAGAATGCTAATACCAAACAAATTGACATAATTACTTATAATGGACTACGTTAGTTTTTATAAAAGCATTTTTTTTAATTAACGATTTTTATTTTTCAGGGTTTTGATGAATTGCTTCAATTAGCCGAACAGGGTGATCATCGAAATGTAGATATGTTGGTAAAAGATATTTACGGAGGAGATTATGGTATTTTAGGCCTCACAGGAGACTTAATTGCCTCTAGTTTTGGCAAAACAATTCATTCTGTTAAGGATAAAAATTTTAATCCAGGTGAGTTTTGTGATTTACTTAACACTTAAAAAAATTTGAGTAGAAAATTTGTCCTTCTTCCTCAGTGAGCTTTTAATGAAAATGTTACTTTGTTGATGATATCTTTGAGCATATAAAAGTCAGTAGTTTATTTATGGATTATATTGTTGCCTTTAAAAAATAACTACAAAAATAAGTAGTTTCATTTTTTTCGTTTTTTTCATTCTTAAAGAAGTAACAAAATCTTAATTATTTAATATTATTTCTTCAACTTGTAATTTCATATGTAAAAAGGCCAAAGATTTCTACTTTATCACTAAAGTGGCAGGGAAGATACATAAGGTTTAAAATTTTCCAAATTATTGACAAGTATGTTAACAAGACTTGAAGCTGCTACAGCTAATCAGTTTTCAGTAGATTCACATCTTTAAATGTTGTGCAGCATGTACAATTTGAAGTTTATAATTTCCTTGAGGTTTATAAGGTTTTCAAATAAACTGAAAGATTTCTATTAACTTCTAATACACTGCCCTGCTAAAAGTATTCGAACACCACTTGTCTGGAAGGGCACCATGATGGATGTATTCAGTAATACGCTGGGTCACCCTTTGCAGCAATAACTGCTGCTACACATTGTAGAAGGCTGTCTAGAATTTGCTGACTGTTCTGGTGGGATAAGTTATTTAGCCTTAAAATACCAGCAGTTGATGGTGGTTGGTGACAGGTGGCTTGCATATGCATCCAGAATATCCCACATCACTTCAGTCGGGTTAAAATCAGGACTTTGGACCAGCCAAGGCAATAGGTTAATGCCAGCCTCTGTGACCATTATTTGGGTCGTACCCGCAGCATTGCGTGGTGCATTGTCCTGCTGGAAGAAGCAATGGTTAAGTTTCCATGGAGCTCTGCAATGGCTCCAGAAACATGGTTAGCCAGCGCCTTCTGGTACCTAGAGGCATTGAGTCTTGTGGTCACAAGACAGATGGGCCCCACCACTGCAGAACAGAACATTGCCAATATCATGACTCCACCATCACAGTCCTTCTCTATGGTCACTAGACAGTCTTGGTCATATCTCACGTGAGAGCAACTCCAGATCCTCATATGTTCATGCAGTTGGCGGAGAGTAAAGCTACTCATCATTCCACATCACTTTATCTCACTGGTCAATAGTCGATACTGTTACTTTTTACATCAGTACAGATGCCAATGAGCATTCGCCTTCGAGATGAAAGGCTTCCATTTCTCAGCCCTCCTGAAGAACCCTATTGCATGAAGAGCAGCTGTAGTATTGGTGTTGATGGGTCACACTGGTAATTGGAAGGAGAATCCACTGGATCTGCAGATTCAGCAGCTGTAATGGCCTGAAGAGTGGCCCTGTGAGTCTTCGTGACCTCTCGGGCAGTGTCCCATTTGCTGCAGTCTGAATAGCTATGGGGTCTTTCTGAGCCCATTGCAGCACCTTGCTTTTTGTATTTCTGTATAATATTTACTTTGGATCCTAGATGCTTGGTCAGAATATTGATTTCGCAAACAGTTGAATTCACACTCACACGAGCACCCAATGATACCTCATTAAAAATCCCTTTCTTGACTTGGCCATACTGGCCAGCTGTGTTCTGCAAGCCTTGGATGTCTGTTACTTTCTTTTTATAGCAGATCCCATGCAGTGCTTATGGGATTATAATGTACATTATATCTAGGGGATGTTTGAATACTATTGGCAGGCTTTCTAACAGCATAGTCTTAATATCTTGGATCTAGATGGTTTTAATTCATAGAAATTGTGTTTAAACTCATAAATATCATGAGCAAAAATTTTACAAGATTCTTGATAAATTAAGAATGAGAAATTATAATTAAATTATAAAATTAATAAACAAACTAAGAATTATTGAGTTGACTGAATGTTCTCTTTTGAATGTTCTCATCCCCTTTCCCAGGCTGCTTATTCACCAGAGATTTTAGTTCTTCCATACATTTATGCATGTTTTATTAACTTCTGAAAAGTCAATTAGAATCAAAGAACCAGTTTCTAAGGGGAAGAGGGAGAGCGTGGATATTTTTAAGCTTTATATTTTTCACGTTTTCATTGCCATACCATTACTTCTGAAGGTTGGGTTAATCGTATTTGCAAAGATTGTGGCCAACATATAATTTGGAGGAGATGCTTTGAAATGAATTGTGCTTCTATCATATCAGTATATAAATAGCCAGGAGATTGAAGGATCAACTGTCTAAGTAATATTGCTCTTTGGACATTGTGTTACAAAATGTATTGAGGAAACTGTAGATGTCCTAAAAATTGAGAGGAGACTGTTGAATTTGAGTTGGCATTTGTCCAAAATTACAATTTTAATTACACCTTCTATTACCTCATTAAAGACCAATAGCTAATTCGTGCTCGATTTTAAAATTCTTATTCTATGTAAATTGTGGATGGGCTCTGAATTTTAAATTTTTACATAAATAAATTTGGCATTAGAATTATTGAATTTTTCTTTTATATGAAAAACTTAATTTAATTTTTTTTCCCTTCTGAATAGGACAATTTTGTGAAGCAGACGTAGCAAGAAGTTTGCTGTTCAGCATTAGCAATGATGTTGGTCAGATTGCTTGTCTTTATGCCATGATGCATAATTTAAAGCGTATTTATTTTGGTGGCTATTTTCTCCGTGGCCATCCGCTCAGCATGCACACGATTACATATGCAATCAACTATTGGAGCAAGGTTGGAAGAAAAGGTTGCTTTGTGCTTCGAAAATAAAATTTCAATATTAATGAATACCTTTTTAAAAAAAATATGAGTAAAAGAAGTAGATTGCCTAATTATTTTTTTTAACTATTTTAATTATTTTGAATTTATTTTTCCATATGAAATAATAACTATTAAGAATATTTTTCTGATATGATGCATTTTACTTTATCTCTTAAAGAGCTGTGCTTTATTTTCATAATTTTAAAATTTAATTTTTTACTAAGATATAAATCAGTAATTCTCATTAAATATCATACATTATTGAACAGATAAGTTATTTTATTACAATGTGATTTGAAATTATAATTTGTTCTATTATTTACTATATTATCATTTCATGAAAAACTTACAACAGTTTTAGTTGAACAGGATTAATCCCAATTTCTTCTGTCATAAAATGTTAATCTAATTTTTTGGTTACATTTTGAATTTACACAATAATGAACTGACATAATGGGCCCCATTCTGAAGACATTCTCAGCTTAGAACTTTTGCTCTTTCGTGACCTAATTACCCTCTTTTTTTTCTCTGGCGCGATTCTGAACGACACAGTTGAGCAGACTTACTAAGCGAAAAGACGTCAAGACAGAGTGTGACATCAAATCGCTCTCGCTACACAAAAAAGCGATTCACAAAGCCACTTTCAGATAAGTACTTCTACTCGCAGCCCTAGCCACTGGACTTATGACTAGCTCAAGCAATTCTTTCATTTCTAATCGTGCAAAAAAAAAATATTTTTCTTCTAAGTAGATACAAAATTATTCGAATATAACAGTTTAGAAACATTTTAGATACATCTTTATATCTTTTTATATCTTAAAACAAAACAAAAAAATTCTACATGAATTTTCAACATCACTAATAAAAGAATTAATATGTTGGATCGTATTTTTTAAAATATTTAATTATTTATTTATTTAATAACATGAATCGTTTCAATTTTTATACTACTAAGATATTTACATTCATTTACTTTAGAAACACATCAATTGATATTGCATTATTTTCTTTAAGAAAAATTCCTTAGTTAATTTCTTGAAATAATAAATAAAAATTCCTCGAGTTGAAATTAAGCAGGAGAATCATTTACTTTCATAGCAATTTAGAGCTAAATTATAAAATTATTATTTTTAATCATATATAATATTTATAATATATAGTATGTAATAGTGATGAAGATGGTTCCTAATTTCAAATAAAGTTTTGAAGTTGATTTTCTTGTAATGTTAATATAAATAATCATTTTTTTAAAGATATGAAATCATTTTAAATTAGGAAATTATAAATAAAAACAATGAAAAGAAAAAGCTAATCATTAATTTTACTTTAATTTTTTTTTTTAACATTTTTTTTTTTTTTTTTTTTTTTTTTGTGCAATGAAATCATTTTTAAAAATTTTAAAACTAAATTTCAGTTACTTCTTAGTCCTTTTTTTTTTTTTTTTTTTTTTTT
>JAFIDM010006943.1:45976461-46008919 GCA_023159025.1 Thereuonema tuberculata | reverse complement strand
TTTTTTTGTTTTTTTTTTTTTTTTTTTTTTTTTTTTTTTTTTTTTTTTTTTTTTTTAAGATTTTGATGAGCAGTAAATATATCTTTGGGAAAAAAAATCTAGTTTATTTTCGAAACTACATAATCAGCATTTCGAAAAGGAAAGAAGTATAAATATTATTTTAACAACAGTTTAAGGAATGATTACTTGTACCCAAGACATTTTTGTGATAAGGGTACTAATTGAATTATTGCAATTCTTAACTTTTCTTTTTTAATGGATCTCAATTAAAAAAATATCTACAGAAATAGATAATTTCACTTTGAACCTGTTATTTAACAAATTAAATGAATGCAAATGTATCTGTAAACTTGGATTCCATGTAAATTTAAAATTATTCAGATAAAAAGTAAAAAGATCGCTTGTAACTTCTTGAAATTTCCTGGGAAAATGCAAAAGAATCCGTAGCTGCTTGTCTTAAAACCAGGTATTATCGATAAAAAAAAAACCAGACAAAAGTGATAGTCCTATGAAGCTAGAGCAGGTACTGAGAACCTCGGAGCTGGTTTTCAGAAACTTGTCATACCACTTTGTGAGAACTTTGACTAAGCAGCGCTTGCTGTAAACTACTTGCTAAGCCGGATTTTCAGAATGGGCCCAATATTGTTAGATTTTTTTTTAAAGATAGTAATGTAAATTGATTGATAATGAGCATATTACATAAAATGTTAACTTGAAAGAATACTAAAGTTAGATATCATTTACAGTAAACTGTAAATAAAAAGTTTAATATACTCAATATTCCAACAGTAATTATGTGCCAAAATAAACTAGACTTGAATGTCACAAGCTGTTGTTGCTCATGCACACCACATGACCACCTCGTGGAACATTGTCATGGAAACATAACAGCATGCTTATGTTGGTTGAAGCTTGACAGATGTTCAAATGGTGCTAATAATCAAGGAAATTTTTTTTTTTATTGTGGAGCATTTTTGGTCATATGGAGTTGGACATTCAAATGGACCAAGTTTGATATACTTTGGATTGGAATTTCGAGGATTTCAAAAACCACAACTCACAAACATGGTTATTTAACCATCATTTAAAAGTTTCATTCTACAGACAGCGTTCTGATAGCGCAAAGGCTGCACCGGACATCCAGTTACAGTGACAACAATTGTAAATAAAGGAAGGCTCCTTAAGCATGTCTTAGTCATCTAAACGAAGTCTCCGGTGAACATCCTTAAAAATGATCTTAGTCAAAGATCTATGAAAGTTCAAGAAAATTGGTGGTTTTGCCTATAAGATACAGACTGGACAATATCTGAGCAACTTCGACAAGGACCAGAGAATCGCTAACTGTGGGACTATGTTAACAATGTCAGCGATGGTGTACGATGATGAAGCTTTCCTGTCAAATGTCTGATTTTCTGATAAAAGCCATATTCCTTTGAATGGATTTATCAATTGTCAGACAACCCACTTTCTGGGATTTGAATGGTCAGACATTGCAGAGGAAACCCTCCATAGTCTGCGTGTAACAATATGGAGTGCGATGTCTGCGAATGGCATCTTGGGCCCTTACTTTGAGGATGATCATGCCAATCCTGTGACTGAACCAGGTGTGGTACCGAGGAAAATTCTCACCATTTCTGGGGGATATCAGGCACATAACTGCCACTTTGTACACAATGGTTCCAACAGGATAGGGCCACTTGCGACACAGCGAGGGACACGTTTCAGTTGCTTCATGTAATTGTCATTTCCTGTGGAACAGCCTTCCCATATCAGTCTCATTCACCTGATCTTACACCACCGGAAGCTTACGTTTGAGGTATACTGAAGGAAGAAATTTTCTAAGAGAACCCATTGACAATCATTAGTGACTTACTCCTAAAGATTGTGAAATGCATCAGAGGAATGAAGCAACCTCTCTTCAGGGACATGTTTGAGAATCTATGCGAGTGTTAGAGTATTGCCTGCAGTGCAATGGACAGCATATCAAACACGTGCTGTGCCTCAGAAAACGTGGAAATTGACTTCCTCTACTGTTTGTATTTGGTATGTCACATAAACCTTTTTTTGTACACAAATATTTCAGTATAGTTTGTTTTGGCACAGTCTGTATATTGATTTCTATATAGTTAATCAATGTGTGTGTGTGTTTTGATGCTTAAAAATGTTAGATGACAAGATGATCATATTCAAATTTTTCTTTGTTCCTATTTTAAATCGGAACCAGGATTTTATTCAGGTTTCTCAAATTTAATTCCAAATTTGTAGATGAAATACAGCTGTATAAAATAAGCCTTAAACTTTAAAATACAAAAATGATTAGTGCATTTTTACATATATTTAATAAATTACTTTTCAGGGTAAAGTTCAAGCTTTATTCCTCAGGCATGAGGGTTATTTAGGTGCTATTGGAGCTTTCCTAAAAGGGGCTGAAGAATATGGTGAGCAACTTGTTCCATATTTAAAATATTTTTTAGTGTTGCCACTGGCAACATCATTTTTTTGTTTTTTCATAGTTTAAAAGTTGTTTACATGTCGTTTTCATTTTTTTTTTTAAAGTTCATTACAACAAATATATGATATTTTCTAGTAATATTTATTTATCTTTACTTGAATCAGTTTTTTTTTTTTTTATTATATTTTTTTTTCTTTCAATCATTTAACATTTAATGTTATGCGTATGACATTGCATAACATTGCTTGGCCATAAAAAAATGCTGTGTTTGCAATTGGCAACTGACCAGAAAATTGCTGTTTGGATTCTAAAATAAACTGCATCTATATGTAGCAGTCTTTCATGCCATACTGCTTTCGTGTTTATTAGCAATCTAAGATCGGCATGTCTACTGTCAATGAAGGTTTTTGTAGTCTAATTTTAGTGCCATTTGTTTATTAATCGAAGTTATTGATATTTGAATAGCTATTCAAGAACAGAGGTAATCTTTTCAGTGGTTTGCTTGTGTTGACAGAAAAAGGTTAATTATTAACCAAAATATTGAACAGAATCTTGGTCTAAAAACCTGTAGTGGCAAGCTTCTAATTTTGTAGGCAAAGAATTAAAAAAAAAAAACAAAAAAACAACCAACATATTTCCCCTTTGGAGTAATTTAAAAACATCTTATGACATAGGTCGTCTTCAAAAAATGAGTGTACTTTGAGTGAAGTTGGCTGAAGAGACGTGTGTATGGACATTGGCAGCTGAATATGGCAGCGCAAATGATTGCGATCCACCTTTAGTTGACTGTTTTAACTTCAACGTTACAAATAAAAACCAAAATAAACTTCCATATTTCAGAAAAATGGCAGGAAAATTAAGGAGAGAAATTGAAAATAAAACTCACTCACTTGGTAATGTAAAATGAATAAACTGGATTAAAAGGATGGGAATAATCTGATAGTATCAAGATTTGTTAGATGATGCACCGTATTTATTCCAGAAAATTTTCATTTTGGTTTTACAGCGTCTCATTTTCGTTTGATCATTTTCTAGTCGCTCCAGTTTCTGGTGCAGTTGTAAGTTAAAGGACACCAACAAAATGCAAATAAATTTTCATAAATTTTCTTGTACAATAATTTAGCAATTACTAAATTGCAGTAATCAGTATAAACTTTTTCAGGTCTGGATTACTCAAGAAATAAGGATGGAATTGGTGACTTATTTTATCTTATAATTATAGTAAAACCTAAAATGGAAATTTTATTTTTATTTCCTCAAAAAAAAAAAACATTCTAGTATTACTTTTAGACTACTTTGGTTATAAAATCAGAAAAAAATATTAACAAATTCCCTGATAACTTTATTTTTCCAAATTAATTCTTACAGATACTGAGAAATATTCCTGGAGTGAAAATTACGCTGGAAGTTCTGGTTTGCAGAGTCCATTGCCATCTCAGAAAGTTTTTGCAAATCGTCAAGCTACGGTATGATTCCTGAAAATTTGAAAAGAAAATTAACTGTTTCATTTAATTAACTCTTTCCAAATTTATTTTATTCTTCATTGGGAACAGAATAAAACAAAACAAAAAAAATCTCCTTGATATGGGTGCCTGTATGTGGTAAGGGAACCATCCATGGAGGATTTTCCTTTGTGTGTTAGTCTTCATGAGTTCTGAATGCCCTTCCCATATGTTTACCGTGAATGGGTGAAATGGAGATAATTTTATCTATTTCATTTGTTTTCCAGTTTCTTCAGCTTCTTAGTCTACAGTTTTGTGATTTTCTGCTAATTTTATAATTTTCTTCGCTTCGTTTTTATATTATGCTTTTACTTATAAGTAATTTACTTCATAATTTTTTTTTTCCTTCTGCTACTTTTTCTTAACCTTTTATATTTTCTATGTATTCTAATTTTAAGTTAACTAATTTTCTTTACTTGCAAGTAATAATTTATTCTATACTTTTTTGCTCTCCTTTTTATTTTTGATGTTAATAGGCTTCTGTCCTGTTTTTACTTGTATTTGTTGACTAAATCATTGTGGTTTTTTTTTTTAATGTTTCTACTTTATCCAGTTGCCTTCTAGAAAATTTTTGACATTTATAGTCACTTTTGCCTTACTTTCATTGTTTAACCTTTTTCTGCCACTGAATGGTCATCACTGCTATTTGTTACTAATCCTTAAGTCTTCTTTAAATCTCTTCTTCTGCTTATCATAATTTAAATAAATACTACTTCTACTCATAACATTAAAAAAAAATATATTTTTTAATGGAAACAAATTTTCGAAAGTGTATTCCTTGCTTTCTTTTTCAAGTTTGTTTAATGTGGCTTAGAAGTAGAGTATGTTTGTAAAATTAGCTAATGAAATGTGGTAAAAAAATGCTTCAAAAGAAACAAAAAAATATGTAATAATTGATGAATTCAATGATTTGTAAATTATCAATTATTGTAATATTAATGTAAGATTGTAGATGTTATTACAGTATTGTGATTGTCGATAACTATGTATACGCATTGTAAGTTCACCTGAGAACATATTGTTATCAAACAAACTTGAAAAAGAAAGCAAGGAATATGCTTTCGAAAATTCGTTTGCATTAAAAAATATATTTATTTAATGTTATGAGAGTAGAAGTAGTATTTATCTTTGGTGTTTACCATAAAACTCAATTAACTAATGAAAGAAATTGATAAAGATAATCTTCTATCATTCTTTAATACTCATAAAGTTTAGAAGATGTGTTTTTATAAGTATTGAATGAAAAAAAAAATCATTAGTCTTTGGATAGACATTATTTTCCTTGGTCTTCCTAAGACTTAATTGAAATATTTAGAAACTGTACTTTTGGGTTTTAATTTGTATACGATGAAAATTGAGGCATGATTAAAAATGGCAAAATGGGTACCATTTACAACTAATTCCATATAAATTAAAGAAAGATAATAAATTCAAAAACTTAATATTTTTGAAATTCTAAACTTGCAGAGACTGTTACATCATAAGTAGAATTGTATTGTGTATTTATTGTAAAGAAATGCTTTTAAAATTCAGTACCTTACTAGTTATAATTTATGCATTTAGGTGGATCATTTGGAAATGGACCGCTTTGATTCCCAGCTTGTATTTTGTCCATTACTGTCAGACCCTTCCACATACATTGCTGATACTGTGGATCTTACTTTAGATGAAGATGCAAGAATATATTGGTTGCAGTGCTTTGAAGATGCAATTGATAAGGTAATTAGTGCTATGTTATCATTGTAGTAACAGCATATATGAGGTTGATTGTTTTAAATTTTGGAACAACTCTCATAAAACCCAGATTACAGTATGAAATGTAAAATGTTAAATTGTCCTATAAAGAAATTCCCCTCTGCAATTACACACTTCACCTAGCAGTCATACATCATTTCTGTACCTTCCTGGAAGACATTTTGTGGTATGTCTCAGTGCTTCTGTTGCTGCTGCAGTAATATTTGCAGAACTGTTAATCTGTGTCTTTTAAAAGCTCCCTTTACCTTGGGAGACAAATGACTGTCACGGGAACTAAATCTGTAGAGTATGCAGGGTGGGGAAAACAATGACTTCCATTTGGGCAAGGTACGATGTGACTGCAAATGATCAGCGATCAGGTATGTTGTTGCAGAATCCAAGAGTTATTTTGGAAGAGATGGTCTCATTTCTACTTTGGCCTCATGTGGACACAACCTAATACCATTGATAGACTATTCTTCTGGTATGTACTCCTGATGGATCACAATGACAGTCAAGAGAAAACAGAATACAACCTTGCTTTTGCTGTAGTCAGAGCACACTTTAGTCAGTGCCAGGAAATGATCATACTTTGGATTGTCATTCATATGAGGATCAAATAAAAAGCTCTGTTTCATCACTTGCAATAATTTCAGTTGGATCTGTCCACTGTCTAGATCATCAGAGCTCTACAAATCTCCATCCTGTCAGTCTTCTGGTCATCCATGAGGCAATGTGGCAGAAATTTGGATAGACCTGTTGCATTTGCAGATTTTGTTTGATGATAGCGAAACTTGCTGAACACAAAATTACATGCTAGCTATGTATAGGGCTGCTGCAGATTTTCCTGAATTGATGATTGTACAGACTCTACCTTAGCTGGATTTGACCTACCTGGTCTCGCAGCATCCTGCGATGATTGCCGTCCTTCAGAAAACTGCTTATGCCATTCAAATATCTTACTTCTGCTCAAAACACCGCTCCATAATGAATCTTCTTAAAGGTGTCGGTTGGGAGATACCCAAGCATTGACATAATTTGAATGAAGGTCGAAGCTCAAATTTTGGTACGGTACTTTAATTGTATGAAAACATGCACAATAATATTTTTAATAATGTAATGCATATTCAAATTTCGAGCCATTAAGCTTGCACACAGCTCATGCAAGTAGCAGTATTATTGTAAAGGGATGAGGATGTGCTACACATGATAAAACAGTTTAAGGGGTGTCCAGAAATTTAACAAAAAAAAAATCAACCTTGTATAAGAATTATCCTGTAATGTTTGTTTTTAATTAGTAATTAAACCTGATCTGTTCATTAAGTTAATGTAAAGGAATATCCAGATCCCTTTACATATTAAGTATTGTAATTAAGAAACATCAATGGGTGAGACAAAATTATTTACCAAGTGACATCCTGGAACAGCTGTTTCACTCTTTGGCGATCATCAGCCAGGAGCAGTCACCAGTAAACAATGAGGTCTCATTAATAATTCAATGAGCAGATGGATTTTTTTTATGCATTAAGAAAATTCATTGAGGCCGACGGAGTGCTGGCATATGAATTTTCTCACTAATATTTCATTAGTGAGCTTTTTGTTTATTTATGCTTTTGAGGCACCACTGCGATTCCAACTATCGTAATTAAGTCATTTCTACATTAATTTTTTGTCAATTTATTAAAATAATTCCTTTGTAAATCTTCCGGTTGATTCCGGTTTAAGTAAATCTGTAGATTCAGTTTTTGTCTTTATGATCTATCTAAGGAATGAAACTGAAATTCATTTACTCTTCCTAATGGCAATTCATACTTTAAAATTGTAGCCATATGATGTTAGAAAATAATTCAATCTAAAATTGTTTTGATTTAGTATGGGATGTAAATTACACTGATACAGTTTATATTTATCAATGATGATCTTTCGAATGAGAGCAGTAATTACAGAAACAAAGATTATTTAAGAAACAAAGAGTAATATGTATTTATAAATGTTTTGTGGTTAACTTACATATACAGTGGTCTAAGCAATTAGGGGATATTGCAAAAATAATAGGAACAATTGACATCGCCATTTTTTTCAGTATTAATCAACAATATAGGATAAACATATGCAAGAAGAATTAAAGGATATTAAAGAATTAAATATGCAAATTAGTAGAGCCTGCTAATTACCACAGGCAATGACACTGCATTATTGTTATAATTATTGGATCCATTTGCCAATGGTATGAAATAATTACCGTTGACCTGTCTACAGAAAACTGAAGAAGCTAGAGCATGGGTTGAAGAGCATTGTCATTGGAACAGGAATTAGTGGTCCTCTGTTCCCTTCTCTGATGAATTGTAATTCAGTCTAGAGCCAGAAAATCTGGGTCCCCTGATCTGGCATGAATGAGGCACATGGGAGAATCTGGATTTTGTACATGGAAGGGACTCCTTTGGTGGTGATTGAATCATGGTATGGGTGGGAATTAGTAGCACTGAACTACACATCTGAAACGGATTCCTGATGGCTGTAAGATATCAGGATAAGATTCTCTGCAATCTTCATTGTATACTATGCAGGAGCAGAAATCTGTTTTCATGGATGATAAAGCTCGCTATACCATGCACAGATGGTGTACAATGTGCTTTGGAATGCAGGGATCAAGTGTATGGACTAGCCTGCATGCTCAGTAGACCTGAATCCCATTGAACATGCTTGGAATGCCCTTGGAAGACATTGTATAACACCAACCTCCTCCCATGATGCTTAGTCAGCTGGAGATAGCCCTATCCAGGAATGACAGAATCCCACAAGAAATGCTGGACAATCTGGTCTTGTTAAGGCCTTATCACTGTCAGTGTATTAGCAGTCTCATGTAACCACACACTGAAGAGGTAATATCAATAAATGTTTTTCATGTAGATCAATGCAATTTCACCCCTACCTGTTGTTACTTAGTGGTCCCTGTGATAAGTATGGACATGTTCTGCTAATTTGTATATTCGGATGACTTTAATTCTTCTTGCATATGCTTATCCTATATTGTTAATAAAATACTGAAAACTGGCGATGTCCATTGTCCCTTTCAGTTATTTTTTGCAATATCCTCTTAATTGTTTTGACCACTATGTACACCAATCGGCCAAAAAAATTAGAACCACCTACTTGATATGTTGATCCTCCTCTTGCTGTCAAAACAGCCTTCACTCAGCGAGCATGGATTGTAAAGAGATCTTGGTAGGTGTCTTATTTATTCAAAACCATTTGACCTTTGTCGAAGTTGGATAAATCCGCTGCTTTACCCATTGTGCACCTTAACAATATTGCTTGTGCAGCCTTGATGTCGGCTCTTAAATACCCCGCTCAATGACCTTATCATGTGCTCGAGAACCAGTTCATTGCATAGCTCGGGGTGTCCTAATGTTTTTACTGATTGATGTTTGTTTTTATATTATAAACATATGCACTATTTTTGATTTTTTAGATGTAGCATAGTGTTGTAATGCTGTCTTGAATATTAAAGCATATCTTCTTCTCAAGTGGATAAGGGACAAAACTGAATTATGAAATATTTATTTTAATTGGTATTCTGTTGATGTTTCTTTTAAGGACTTATTCTTTGTACATATTATTCAAACATAATTTTTAAAATAAGTAAATTCTATGTAACAATGAATGTTAAATAGTCACTGTTTTATCATTGATTTTTTTTTTTTTCTTTAAATGTTTGAATAGTTTGTAGAAAGAGCTATCAGTAGTCAACCGAATGTGAATGATGCTCCATCACGTGCACAGAAGTTCAAGGATAAATTCTTAGCTCGCCTGCGACATTTAAGAGAACAGCCATTGTAAGTTGTGGATTGTTTTTATTAACAAATAAAGTAATTAATTAAATAGAAATTTTAAATATACTAATTAGATAAGCTAAAAATATAAACATGAAATTGACAAAACCCTAAATCTTTTTTAAATTTAAAAGAAAAAATAGAAACAAAACATAAAAAAATACTATTAATGTTAAAATGCTATAAATATATAACTGCACCATATCTCTTGTCTTAATGGAACGGGTGTCATTGCTGTCTGTGTATGACAATTACTGGAAGTGGACTTTTTTTTGCTCATTACTGATTCAACACTGAAGTTAAAATAGATTGAAATTGTAACATAATTGTCTACTTATTTCCTTTTGTCCTCATTCGTTATTAGATTATTATTTTTTTTCCTTACAAAAATTGACATTTTAATTTTTATTAATGAGTTACTTACATTAGTAAATCGAAGAGATGTAATTAGAAAACACATTTATAGCAAATTTTTCTAGATTTGAATAAGCAAAGCTTTCTGCATAACTCATTCAGTATTGCTATGTAATGGTTCATTATGAACTGCCACTTGTATATTTTCATGCAGTTGCAGTTTTTTTACGGCAATTGATTTTCACTAATCTAATTGTAAGTTCATGTTTTTCAAAATATCAGATCTAAACCTAATAAAAAACCCCAAAACAAAAAATTTTACTTTTTTTTTTTTTTTTTTTCATTCCCCCCTCCCCCTGAAGCATCTTTCAGAATTTTCCTTCATACTGCTCTTTGGATAATAAAATTACATTATACAGTGGGTGTTGTGTAAGCTCAAAAATATGGCATGCAGAATGTATGTATAACATTATAATGTGATATTTTGCTTTTCACTTACAATCAGCATGATTGAAATTTAAAGGGAACCTTCATTATCTCATGCAGTGCGTTCCATTCTTGCACATCTACTGCAATATTTGTCCTACTGAGTTTGGCCATCAGGTGCTTTGCAATGGTCTGTTCTTACAATTAAGCTTTTTAATAATGCTACTTGCATGCACACTATTTTATGTATTTTTTTACAGTGAATTTTTCATTAATTCTTAAATAGTGCTTATGGATCTTTAACAGTCCGATGTCTTTTGGATTTGAGAGAACATTGTCTATTTGAATTTGAATTTACTGATCCCTACCTACAGGTAAGCTTAGTAATTTTGTTTCTATAAATTGTTAGTGATTTTTGAAGTTTTCTATTTTTGTTTTTTCAAATCAAGAATTGTTTATTTTCTTTAATTTGTTTTCAGTTGATTTGTTAAAGAATAAATTTCTCTTTAACAATGAAGGATGTTGTACGATTTTTGGTACACTATCTAATATTACTATCTTGAGCCATTTTAATTAAGTTATGAAAAATGTGATTCTTTTGTCATGTTAAAGTAGATGTCATTTTTATCTTAACGTATTGAGACATAACTTGATATAGCGAAATTTAAATCATTGTAAATGCTAAAAATACTACTAAGAAAAATTTAAGCTATTAATTCTCTCTACAATTTCTAGTTTAGAGAACTCTATTGATTAAAATTCAAGAGTTTTAAGAGAAGAATGAAATCACATTAAATGTGGAAAAGGCTCCCTCAGTGTAGAACTGGAAAGCTATATCTTCCCTATAGAATACAATTGATGGTAAGACATTTGATTTAGCAGTCATATGTCACATAGTACGACCTTTGTCGACTACTGCTTTAGATTTTGAATGAGAAGTCTGTTATTACTATAACACAATAACTGATATAAGCAGCATATCACAAGTCAAAGCTTGGAGATATGATTGGCAAGTGTCTGAGTGACAATGATTGGAAGTAATCAGGATTGATGGAATGAAATAATCATATAACAGAATTGGGATAAATTTCAGCCATTGCTGTGGTAGAGTTCACATTGATGAAGTTGAGAACAGTGAGGAAAAATTCCCATTCAAATTGTTACTTTCTGATGGATGTTGATTTCTTAGGAAGGTGTTAGTCACAAGCCCAGAAGCAGAATATCAAGCGACGGCGCGACATTGTCACAGAACGAAAATGAGCTGCAGAAAGATATCGTATAGAACAGGGGTGGGCAAGATGTCGATTGCGATTGCAGATTTGGAGATCTGGTTTTTTTTGGTTGTCAATTTGGAGATTCCGTTTATTTATTTTTTTTTGGTTGAGGATAGTCTTAAGGTGACCGTGCCACTGGGAGTATATTTGAGGTAGCCCTTACCTTACAAAAGTCTGCCCACCCCTGGTATAGAATGAACGTTTTTTTGCGGGACATAACAGAAAAAAAAACGCCCGCACCCGCAGAAAGGTTTTCGTCTTAGCATCAATCGTTGCAGAAAGATAAAAAAACATTCTGCCTCCGGGGTCACAAGTAATGTTAAGTGGTCATCGCATTCCAAAGAATTGAAAATAAATTGGTTTGATATTTTAAGATAGGAATTTCCATATATAATCTATTCACACATTAAATAAATAAGGAAAACTGGGGATCCTGATATTATAAACATTGCAAGGCATTGCATCATATTAAGACACTGTTACTCAAAGGAAACTTGAAGTTTTAGGGTGTGGAAGGTGATGGACAGTCATTTGATCAGATTTCAGCAGTTTCCCATCAATTTAAAGGTGTGTAGATCCATAATCTTCAAATACATATATTATTCATTTAATTTCTAAAACAGTTTGGTCCATCTGGCTTTAAACTAGTTTATATGTAACCATTTTACCAAAATGAACGACGGGTCATCTTAAAAAGTAGGAAGAGACAATGGATAAAATTTCTATGAAGGAATTTTTGGCTTTTTACAATTTTTGGCTAGACTATTAATTTTATGCAAAAAAAAAAAAAAAACCAGTCTGTCTTACAAGACTATTATTCAATTAAAATATTGCTTCTTTTAATTTACAGTCTGACCTCTATTTAACGAACCTCTATTTTGCGAACTTTTCTTTGGAACCAAGAACATTTTGCTAATTTCTTCGTAAAATAACCTCCAAATAGCGAAGTCCATTTTCTATTTAACGAATTTTTTCGTGATATCTATGTTTTTTTTCTCCTTGAAATGTTTTTATTATCAACATTCTCTTAGAGGAAATGAAAGAAATTTGGATACAGATGAGGGAAAAAGAAGAAATTAACGATGATGTGCTGATTGATGATTATCTTTCAATTGATTTTGAAGTTGAGACCTCGGAAACACTGAATCGGGTATTTTGGACAGTGTGAAAAATAAAAACATTACAGCTATGAATTGCGATGATGAAGATCAAAATGGAAATGATCATGATGCAGAAATAAAAAAACCTTCGTATGATCATTTGAAACAATCCGACGCGGATCACAATTTAAAGAAAATACTGAATGGGTTTTTTTGATGAATTGCAAAGATGTGAGACGTACTATGAGCGAAAACACTTTATCAAAAAAAAAAAAAAAAAAACCCTCAGACAAAATTAACAGACTTTATTAGTAAAATTTAAGTACGCATGTGGTAATGTATGCTTTGTCATTAAAATTATTCCTTTTTTTAATAATATTTATTGTTTATGTACTTTAAATCTGTTTTATGTAGTTTAAAGTAATTTTAAAAAGTGAATCTCTATTTAACGAATTTTCCATATAACGAACTTTTTTTCGGGATTTATCGACTTCGTTAAATAGAGGCCCGACTATATTTGCATTTATGACTTGTTTCAGGGTAATTATGATTTTTTTTTTCTTTTATGTAGCAAAAACAAATGGAGAATGAAGGTGCTTTGAAACTCCTGCCAATGCACTTGGAGGCATTAGACAAACTACCCTGGAGAGAACGTCAGGAAGCCCTTATAACCAGTGTTCTTGCAGGGAATGTCTTTGACTGGGGAGCTCGTGAAGTGGCCCAGATGATGGAGGGAAAGAATTTTGGATTTGAAGAAGCAAGTGCTAGTTTAGAAGGTGATGAAAATCTGGTAATTATGCAGCATTCACCTTTGTTTAAAAGGACGGTATCTAAGTCTTCTATCTGAAATTGGTTCACTAGCCTGTTTGTTGAATTAGAATGGTTGTTGTCTATTGTGCAAATATTTTTTTAATATTAACATAGGCAGAAAATTTTCAGAATTTTCTGTCTGTTCTTAAATGTTCTTGTTGTGCGTTTGAATTCTGTCCATGGCAGTAGTCCCTAAAAATAGGGCAGGATCACTGAAACTTGAGTGCATTTCGAAAAACTGTAAAAAGCTTCCTTGATTTTAAATTTTATTTCCAGTTTAGTCATCTGACAATAAGACGTTTCCCTGTTATGCCAATTATATTTCAATATTTCTTTAAGTTATAGTGATCAGACGTTTTAATTGATAGTTATTACTTCCTGAGTAATCAAATTTCATTTTATTCTTCATGAGGAAGGAAGTTAAAGCTTTTTACAAATTTGATCACTTCAGACCTTAAGTCATTTAACAGAATAACAGCATTGACAAATAATTTTTATGAATATCAAACTGATTGTATAGGCCTTTGATGCCATGAATCTTCTTTAAGACTTGGTAGTAAGTTTGCAAAACAAAACAAAAAAATGCCCCCCCCCCCCCCCCCAAAAAAAAAAAAAACAACTTATCACTGTGGTAACATCTTACTTGTAAACTTTAGTTCAGTTCTTTCACTTTATTGCTTTTTAATAGAGTTCATTAATGCTTACCAAAGTTTTTGTAAATGAAAGTTGATTCATATTGAATTAAAGTTGTAATTTTTTTTTTCCTTCTACTTGATCTAGTAATTTATAATTGCAGGCATTCCGATTGGACAGCTCCATTTAGATCTTGATTCTTCTTTAATGATTGAACTGGTCCTTCATTATTTATTCTTTATAATTTTGATTTATTGCATCTATTACTTTCTTTTCATTTTCTGTTAAAACTGATTTTCTCAAATTCTTATATTTATTTATACTTGATTCACCTTCCTACAGAAAAAGCAATATTTGTACTTTTAGTAGTCTCTAAATTACCATCTAACTAACCTTTTTCTTTTAAAAAGACCAAAACTATTATTTAAAGAAACTGTCTTTTAAGAGAATAAATATTGTCTGTGATAGGTGGAAATGTAGATAACTTCAGTACAGGTCGACCATCACTAATCCAGTTCCACTTTTAATTCAAAAATAATTTCCACTAACATAATTTCAAATTTCCGAGGTCGCCCCCCCACAAACCTACTGCTACTGTTTGGTGACGCCAGATGCTTCATCAACACTTTTGGTGTCATTTGTAAATGCAGGCAAGCCACTCCTTTTCTTTTTATGCCTTTATTATTATAACCTGCTCATGTCTGGGAGACCAAAAATCTGATCTGTAGATACTGGTCTCCTTGTCCTTTCTCCTTGTCCTAACCTGCTCATATTTAGACCCAGTCATGATTCCAATGAATAAAGGAAGTTCTTCTCATTGTGAAAAGCTGAAACTGTACATTGTCCATTGTCCAAGATAAGGTTGAACTTCTGAAAAAAAAAAACACTCGACAGCAGTGTCTGAGAAGCTTGTGTGAATTATTCAGCATTGGCTATTTAACAGTTTGACGTAAAGAAAAATTGCTCATTTTTTTTACTAACAGTGAATCAAAGAAGCACATATGTATAAGGAAAACAATGAAAAACAGAAGTAGTTTAGAACTAGATATCTAATCGCCTGTGATCCAACAAAATCAGTATTCTGGCAGCTTACAGGTCCCAATGATGCCGGATTATTGATTAGTAATAGTCGATCTGTACTTGGTTTCTTTGGCTATCATGATGTATATTCTAAGAAATTACTCTTGCTACACTGGTAATCTGATAGAAACATAATAGTAATAGAGAAAATTTTAATCTTCGTTCACATTTCGACTGAGATTTATGTTTACTGATAAGTATTCTCAGTATAATTATGAAAATAAAACTGAGATATCCTTGAATTGCCTGAAATACCATTAACACTTTCGGGTTGTACCCTTTGCTCGCCTGGCTTTCCCCATGGGTCATGCTATTTTTGAAAACATTTTCAAAGTGTATGCATCATGGACACAAGCATACTTGTATAATTACTTTAGATCAGTGTTAAAGAGCTAATGTTTGTCTTCAAAATGGTATATTAGATTTTATTGTAAGTATTAAAACAAAACAGAAATTTAGGTACAAACGAGAGTAAAAATTGAGACAAAAAAAAAAGTTTTACACTATATCTCTATTAGATAAAAATTCTAAAAAAATGACAAATTCGAAAAAAAAAAAGTAATATTAAACAATTTAAAAATATAGTCATTTGAAAATGATTTCAAAACGGTATACACAGGCTTCTAAAACAAGTGGAGAAATTGGTATACTTCTGTGACATCCGTCGAGATTCCGCGAGATACTGTCAACAATTAACCCCACCTATTTATGTGTTTTTGAACTACAATACATACAAACAATCCCGAGTGGTCGCCGCTCGAAAAAACGCCAGCCAAAGTGAAGCAAAACAATAGGAAATTCGTGCTCGGAGAATTGCCGGGCAACATAAATTTAGAGAATATATGGCCGCCCGTAGAATCTACGGGCAGAAAAACCAAAATATTTAAAAAAAAAAAAAAAAAAAAAAAAATTAAATCACAAAGTTATTTATTAAATTTAGGAAAATATCTTTTGTCAATTTTCCTGTTTATTATTATTTTCATTTAAGATTTGTACATACATCAACAACTTTGTGTGAATCCTAGTTTTGTGTGGAAAAAAAAAATCTATTAGCTTTTACCAAGAATGGTATTTCTGCATTGTAACAGTATTTCAGCAACTAGCATATATGTCCATGGACAATGATAAGATAACAATGTGACAGCTTTTAGTCTAGAGTATTTGCCTGTGATATGACTAACAGCAAATTAAAATGAATGTATTCCTAGAAACATAAATGAATTTGTTTATTGTAAGGTTTGATTATAACTCGCCTTGTAAAATTTCGAGCATTTAGCAAATGACCTTGACCATCGTCTTAACTTTGATGTTTGTTTCATGAAAGTGAAAATGCAGCATAAAGCTGGCCATGAGAAAAGCAGCACCTTGCTTAAAAACCTTCCACGATTGTGAATGCGGGCATGCAGATAATCTGCCCTGTCATACATGTGGGTGTACAGGACAGCTCTCCTCCGTTAAACACAGGGGGCGAGTGTTAAGTTTCACACAAACAGATCTGAAAAACACTATAATAATTTCTATTTAATAAAATACTTTGGATGGACAATGAATAAATGAATAATATTTAACATATAATTTGAATGTAGTCCTCTTGGCGTAATGAATAAGACATTTGACTTTAAATCAGAAGATTGCAGGTTTGATTGCTTTCGCAGATGTTTCATTGAAATTATTATTTCTATTTTCACAAGAAATTAAAATTATTATCTAAACACAAGGGGAGAGCATTACATTACGTGACAGACAGATCTGCAAAACTATATAAGAGAGAGATAACTTGCATTTGCTAACAAAAAAAAAACAAATCCTCAAAAATTAAAAATAAAATAATAATAAAGTAACAAAAATAAGTTATTCATATATTTGGCTGCCATACAATCATTTTACCTTTTCAACTTAAATATACTGTAAATATATACCCAGTGTAAAAAAAAAAAAAAAAAAAAAAAAAACAACCAACCAACTAACATTTCTTCTCAACTGTAGTCTTTTCTCAGATTATCAGGATTATTTTTTTTATTATTTTATTTTTAAACTTTGCAGAATGTCGAAGTTCCTAAATTCTCTGTATTTGTTACCTGAGCTTGTTCTAAACTTGTAATACTTTTTCCAAACTACAATTAGTAAAGCAGTTAGGCTTTAAAACCATTGTTTTCTTCTGTCCTAAGTGATGAGCTTCTGATTGTTGATTTGTGAAAGTATTAGTTTTTATTGCTCTTATGTCATAGATATCAAAATTAAGATTTGTCATATATACAATGTTTTAGGACTACTACACTGCTTATCAAATATGGTTCAAAGATCAGAGGCAGCCATCCTTAATCTTTGCATTTCAAAGATTTAGATGTTGTTAATTGTGTCTGTCCAACTGAAGCAGCACCTGCATATTGTGGATGTAAATATCTCTTTTCATTCAGTATGGAACTTTCAGTTTGATTAAGATTTCTTGACTTTTCTATATACTTAAAGATGTCCTGTGTAGCTTCATTTGTATGAGAGATTCACCATTTTTTGAAATGTTCTAAGGAAGATAACCACCATTTCCTGATCAATTAATCAAAATAAAACTGAGAACTTGCTGCATATGTTTCTCCTATCTAAGACAAGAATACACTTGCTTACACTTAATCATGTCCATCAACAAGGAATTGCAAGTGAGCTTTGAGGCCATACAACTTTAGATCCTGAGTTTACTATAGTAATTGTTTGCCGACATAAATTGTGGTAGGACAGCTTATTGGTTACCATCAAGCTTAGTTTTTCAAAATTCTTTGCAGCACTCGTAGAATTCTCATATGTATAAACTGCAATGGCCAAAAGAAATGTCAAAGAAGCTGTGAACTTGAGATTGTTTATCAATGTTAGGTTTCATGTTCTTCTTAAGAAGAGCAGTGTTGTAGTTTCTTTTTCTAACTGTAAGATTGATTCTTGTTATAGATCCAAATTATCTGAGTTTGTACTCAAATCCTGCATTATCACTGTAGATTCTTCATTCATACTCCTTTGCTAATCTGTACTTATCATTGTGACATTCCTTTCCACTCTCACAGCTGATCTTTGGATGGAGACTTTTGAAGTTCTTCCTAATTGGTCTTCATAGGCATCTCTAGCAATTTTTGATATTTCCACCAGTGATTCACTTTCCTCTTAGCACATCAAAGTCAATGAAACCTTTCATAAGATTTGCTGAGCTTTTGTCAGACAAGACATTTTGCGGATGCTTTAAGAAATTTCTGACTTCTCAATTTCCTGTTTCCCAGATCAGATTTGTCATTTTTGTATAATTGTCTTTATTTAAAAAAAAAAAAAAAAATTCGCATTCCATATAAAACATTATTGGCAAGAAATGTAAGATTTCATAGCATATGTTTAAAAAAAAAAATCCATATTCCTATTTCCTAAATAAAGTATTTGCATGATTTTTATTCCTGATGACTTTCCTTCTTGCCATGACTTTATAATTTGTTAGTTGATATTGTAGTCGTTTATAAATGTTAAACAGTAGTGAATATTTGTTCTTTTGAAAAGGGGAGTAACACTGCATATTTACTTATTTTACTAGTACTAAGTGTTATAATTTTAATTGTTGATTCTTTTGTATCTTCTACAATGCTCACAAAATTTAGGGGATATTGCAAAATGAATATAATACATCCAAAAACACAGAGGCATTTTATTTATTAAAGAACATCACCAGAGAAGCAAATGACACGAAAATGGAAGCTGTCTGAATATGCAAATGTGATGCATAACGTTAATTTGCATGTTTGCCCACAACCCTGTATAAAGAGGCTGGCGCTGCTGGGTTATCTCCACTTTCCTGGATCAACAACAAGTGGCAGAATTGTTGAGTGTCACCTGAAAATGCCCCTGCAACGTGATTTACCTGAAGCACGAAGAGTCATAGGGCGTCTTGAAGCTGGCCAAACACAGATGACTGTGGTACCAGGGCAGGGTCGCTCACATGCCACCACTGCAAGAGATGATTGCTACTTGATGTTAATGAAGGAACTGGCGAAGCAATGCGACTGAGCTGCAGGAGACAGTTTCTTGCTGCTACTGGACAACGGATGTGTACTCAGACCATGTGAAATAGACTCCACCATTGTGGACTGTATGTCTGGCGCCCAGTGGTATGCATTCCGTTAACTGCTGAACATTGCAAAACCTGCCGAAGGTGGGCTGAAATGCATCTTCCTTAGATCCGTAAAGAGAGATCCACGGTTCTCTTCAGTGACGAGTCAAGATTCTACCTACAGCCTGACAATTGTCATGCTCTGATCTGGTGTAAACGTGGAACACGGGAGAATCCACATTTTGTGCAAGAAAGACATTCCTTTGATGGAGGTGGAATCATGGTGTGGGCAGGCATCAGCATTGGTGGACGTACCGACCTCCATGTTGGAAATGGAATAGTGAATGCTGTAAGATATCGGAATGAAATTCTACAGCCTATAGTGGTACCCTACTCTGGAGCAATTGGGGCCAGCTTTCTTTTTACGGAAGATAATACACGCCCCTACCATACACATCTCATTAACATGCTGTTAGAGGCTGGAATTGAGCGCAAGAACTGGTCTCCAGACTGAATCCCATCAAACACGCTTGGGATGCACTAGGAAGACATGTTGCCAGTCACCAATTGCCTCCCATAACACTTCCTCAGATGGAAATTGCAAGTGGCCACAAATCCCACAGGAACTACTGGACAATTTGTTCCTCTCCATGCCTCATCGCTGTCAGTGTGTTGGAGCACTCTCAGGTGACCATACACTCTACTGAACAGTCAATGTGCGATACATTTTTGACTTTTGACATGCGAATGTTAACCCCGTCCATGTGTCACATCCTGCTCAATCCCGATAAATGGATTCTGCACCTCATTTGCATATTCAGACAACTCCATTTTTGTTTTATTTGCTTCTCTGGTGATCTTTAATAAATAAACTCAAATGCCTGTTTTTTGGGTGTATTCATTTTGCAATATCCCCATAATTTCGTGAGCAGTGTGTATTCTTTTATCAGTTGACTTATAGATTAAAGTATGTAATAGGAAAAGGGAATGAAAATATTCTTTTTTCTTTAAGCTACAAAATTGCTATTTTGAAAATGATTAAATCTTTTTATGGAAACCAAAGCAATTAAGTTTTTCAAGTATAAATTACATACAAATAACTTAATTTGTTATTTAAACCTCTTACATTTAACGTTCCTTTTGAATGTTGTATATTGTATAAAATGTTGAATAACAGTTATCATTTTTTTCTTATTACTCTAAGGTTCAGTCTATAAATGGTTAACTGTCACTGATTGTCACTGATGGTTTCTGTTGAAGCAAAAAGTGTCTTTGTCAGCTTTATAAAATAACATGCATAGGTTTGCAATGGCTTAATATAAAAAAAAAAGGCTGGAAAATCCCAAAAATTGCAGAATAATCAGATGTAACTGGAATTGTTTGATTAATGGCATTGAAGCTCTGTTTATTTTACTGTATTTTGAAGCCAGTGATCATATAGAATCAGATATTGATTGCAGAGAGGAATTGCCAATGTCTGTATCTTACTGATAATCTGTCTCATGCAACATCTCGAGTGTTATAAAGAAAGAAGAAAAAAAAAACCACCTTTTGCTGATAATTGACTTATATAGATGAAGCAAAAATGACATCTAGAAAATAGGAGCTAATAATAATAGAAGCCACAAGATTGTGAACAAGCTATTTCTGGAAATTGTTGCTATTGTGGAATTATTGACAATGGCTAGCAAGGATTTTATTAAGAATAGTAACACAAATGTCCAAAGCTAACTGGTGTACTGTGAAGTATCATGTGCAGTTAATAAAACTTTATGAAAAACTCGAATGGCAACAGTTGTAGTTTCCAACCTTCAGATTTCTGGTTTTTCAGAAAGCTATGTAGTCTTCAGTTCAACTGTTGAGCCCACTAATGAGATTACTTTTAGGCAATCAGTACATGTTCACACAGAATTAGTCTGTTTGTTGCCATTTTTGAAATTGAAAAATTGGCTCAAAAATGAAAATCTTATTAAAATTTAAATTTAATGGTGGAAGGGGCAGCTAACCTCTGATTTTAGTTACCAATACGTGGGATTGTGAGCTTTCGTGTTCATTGAAATTCTTCCTTTGTACAGACCCCAGAAGTAATTTCCCAGAAGTCTTTTGAAATGTATGCTGAATCACATCAATTCAGAAACATTTCAAATTTTATATTTCCCAGAGACGAACAATGACAGCCAAGATGAATTTTCTTAGTTTTTCTGACTGTAGGACGGTCACTTAAACTTAAGTGCTATTTTGTTCTGTCTGATATTAATCAATTTCACACTTGCCGCTTTTGAAAAAAAAAAAGAAAAAAGATAATTGTAAAAATCCTCACCCACATCCTTCTGCTGTTAACCTTCTCTTGTGCTTTTATGTAAAATCTTATCGACCACTGGGCAATTGATTGCTCAATCAGACTACCATTGAAAGATATTCAAATACCTTTTAATTCATGAACTACACAAGATTACTTCAGCAAATGGTGATAGCAAATCTTGTTCAGTAAATAAATAAAATCTTTTACATGCTGAACGTTAAAGAGATGTCAGTAATACTTAAAACCGTCATTAGGCTATTACCTATGCCTAGCAACTTCGCTAGTTTTCCTTTTTATTTTGTTGTGTGTTTTTAATGAAGGCTTCGTCAGCCGTAGCGACCTCCATTGATTAGAGAAGATCATAAATGGTGATCTGAAAATAATATATTTAGAGTATATTGGAATTGATGCATGAAAGCAGGTTAAAATAAGCATTTGTAGATTGAATCTTATGAGCATAGTTGAAATATTGTTTTCTATCATTAGAAACGTTATCAGAGGTTAATAGGTTAAATAAGACTAACGCACATTAATGAACTAAAGTGATTGAAGTCTGTGCAAAACGTGCTTGCTTGATAATAAGAAGCTGTGAGGTTGAGTATCTAATATTTTTGAAATACAGTCGAACTTGTATCTCGAACCTGTTTATCTCGAAATTTCTTAAATTCCCAAATTTACAATCTAAATTAAATGTATTTTCCATATTTATCTCAAAAAAATTTCCTTCAAAACTATCTTAAATTTCGGATAGTGTAAATTACAAAAATCGATGTCCAAAGACCACCCTTCTTTGTTAGACGTCAAAAAGTCATTGAAAGACTTTATTGTTAAGTATGTATGTTAAAAAAATGTTATGGATATATGTATAATTAATCTGCCATCATACCACTGTATGTTTCTACAACAAAAGCAATTAAAATGTTTTTTAATTGACCGCATTTAAAACCTCTATAACTCGAAACCTTCTTATCTCGGATTTTTTTTCCTTTCCTTTGAGATTAGAGATAAACAGGTTCGACTGTATATTTCATCCTCAGGGGAATTGCACAAACATACCGGACAACTCTAAACAAACACGGGGATTTGGGAAGAGAACGTTGATAGTAAATGCTTGCCACTTCGGTGCTGCCCTTCTCTTCCCGTATGTTTTTTCGACCTCCTGAGGATGAAGTACACCCAGTATTTTTGAATCTTCAGTTACTCAACCACACGGCTTTCTCTGTTCAAGGTTAATAGGTTTTTATGTTTATAAACATTACTAGTTCCTCAATTCTATATTTCAAGTCTAGGATCTTCAAGTTTATAGTTTATACCATATGGAATTTTAATTATAAATATTAACTTTTATTTTTTCATCTTACAGCAAGACCTTGGCTTATCGACCACTTTGACCAGTGGTTGGAACGAATGGAGAAACCGCCACACAAATGTGCTGCGATTTTTGTCGATAATAGTGGCATCGATATAATCTTGGGGATTATACCTTTTGCAAGAGAGCTTTGCAATCGTGGCACT
This sequence comes from Thereuonema tuberculata, assembly GCA_023159025.1. Classification (NCBI taxonomy): domain Eukaryota; kingdom Metazoa; phylum Arthropoda; class Chilopoda; order Scutigeromorpha; family Scutigeridae; genus Thereuonema; species Thereuonema tuberculata. Next base: position 45,985,829 of record JAFIDM010006943.1, on the reverse strand, counting down.
AAGGTAAGAAGAAGCATTTTTTTTTTTTGCTTGAATTGAACAGTTGAAGCACAAATTCTTTTTATTTCATAGCTTTAAATAATAAAAATCAGTAGTTTCATCCATTATTTAAATCAGAATATTCAAGAAGGACTTTTAACTTTCTGTAAAAATTAAATAAATGAAGCGATTTTTATAAAAAAAAATTTTGGAAAAAAAACAAAACATTTATTTATATTTCTTAGGTAATACTGTGCGCTAACTCCAAGCCAGCACTGAATGATGTAACATACTGTGAACTACTGGTAATTATGAAACAAGTTGCTGCCATCAGTGAAGATATCAATCGGGCTCTAATTAATGAGCAGTTGCTAATAATGGATTCAGGGCAAAGTTCACCCTGTTTAGATCTGAGGTAAATAAAAATTTCCTAGTAGTATCTGATTAAGACACCAAAACTAAGTTTCACATCTTTCATTAGTTTTTATGTGTATTTATTTACTTCTATTTTATAACTTTAACTCAATATTATAGATTTTGCTCTTTTTATTTTTTAATTAGTAATATGATTAAGTATTTTTTAATAAGTAATAAAGAAACCTTACGTCTTTATTACTTAGTTCTTTCTTAGTAATTTTGTTTTTGTTTTTAGATGTAGGTAATTGGTTGTTTTGTTTTTTTAATAAAAAAGAGCAAAGTATTGGTATATTGCATTTTTGTTTCCTAAATTATTTCTAAATTTTGCCGCTGATGATGTTGAAAATAGATTGGCTGTATCTTCACAGAAACAGTGATATGATTTTTGTATTGGCATTTTTCAAATTTCACATCACTGAAATATATATAAACATAAAAATATTACAACACTATTAATAAATATATATATATATATATATAATATAGTATATTCGCGATATCTCGAAGTCAAAGGGACACTAAAAAAAATTCGAGATAGCAAATTTTCAAGATAAAAAGGTCGAGATTACATAAATGTAATATCAAGGGGAAAAATAATTTTTTGACATATCAAGGTTCTCGAGAGTACACTGTATATATATATATATATATATATATATAACTTAAGTTTTTTTTCAGAAAATTTAGATTTGTTTGATTTGCAAATATTAAAGATTTCATTTAGGCAATATGTTGTATCAGTTGCTGCTTTTATGTCAAGTGAAAATTTTTGGGTTTTTATATGGTTTGTTATTGAAAGCACCATTTTCCTGAATTATTGAGATTTTTTTGTCATGTAGTGCAGGGGTCGGCAACCCGCGGCACGTCTTAAGATTTTCCTTTTTTTTTGTTGTTGTTAAAATAAGATTTTCCTTTCTTTTTGGTTGTTAAAATAAGATTTTGGCCCTTTTTGGCCCAAGTGCGGCCCGCAGTAATCCCCACATAAAATATTTGGCCCTCTTACAACAAAAGGTTGCCGACCCCTGATGTAGTGCATAAATTCAAGCATTAAGAAATGTTAAAATGTTAATTATAACTTTATTAAGAACTATTTTTATTATTAAAATTCCTCATTATTATTATTTAATTTCAGAAATTAATTTTTGTGTCCCCATTTCTTCCCGTTTCTTTTCAGTCGTTTGTGTCAGGAGGTTGCTGATGCCATGACTGACTATGAAGTGGAACTTATTGTTATTGAAGGGATGGGAAGAGCAGTTCATACCAATCTAAATGCACGCTTCAAATGTGAGTCCTTGAAGTTAGCCGTCTTAAAAAACCGTTGGTTGGCTAATCGCTTAGGAGGTAAAATGTTCAGTGTCATGTGTAAATATGAGAAACCAACCTCATAGCAACTAAATAAAGGAAATTTTGATTTTTTTGTTTAAGAGACTTGAATTTATCTTATATTGAATTCCTTTGCATAAATTAACCAAACTTGTTCACCCATTGTGCCAACCATACTTCACTGTTAGAGCAACGAAAGTTGTAATTTTGGCGATCAGAAAATATCGAGAGTACTTAATTTAACAATGAATTTCCTGAGCATTGGCTGTATTGATGAGAATATTATCGGCTTTTTGCAGGATAATTTGAATCCACAGCATGTTTATGGTAACCAATGCATTGCTCAACTTTTACTGTCTTGAAATGGGGTGCTATCTTTGTACAGTTTTCTTAAATTTTTTTTTTACTTGTCGTCATCAGGTAAGTTTATAATGTTTGTATTGAAACTGAAAATGTTATGGAAATTAGCAAGTTCGGCACTGTATATACTTTTAGATTTTATAAGTTTCAGTTTAATTGCTTGACCTATATTGATCAAAAAGGAAATTTGAAATTCTTGGATTTGTTGATTTCTATATTAAAAATTCTTAATCATTTTTTAAAGTATGAGCTTTTAATATAGATTGTGCATAGTGAATGTTATAGCTTCATCTTTTTTTTGGAAAATATTTTGTTCATAATTTTCCAGTAATTGAATGTTGGTAAAAGATTTAAAAAAAACCACTGTAATGCAGTTGTACTATATCCAAACAGTTGATAATCAGCGTCACTTCACAGTGAATCAATCATGAAATTGTTGCAATACCACTGGCGGAATTTAAGATAGTGCAAAAGACCTGGACGGCTTTAAAGACCAAAGACCGACCGACCGACCGACCTTGATTTCTCTGTTGCAGTTTTCTAATGTTGAGCAAATGCAGAATTCAGCCAAAAGGAATTTGATTCCTCAAAATGCTCAGAAGTTCAGTAACAGTATTACAACACTATTTAGCTCTTCTTTGTTTAGTATATTACTTGACTGGTGTGAATAAGGAATTATCCAAGGATATTTTTTCTTTTTTGTTTTGTTCAGTAGCTGTTAAAGCATTCGTTAGTCTTTTGTGTATCATAATAGTTTTTAATGAACGGCCATGTTCTTGAATTTGATCTGTTCTATTAACCAAAGGGTAATTATCTTTTGAAATAGTTAACTTATTACTAAATTAATAAACAAGTTTAATAGTACTATAAGTGCCTTATTGATTATTTTCACATAGAAAATTTGGCCCTTATTGTTGAAGCCACTGAAAATAGAATTTGGGCATGTGAAGATGTTTTGCCTTCAGGTAAATACTATCCTGATCTTTTAATTGTTGTAAACACATGCATTTGTGGTAGAAGAGCAGTTAAAACTATCTACAAAGAAAATCTGATTTGTGAATATACTTTGGATAACTACATCAAACCGAAAAGTCTCATTCCCCCCTCCCCCCATATGTGTCCACACAATGGCATCCATTTATATCCAATTCGCCGAAACAATGTTATACCTCTGGTAAGCATTCATATAGGAAATACTTGGGCTGAAAATGCTATTTTTCTAAAAGAAAAAGAAGGCTGAAACGCAGCCAGACTACATGGATACTTATCAGAAGGCTCTTTAATATATTTAGAATGGTATTGAAAGTTTATTTTAAACAACATTTTGTCAATAGCATAATAATTTCATGTTTGAACAGATAAGCTAACTTCCTTTTTAAAATAACTTGTGAAAATAAGGCAGGAAGCAGTGTGGGGGGAGAGAAAAGATATTAAACCCCACATTATTAATGAAATTCAAAGGATCTACTAGGAGTTAAAAGATTAAAACTAAAGTGGGGAGGTAATCAAAATACTTAGTATCATAGATATTACTCATTATGTATGGCTACATTACTTTAAATTTTTATTTGAATTTTGTACACTGAACGCGTTCTTTCGGTGGTTGGATTTTCCATGTGGAGAAAGTATGTCAGTGATTAAAGGACATTTTTAAAAAATACAGGAAGATTGTGTTGATAAAGGTGGAGATAACATTTTACTTCCAATGCAATATATTTATCAGTCTTTTAAAAGATGGCAAAATATTAAGATAATAAGTTGTTGTACAAAACTGAAGTTTGTGAAAAGGCATATTTCCTAAAAAAATATTTTTTTAAATTGAAAGCATTTCTGTACTTAATTATCAATTTCTAATTATTTAAATCAACAGCAATACCAATATTTGCTCATTGACATACATCTTCCATACCCATTTCCCAAAAATAAGTATTACAAAAAAAAAACTTATGAAATGCTGTCATAATGGGCCACATCTTTTAGCTCTTAAGTCAGACACATTTATAAATGTCAATCCATTATCTCCAACCACCACAACATTTTAAAACCAGTAAGTTATATTTTGAGCCTCCAGTTGTATCTCACATGAGCAAGTACCTTGTCTAGCAATTAAAGCTGTGGCCGATTATCCAAAAGTTTGTCGACTTTGGAGCAAACAGAATTACTGGCTAATTTTTGAATACATTTTGTGAAAGACTTTGACAGAAGAGAAATATTTGTGGTTTTATAAGGTTGCCCATAAGAGGAACAATGACTTTCCAGTAACTTAATATCAAACTGATTGCCTTGAGGTTAGTTCTCAAAAGACTGTACCAACCATACAATTGTTGTGGCAAGAGGATTCAATTCAAAGTACTTAAAACATCCTTATTTTTTTATTGCTACAGATTTTTTTTTTCCTCCTGTACCACATAAAAGAGAACTCACTTCTGTTGCTTAAATATTTTTGTTTCCTCGTAAGTCCCATAATAATTAGTTGCAACCAGAGTTTCTGATATTTGTAAATGCATGTGTTTGAAGAAGCAATTTTAATTATACATTTGTGGTAAATCACAAATTTCGATTCAGAGTTTTATTTTATCTGCTCGTGCTACCACAAATTTCCTCATATTTGGAAACTTTGCCCAAATTCTACATTGAATGGCTGATAATTTATGTGCAGGAACAGTACTTTACGTGCACATAACACTAGTGCAATTAGAGTGGAGTTGCCTTAATATATTTGTCAAATATAAATTGTATTTTGTAAAGTTGGCAATGTAGTGGATTTGACATGATTATTTTTCCCGATATCTTAGAGGTATAGCTGAAGAAAAAAACCTCATTAGATTAAAGCAATTCCACATTAATATTACTAGTCCTAGAATTAATCCTGAAAGATACTGTAATAGTTTTGTAATTATTAGGGATAACAAAACTTTATTATGGAGTTTTACGCTGATATTTTTATTTGCTGAAATAGTTTTCTGCATTTTATTGTGAATTTGGATTAAACAGTAATTGATTATTGTGACAAATCAATATTTCTATGATTAGTTGTATGGAAATCGAAGCTATTGTATTAATTTGGTTTCAGTAAATTATATAAAAGTGCCAAAATATCAGTTTATGGAAGAAGAAAATTTCTTAAAAGGATATTTCAGAAATATTAGTTAATTGATATAACTAAATGATTTTATCTATTTTCTTACGAAGATTCATTTTGTTATTTAAAAATCATTATATATTCTTAATAGAAGGATTCTGTACAATATGGGATAAATAAATTTCAGTAATTATATTTATTTCACCTCAGTTATTTTCATGTTTTAAGTCTTCCCCTTCCCCCCCTCATTCAAACAAATATCAGTTGTTGTTCCTATTTCTCATTGCATTGAGCTATCAAAACAAGGTACAAGTCTTTTAAGACTTACAGAATTTATGAACAAATACAGCTTTCGGTAGAAAAAGTGCTGATCAATTTCTGCAAAGCAAATAACACCTAAGTTGTGTGTAAAGTTATCATTTGCCACCATGTTTCAAATTAGCAAGTTTAAATGAAAGAAATACTTATGCCCAAGTGCACCAAACTTCAATTAACTTTGACGGCTGCATTGTGGGGGGTGCTGCTGCAGAAAAAGTTTAGACTTTGTTTTAAAATTGTGTGAAAGGAAACAAACATGTATAAAAAGAAATTTATCAAGTTTATAAATAAATTTTCTTTTTATACATGTTTGTTTTCTTTAACACAATTTTAAAGCAAAGGCTAAAATTTTTCTGCAGCAGCACCCCCACTAATTTTAGCTTCGTCCACAATGCAGCCGTCAAAGTTAATTGAAGTTTGGTGCACTTGGGCATTAATCTTGCTAATTTGATGATTCAAGAGTGTTGGATGTTTCAAATTGTTTTTCTTTTTACTGAAACTGGCATCAAGATTACAATAAATACTACTTAGCAAAGTAGCAAGTTTCTTTTTTTTTTGTCTTTATTCAGCTTGGAATAATGCTATTGGAAAAATAAAACTTTTTTTCTGGCAAACATATTTTTAGATCGTTTCTCATGACATCAGATTTTTTAGAGAACTATTTATTTTTTTCTTTCTGATGATTATCTCTGTTCATACATTTCAATTAGAAGATTCTACTCATTGCACATGCCACTTCAATTTTTTTTTTTTTTTTCTCTTCACCACAAGGCGTTCTGGTATCAAATTGTCAGAAAATAGAACATTCTGTAATTAGGGATTGGTGTTGATTTTCAATGGACCACTTGAGGTTTATGCCCCTATCGATGTCACGTATGAGTATATCCCACATGCGGCGAGAGCTTGTGGGATAAACATATAACTTCATGTGAATTACTTAAAAAATCATCGATTTTTGATATTTCAAGACAGATGGTTCTGTACTGTGCAGATCTTTATTGTAATAATTCCGTAAAAACGCTTGGAATATCCTTCTTTAATATAATATTTCCTCTATATCAACACCGGTTAAAACAAAGCACATGGCTTTGTTTATCCCACATGCGAAGCAGTAGCCTGGTGGGATATGATGTAACTACGAAGCCCTGCCTATCCTCAAGTGGTACATTAAATTATGTCCTTCTTTGAAAATATATTGTCGTCTTCTTCAATAGGCGATAATCAACTCTACATCCAATCTGAAAATTTTGAAAGGCTTACAATCGTTGCATCCAAATCAAATCTTTTAGTTCAGCCTCTATATCTACTAGGGTTAAAACGAAAACATGGCTTTATTTATCCCACAAGCCAAAAAGTAGACTGGTGGGATATTTTGGAACTACGATGCCCCGCCTATCCTCAAGTGGTCCATTGACAAGGAAAAATTCAGTAATGGCTTAGTGTTTCATCGTAAAATATATTGTGCAGGTTCTTGCTTTGTAGTAATTAAAACAAAAAAAAAACAACAATCGCACCTAGTTTATATCAACATATTTAATTCATGTTGCCTTATAAAACAATTACGACTTCCTGAAATAAATAAATATTTCTCAGTTTTCAATTCTTCCATTTCATTGTAAAATAATAGGTAAAATATAACAGAGCACATTTAATTTAAGCAGAATAATAAACATTTAAAAATTTCAGCAACATTTAATGCAAATAATAAAAAGAACAACAATGTAACTTATAAATGACAACACTGACAAAAAATGTTTTGGTCCTCGTAATGGCATAAAGCTCCGACTTAACATTTCTTTTCCTTCTAATATTAGAAATAATTTAACAGTAGTACTTACTTAGATCAGTAAATTTCAGTTTTATATCTATTTACAAAATGTACAATGGCATTGGCCACTTCAAAAAAGAGCTTTGCTTAGAACATAGTAAAAGAACATGCAGTAAATACATTTACTGAGTCGACTGTTTGTACGAGCATCTGATATATAAAGCAACACTCATTTTGATATACAAAAGTAAAATATAATACAACCATTAATAAAGGATTGTCTGAAAACTAAATTACGTTTACGTAATTAATAAAATTATAACATGTAAAAAAAGCTTATCTCAGTTGCAATTGATAATGAAAAAAAAAATCACTGGAATAAATAAGACTCTTATTAGTCAAATAAGGAGGTCTGGTTAAAAGAAAAAAAAGGGCTACAGGTTTTTTAATTTTCAAGAAAAACTGGTAAGGTTAATTTAAGATATGATCATTTGCACTATAGGGAAGGGAAGGAAAAAAGTTAGCAGTGGATGGAATGAGACCTACAGGACGACTTATTAGCTTTAAATTATGAGGAAATAACTAAGGTTTGTATATGCCGAAGCAAAATAAAGGACAGATCTGTTAACATAATCTCACGCTCATCTGGGTAAGATGATTGAAAAAATAAACAAACTAAGAATTACATAAACAATCTTTTAGTTTTTGATTTTGCCTTGATTTCCAAACACTTTAATCGCACCATTGAAGTCTGCTGTAACAAGAATGTAACCGGAAGGATTATCGCTTGCTGTTGATGATCCAGGTTCCTCAACCTTGAATTTCTCCATTTGCTTGAAAATGATTGTGGGATTTGGGGCAAAAACAGCAGCTGTTACAACAGCATTGTGACCTATAATTACCAGAGGAATTCTTCATTATTTACCTGATTAAACAAAGTTAAATATTTTATGAATAAAGCAATTAAGTTTCAAAATCACATTACGGAAGAAAGAAAAAGGTCTGTTCTCTTAATAAAAATAATTAAAAGCTCCCGACATTTTTTTTGATCAGGAAAAAAAGTACCTTTTATGCCTTCCCAAAATTCATTTCTATCTCTTCGGGCAGAAGAAAACTTTGAATAATCATGATGAGTTTTCCAAATGTAGATGCACTGATTTTCAGATCCACTCACTATGAACTTCCCATCATGACTGAAATAGGAAACAAACTTAGAACATAAAAAAATACAACTACTACTAATAACAAGCAATGCTGTTTCCCTAGTCTCCGAGTGTTCAGAACTGATTTAATTTGTTAAGAAGCATTATAAAAGACACTGTCTGAACAACTGATGTCACAGTTTACAAAATTGACATGATTTTAAGTGAAAAGGGAAATTGGATAACAATAAATGATTTTTCTGCTTGTAAAAGTTGATATTTTTTCAATTGCGATTAATATTTAAAAGTATAATTATGAAGTTACATTTCAAATTTTTTATTGTTAATTTAGTAGCATCCTAACAAAATGCCTAGGGATCTTCAAAACGACTACTTTACTGTGATTTGTGCAACAAAACAAAGCAGAATAATTGTATTTAACTATTGTGAACTACGCTTGCTGTTATCTGGAATATCGAAAAAGAAATGAGAACAAGCAGTGATTACAATAGCTGCTATTAAAAAGATCAAAATAAATTTGAGAAATCCCTACAATCTAAAAAAAAAATTACAGTCAAACTCGGATAATTCGAAGCTGAAGGGACCAGAGAAAAAGTTCGAAATACATATATTCTCTCAAACAGAAGAGATAAATAAAAAAGATTAACTCCACTATCAAAGTTTGTGTGTTAAATCTTTATCGTAGAATACTGCTACATTTTTCTTTCATTAATCAAACATTTTTTACTAGCTTAATTATTCATCACTTTAAAAAAAAAAAAGGCAGATATATTTAATTACTTTATTGAATGCAATCTTTGAGTCATAAGAGAGGGTAACAATAGAGGATGGACAGAAAAATCCTTGGAAATCCCCACCCTTGTCAGCACGAAAACCATCTGTGTTATCTAAGAATTTGATACATGTTTCAATCTTCCAATCCAATTAATTAGGATGTTATAGGTTTATATACTGCTCT
>JAFIDM010006943.1:45954174-45967595 GCA_023159025.1 Thereuonema tuberculata | reverse complement strand
AACAGAAGTTCCTGAATGATGAAGGACTACTCCAAATAGAAACACTGCTATGCAAGGTAATTGAATAATTAAAGTAAACTCCATGATATGATTTAACTCTATGATATTCCGGACCCAATAAAGAAAACGTAAAATGGAACAAAAACAGCTACAAGTCCTTACATAAAGAAATTTTACAATAAGCATAAGGCAATCAAAAATTACTTGGCTTTTTTGTCTTAACTTACAGAAAAACTATAATAACTGAGAAAGAATTCAAGTATAAAACATAATCTCCTTCTTCTTCCTTGGCTCTGCTGTCCAATATGAACCTAGGCCTCTTCAATGATTTTTTGCCAGTTGTTCCTATCCTGTGGTAATATCTTCCAGTTCTTATGTCCCATTTTCTTCCTCAACTCCATCCAGCCATCTGACTTTTGGTCAACCCCGTCCTCTTCGTCCTCCGAGATTTCCATTTAGTATTTTTTGGGGATTTCGGTATCACTCATCCACATGTCCAGCCCATCTTAATCTTGCTGCTTTTATTATTCTTCTCACAGGTGGATCTTTTTAGATGGAATACAACTCATTGTTGTAATATATTCTCCATCTTCCTTTTTTTGCATATTGGGCCTATGATTCTTCGGAGTACCTTTCTTTCAAACGTATTCAAAATTTCGGCATCTCTTGTTGTCAATACCCATGTCTCTGATGTGTATGTGAGTACTGGTCTTATAAGTGTATTGTAGATGATTAACTTAAAGGTACGAGATAGAAAACTTCAAGGTACAAGATAGAATTCTTGAACAGAGGAGTTTTGTTAGTGCAAAATAGGCTCTACTGGCAGCCATTAAATAAAACATAATACTTTTATAAAATATTCAATATCTTGAGGAAAAACTTCAAAGAAAGAGAAATACAGGGAAACTTCCAAAATACTATTTTCTACTTTACTGAATGCAGTGAAATCCATAAAAAGATTGAGTAAATCTTCTCATATGTAATGAGCTTTTCTAGATGACATAATAACATTCTTGAAATCTCTTCATAAACTACAACCAACATAAAAACACAGTCCATGGCAACCCTCTTAATGCTATGATTATGTGTACACCCTAACGCTTAATTTTATTTGCTGATAATTTGATGTTTTCCTATTTTATCACATCTCATTGTCAATCCTTCAAAAAATGTCTATTGTCATTATCACCAACAAAGACAGGACCATCATTACTATAATCAGCAAATATTAAACTTTCTAATCCCAATGTAAATTCTAATTCAATGTCTATTATTGGTGCAAATGAATTTCCTTCATTTGATCCTAGAAAACCAAACTCCAGAGACAGATTACAAAATGTGTAATCTTTAATACATAAACTGTTTCTCAATCATCAAATTGAATTGTTTAGGATCTTTGATAAGTATTTGCTACTTATTTAATAAATCATTTATTTTGGGAAGAATGTTTAACATAAAAATGCTGAACTAGTAGTCCAGTAAATCCGTAAGAAAAAAGGGGTTTGCTTTGCAAAAGGTCAGGTAGTTTTGATTTTTGGATATGTTGTGAGTGTTGGGCTTATATCATAAAATCCAAGTTTTCGACCTCCGCGCACCACGTGGTAGCAACAAAACAACAAAATTTTTGACCTTCGCTATATTTTTCCACAATATCTCCTGAACGGTTTGCTTTACAGAAAATAATATCCTTTCCAAATGTAGAGTAGAGTAAATTTGTCATAGTTTGAGCTCAAAACCGGCTCTGTAGCTGCAATAGTGACCGAGATACAGGCTTCCCAAAAATCCCGATTTTCTACAAAATTTATGAAAATTGTGATTGTTCGCTAATTTTTGTTGAATATCACCGAAACCAATGAAATTGGGCAAACGTCGTAAGGAACAAATTTAAAGGCTAGGAAATTTGCTATAAAGAAAGCACAATTGGATGTTTCTAGGACAAAGGATATACAGTTGTTCAACGAAAGGGTGTAAAAAGTTTGACAACAAAAAATAGTCCAGGAAAATGATACATTTTGGTATGCAAAACGTCGGGTAGTTTTGATTTTTGGATATGTTGTTAGTGTTTGGCTTATACCATAAAATCCAAGTTTTTGACTTCTGCGCGCCACGTGATATGAACAAAACATCAAAATTTTGGACCTTTTCAATGTTTTTACACAATATCTCCTGAACAGTTTGTTTCACAGAAAATATTATCCTTCTCAAATTTAAAGTAGAGTATATTTGTCACAGTTTGAGCCCAAAACCAGCTCTGTAGCTACAATAGTAGCTGAGACACAGGCTTCCCAAATATCACGATTTTCTCAAAAATATATGTATGATTGTTCGGCAATTTTTGTGGAATATCGCCGAGACCAATAAATAGAGCAAACATCATAAGAAACAAATTTAAAGGCTAGGAAATTTGCTATAAAGAAAGCACAAGTGGATGTTTCTACGACATATAGTAATGGATATATAGTTGTTCAACGTAAGGGTTTAAACAGTTTAAAACTACCCGACTTTTTGCATACCAAAATGTACCATTTTAATGGACTACAGAAAGAAAGCAAGTTTTTTTTTTTCTATAAAATTTAGACGAAAATTTTTTTAAAATTTAAAACGCTTACTTTAGACCAAGAAACATCTAATATCTCTGCTGTATGTCCAGGGTAAGTGCAGAATGCTTTCGGCATGAAAACAGATTTATTATCGTCTGAAGTGTCAGGATCAGCTGCATTTCCCTAATTAAAAAACAAAACAATTGGATAAAAGTTAACCTTTTCTATTACTTATATAATTTAAATTTAATTATTTAAAGCAAACTTTAAAAATCTAATTTTGGGAATGTTAGAGGCTTATTTTAATAATGAAATAAAGATCAGAAAGAAGCTTATAGTTTATTGTAACTTAGCTGGCTACCGTTGCTTTGCTAAGAAAGCCTTGCATATGTAACATACAAAAACCATTTTATTTATTCGAAAAAACAAATTTCTTAAGTAAACTAAAAACTGAAACTTATAACTAAAACTAAATTAATGTTTAAATTCTAAAAAAAAATCATGCAGTACAATATTGAAATACATTTATAACAATCAGAAATTTGAGCAGTTGAGTCGATCATGGGTTTCAGCTGCGGTGAAAGGGAATCGGTGAATCTAGGACCTTAAAACATGGTTGCAAGAAAGTTGCCCCCTTCCCATTTACATCACTTATGATGGGAATATGAAAAATTCGTTAATACCTATCTTTTTGATTTTGACAAAGAACACTCATGTCAAATTTCATGTTTCCAACTAAACCGGTTTCATAGAAATGCCCTTCAACAAATTGACAAAGAACACTCATGTCAAATTTCATGTTTCCAACTAAACCGGTTTCATAGAAATGCCCTTCAACAAAGTTTGCATCGCTCCTCCCAGTTTACACACATTAGGATGCGAATATCAAAAGTTTGTCGAATACGTATCTTTTCGATTTTGACAAAGAACACGTATGTCAAATTTCATGTTTTCAAATCAAGTGCTTTTGGAGATATGCATACCCTCAGGAAAATTTGCTCCTTCCCAGCCTTACGTTGCTCAGGAAGGGTGGCAAGGGTGTTTTGTCCCTACCTTTGCTCCTGGTCTCAAAAGGTAGGCTGCATCTTGTACGGGTCTCAGGAATGGCCATTCCTTTTTGCTTGTTTCCCTCCCTCACACATATCAAGTAAGGGTCAGAAAAATAACTTACAACGGGAAAAGTGGAAGAGAGTCTTTAAGGTGAAAACAATAGGATTCATGGCCTGAGTTCTTTTATAGATCATCCATTAAAGCTCTCTTGGGCCACTCCTCCAGTCATCAAATATTAAAGATATTGTGTTTCCTACCCAACAGGTTGGTGTGGAACAATGACTCCAGCTGGGCTGTGAATCCTTTACACAACAGGAATATTGCATTAGGAAAGGAGTGTAGGGAAGATGAAATGAGCAGAGCTATGTAATAATTTGATCCAGAAAGAAGGGTAGGAGAGAGATGAGTCTGTAGTGCTGAGGTGCCATCAGTAATAAGCAAGATAGGTCTGTTATTATTTTGCTTATTCTTTAGATCAATGTCTCAGTTTTGCCGTGGAACAAAGTTATTAGAATATGGCCCCACTGCATCAATTGGCATCATTGGTCTCTTTTCATTTCTAGCATTACTATTGTTGCCTGATATAAAAATTTACCATTCTCTAATTCCAAATTCTGTAATAACATGTTACTGATTTCTGTGCAAATAAATTTCGTTTTGCTCCCATGTATCACAGTCACTAATCACATTGACAAATGAAGATGAAATGTTAATTGTAGATGGCATTTATTCATTTAACAGTATTTACAAGAACAATGCTAAAAATAGCAATAAATATTACCATTCGGTCGCAGTCTTCTGCTGACTGATGGGAAGTTAAACTCTCTTGGCTTGGAGTTGGAGAGACTTTTGCTATTAAATTCATAAGATAAACAAAACATTAAACACACACACACAAAAGAAGCTATATTTATAAAAATTTGTAAAATCAAAGCATGCTTTTTTAAAAAAAATAAATTATCAATGTAGATTTGTTACTTTAAATAGATGCCTATAAACTCTAAGATAAAGTTAGTCAATTAAACAAAATGAAATTATTTCAAAATTGCATCTAAATAGTAATTACTTTTCTGTATAAAAAGTAATAATTGGAGTGCTCAGAAGCCAATCAGATTAAGTCAATAAACCAAAAAATGAAATAGGTTTTTTAAAATTACGTACCAAAAAATAACAACGCTTGTAAATTTGAAGAATGAATTTTTTATTGAAAGATAACATAACTATAAACTTGGATGAGTGATTTGGGCACTTTGTCAACCGAAAGTATAAACATTAGAGCATGACTTACAGAAAAAATTTCAATTTAAAACAAAATGACTTAATCTGATTGGCTTCTGAGCAGTCCAATTATTACATTTTTTAATGCAAAAAAAAAGACAAGTAGCACATACTGGAAAATGTGGTGTGTTTTGACTTAACAAAGAATTCACATATTTTAAGGAATCATTTTACTGTTACTAATCAAATATAAAATGCCAGTAAAGCTACTTGTTAAAAGTTATCAGAGAAGTGCATACAATTAAGTAACTTTGCACTTGTTGTGTTTTTTGTTTGTTTCTTTTTTTTTTTTTAACTAAAATTGTTAAAAAGCCATAAAATGAGATAGTTCTAGGTGGCTTATATTATACAGAAGGAAAAAAATAAATAAAAGAAAACATAAATTGGCTGTATTTAACACTTTGCTCCCCTGCTTTTCCCTACAGGTTGGGCTATTTTTGCACATTTTCAAAGTGCATGTATCACGAACACAAATAGAACTGGAAATGGACTTGGATCACTGGCAAAAGATCTTCAAAATGATATATTAGATTTTATTGTCAGTATTATAATAGACAAGAAATTTAGTTACAAAGGAGGGTAAAACATTAAGATGAAAAAAGAAAAGTTTTACATGATATCTCTATTTATATGTAAGAAGATTTTATCTGCATTAAATGTAATTATCAGGAAAAAGAATATTACAAAACAGAAAGAGATATTACTAAACTAAAGAGATATTGTTATAATTATATTATAAACAATATAAAAAGCTAGCCATTTTCAAATGCTTTGAAAGCACTATACAACAGGCTTCAAAACACTGCACCTTGCAGTACTGTGCTCCACTTCTGTGACTTCCAATGAGATATTACCGATAGTAAACCCCATCTATTGGTGTATTTTTGAACTACAATAGTATGCAAACACTCTCGAGTCATCGCCGCTTGGATAAACACCTTCAAAAGGGCAGCAAAGCAATGGGAAAGTCGTGCTCGGAGAATTGCCGAGCAACGTAATTTAAGGAATCTATAGCCCCCTGTAAAACTTACGGGCAACGACCTGAAAGTGTTAAAGCATATAGCTCAGCTGTTGACAATATTATAGTCTATCTAAAGCGAATTATAGCCAATATTTCAGAAAACTCTGATTATCAATTAAAATCCTTCCCAAACAAGAATGAAAATAATTTGAACTAAAGAATAACTATAACAATTTGATTTCATTAATTGTTATTTCTGTTTTATATTTTATAAGGAATGGCTTAAAAGTTTTTTGTTTGTCTTCCTTGCATTTTTTTCCAGATTTTTTTTTTTTTTTTTTAATCATCAGATGTTTAGAAAACTTCGACATAACTTAATCAAAATTATCAAATTATATTTATATTAATACTTACAACAACTTTATTAAATATTCAAACTGACCTAACAATTTATTTTGATTAAAATAAAATGTTAGGGCAACTCAATCTCACTTTTAACTTGTAAACTAAAAGTTAACCGAATACTTACTTTCAGCATTGTATCTATGTCTCATATCACTGAAGTAGTCAAATGCATCTCTCAAAACCCAAACACGAAGAATGTGATCCTGTCCTGCTGTGGCCTGAAACAAGTAAATTATCAATGAAAGCCTTATTTAGTTTTTTCCCGAGGAAATCTTTTATCAATTTATTCTAAAGTATGATTGTTGGGTAACTTTTTTTTTTTGGAAGAAATCAGCTTACCAATTGTTGCAAATAATTCAACACCATTCAAATAAACCAAGTTGAACAACTATTCATACCAAATATTCAAGCAGATTAACTAGATAATATCCTTAAATAATATTACACACTTTCTTTAAATTAAATTCTACAATTATACATCTCAAAATGCAGTTAAAAGTGCATAAAAAGTAATTTCAATTTGTCAAATTTTTATTTAATAAAATAGTCTTTATTAACATATTTTTTCTTTTTTTTTTAATGTAAAAAGAAGTCAGGAGTTATAAACTGAAAAATGCTGTTTAGTGAACATCCAACACTCGTTAAGAGATCAGATCTAGCCTTAGTACATCTTCCTACATCTAAATTCAGCAAGCAACAAAATCTTACTACTTTGCATAATATTTCAGTTTTTATTTAGAAGTAGTTTGTAAAAATAAGAAGGAGGATCAAGATATGGACAGGATAATTCAATATTTTTTTTTATATATTTTACTAAAATTTTCGTTTTTCAAATCATTATTCCATCTCAGTTCAACGGCAAACAACTTTATTGAGAAAGAATAAGATGAAGTGAAAATAAAGAAATAATGGTTTTATATCATCAATGGATTGCTACTAAAGTAGTGGAATTGTTATCTAGTAACAAAAAAAAAAAAACCCAGTAATTTTTAATCTTTGCTACTGTACAGACAGTGATTGCATTGTCAGTTCATCAAATGTCAACTTCAACAAAGAAATGCTATGATACTGAGCTTGGGGTGAATAATGGCCAATAATAATAATAGTAAGTAAGTCATTCAACCTGCTTTACAATCTCCAATATTCTATGATTTAATAAGGCAATGTTAAATACTGCTTTTTGTTAAGAGATAACAATGATAACCTGGATCAGGAACAACAGTTCTGATGAGATATCACCGAACATCCGAGAAAAATGATGTACATATCTAATAGTTGGACAACAATAATTATTTTTTGATTCCATCTCATGCTGAAATGGCTCATTTGTGGACATTGGTTTACTGACAAATTATTACTCGTTTTGGTGTCCTTGATAACCACCCGAAGTTTGTCGGTCTAATTTTGGGACATCCTGTATGTGTATCTATATATACACAAAACATTAATAATATTTAGATTTGACTAAACAAAATTGTTCTCCAACTTTGTAGCTGAAATATGATTTTAAATATTAAATGTTTAAATATGAAATGATTTTTACCTTTAAAAAAAAAAGCTGCACTTAAGAATTCAACAGCCATTGTTTTGATTGATCAGTGAAAGATTAAGCCTGGTTGATTTTTTTCTGTTTCTGAAGTTAATCATTATCACTTTATTAACAAATAACAAAGACACCAAGATGCTAGCAGATCAAATAGCATTTCAGTTCTCAAAGAGGGATTGCATATATAAAATACCAAACTTTATACTGGCTATAATCAATGCATTTTATGCTAATTTTGTTAAATAGTGCAAATTTAAAACTAAATAATGAATACATAGAAAAAATTACCAACAATCTGCCACAATAGGAAAACTTCATTGTCCAAACAGCACCCTAAAAATTAAAGAAACAAGTACTTTTATTCGTAGGAAGTAAAGCAAAGTTGTAGAAGTTTAAAATAATTTGAGACTGCTAATAATGCAGTTGATGTAAGCTTTAATTTATTACATCAGAAGAAAACTGAATTTTTCTGCCGCTTTTTATTATTGCAGTAATCTAAGAAATGGATGACTTAAATCTATTGTGTTGTTAAGACATCAATAACAGAATTTACATAAATTTCAAATGGACTATAAAGAGGAACAATTAATTTCACCATCTTAAGTCCCAGCAAAAGAACAAATACACAAAGAATCCAATACATAAAGAATACATACTGGAAAATTCCTTTAACATTTTAGCATTAATTTAATGTAAAAGTAGCAGAATAACAAAAACATATAGTTACCGAATGTTCACCACTGAGATCTTGTATAAGTTTGAAATTATCAAATTCATATGGTCCTTTGTGACTGCTTGCAGCTTTGAACTATAACATACACCAAAGATACACTATTAATCCTATTTTTTTTTAAAAATAAATTCTTTAAAAACTAAATTTATATTACAATTTTTTTAAAAATAAATTCTTTAAAAACTAAATTTATATTACAATTCTACATTTTACAAATAAGTGAGCAATATTTCATTTGATGTTCAATTACCTTATAAAAACAGTTAATATTTTTGAAATGAACAACACATTTTATCACTTAATAGTTTTTTTGTTTTATTTTTTTGTCGAGAAAGACATAAAAACAAATACAGTCTAAGCCTGCACATCAGTTCAGTGATGACAGCGACTAATACAGATTTCTCAGATTCTATTACATTTAATTTTTTTTTTTAAATATGTCTTTTGGCTTGTTTGGTTTAGTTGAAAAACTAAACTTCTATCATTTTACTGATAGTGTCAGAATGCAAAAAGAAAAGGCAGCAAGAAGTTGAATGTAAGAACATCCTCTCATATTAGAAAACTTAGCCATGGTGATGGCACTGCTGTAAGCTCAACCGAAATACTATAATGATTAAAGCAATAATTAATAATTATATCATTGCATTATGGTATTTCAGACTACAATTACACAATAAAAATACAAAAAGCGAAGGTTCAAAAAGTTGGGTCCCTTCATTTGATAAGCACTGTGTTCAGAGGATAAATGTCATTAAAAAATTAAGTTAATTAAAGATCAAACAGAATGTTATATACTTCAGAGTAAGCATCTTTCTGAGTATCAAAAATCTGCAAAGCAACATGTTCTTTAATGGTGTCACTACAACATATTTATTTCCTCTCTCTCATTTTCCGCTTACATATTCCTTACACTATCATGTATTTTAGTGCACACTTTTGTTACACTGTGAAATAAAACTGTTTCACTACAATTTGACACAGTTAGCTTCATTTTGCCTAGAAGCATATATATATCTGATGCTTACTTTAATATTGTGCTTGGGATCTGTAACTGGCTCGTCTTCACTAGATTCAACTTGATCATCTCCACGACGGACATCAGCAACAGATTTAATCTTGTTAACTGTCCTATTGATTAATTTCTTAATATGCCGCCTAAAAATAAAAAAAAAAAAAAGAAGAAATAGAAGCATATTCAGGAACCAATATATAATGGATATCTATGATTCAATTCTTATTTATCAATATTAAAATCAGAACTTACTTTCTACTCTTTGTTCCAGTTCCATCTGTGCTCTCAACTGAATGGACAGGCTTCTTATGTTCATCAATTTCTTCATCCGATTCCTTGTGCTTATCAAGGCTTGAATTACTTTAAAACAAAAGTTATAACAAAAATAAGAATTAACACAAATTATAAAAACTTGGCATAAATTGCAAAGATGTGATTATTTCTTCCTTTTTATTTACAAAATACAGTAACTAATGGTTAGAACTAAGAATAGAATAATAATAATTAAAAATAATTACATTTCATTTTTTTTTTTAATAATATAATGCTTCCATGTAAAAAAAAACGAAAAACAAAAAGAAATATCGGAGAACTGGGAATTTTTTTTTTTTAACTTTCTGAGCTTCTTTTACTAATTTATTACTCAAGATTGGACGACAGTTGTAATTACTGAGTCAATTAAATAGTACATTCTAGAACAATCAATAGCAAGGTGCATGCTTTTCATTTTGTCTTGTTGCATGCAGTTTATTTGACATTTATTCGACAATTCATGATTAGTAATAAAATGAAGCTTGCAAGAGTAAGTAGTTTGGAGACAGGGGTCGGATAAGAAACAGAAATAATTCTCCATTCCCGATCATTGAAAAAAACATTACCAAAAAAGTAATATTAATCATTCTGTGTCACGGTAATTTATAAACTAATCTGTTAGGCCAACTGTACATCTTTTTTCAATTCTTCTACTGGAGATCTCTCAAAGAGTTAAAAAGGAAAATAATTTGTTCAATTTACAGAATTGGCGTTAAAGGCTTGCAAAGATTGAGTTAATTAGGTACATCATAGCATATCCATGAAGATAAGTTGACTTGAAATAAATCATATTCTCAAAAGAAGAAATGAATAAATAATGTATGTTAATCTCGAAGTATTTGAGTTTGAGATCTAATATCATTTCACTACTTATATAAAGACTAAAAAAGCAAGATCACATGATCAAAACCTGATGGAAGCTATTTAAAACTTTTAATATAAATTAATCATTTCCAAATCATTAAATCAACTATTTTTTCAGCTAATAATCTCTGCAGTTCTTAACATACATCAGCCTATTTGCTAAACCATAGTATGCAAACTACTTTTAATTTCAAAAAATTTAAATGAACTACTTCAGTTTTATTATTCAAATCATCTTAAATTATTTCTGTATGTAAAAAAAAAAAAAAAAAAAAATCGATTGTTATTCAAGATTCAGTAACATGAAAACCCCCTCAAAATTTTTTTAATGGATTGATATTGACTGTTTAATTTTGTACAGTCTTCAGATTAACATCTGCACAATTTGAAGTTTCAAGCATTGAAGAATTTTTATTTCAGTGTGCAGACACACATTTACTATCAACAAATAATAAAACCAGCCACTACTTACCTAACATACTCAGAAGTCAATCTCATTATATGAAGAGAAAGCGGATTAATTCCTCTGGGGAGCCTTTCCTCAGCTAAACTTAAAGGAATTCGCTCTCCTGTATCTAAGTTTAAAACAGTCACTTGCTCTAAAATTTCCTAAAACAAAACAAACGCTATTTTTATTAGATGAAACAAATTCCTCTTCTATAGGTGCGTCATTTAAACAAACACACCCTTTGTAACTTTTGATCAGTTAGCTTCTTGTTATACAAAGGAGTTTGAGAAAACAAAATTATCAGAGAATCACATGTTTCAGGTAAGGTTTGGACAAGGAAACGTAAACAGGCACATTTATTATAATTTGTGTGGAATTTAATTTTTAATGTTTTTTATTTTTATTCTTTTCACTTTCAATTTTCTTTCCAGGAACTGCCTCAACCCTTTGCTGAACATCTTCTGCCAACTTAACTGCTTAGTTGTTCCTCATTTCACAATGGTTATTAGGTCTCATCTGTTTGGTGATGAACCTTACCCTGAATATCAAATCATAAGTAAACATTTACATACAAAAAAGAACAAAAAAAGAAAGAAAAAAAAAAGAAATTTATTCATTAAGTTTTGTTTTTTTTCCATTCTAACTGAAGAAGAGTATTTTAGTCAAATATAGCTGTATTGTAAATAATCTATTTCTGTTCAACTATACTGTCTTACAATAACATTACTGTAAACTAGAACATCATTTTACTATAAATATCTTCTTTACTGCTTGTATACAGTATTTTGTTTCTTTAGAACAAGAAACTTTTTTAAGTTGAGGATAAGAAATTTTTTTTTCCTCTATATTTCATTCGTTACGAATACTGACTTTGAGATGAAACATTACTGTAACATTTTACTGCATCTGTGCATATAATAATAATAATAATAAATATAATGATAAAACAAGAAATAAAAAAACTGATTTTAAGTGATTAATTCAGTAACAACGGAGATGTTTTGGAAGTTCAATGTTGAGTGATTGTTAAGTACTTTCGTTTCAATATACAGTAGGAGAGAAAAAACAAAACAACACTCATTCATCCAATCCTCTTCCTCAGGAGAAATAATTATAATAACTCTTATTTCAAATAAATTACTAATATAATTATTTGTGCAAAATCATGGCATTAAAAATTTATTGAAACAAACACATATTTCCTTAAAATATATATTTAAACAAAATGAGAAACAAGGACAGCAAAGGAATAAATAAATTGCCTTTCTGATTCAATTATTGGAAGGAATCGGGAACGGCCGTTTCGTCCTGCATGGGACTTATCAGCCCGATCCACCTTCGTTTCGGGGGTTGCTGCCAGGTGTGACGGTGGCCTTCATTCATGATCTTGCCTTTCTGGGTCTTTTATCGGGGAAGGCAGATCGGGCTGATAAGTCCCTTGCAGGACGAAACGGCCGTTCCCGATTCCTTTCGATAATTGAATCAGAAAGGCAATTTATTTATTCCTGTGCTGTCCCTGTTTCTCATTTTGATTTCTTAAAAAATTTCCAGCACATTAAATTTATTCCTTAAATATATTTAAAAGTAAAAGAAAAAAAAAAATAAGAACATTTCAGCCAACTTTTTGTCTTGGCCGTCATCAGCAACCTATCAGTTTATTTCAAATAAAAGTTTAATTTCTAAATGAACATAAGAGCTTAAAAAAAACAATTACTTACTAAGTCAGTTAGTTGCTTTCCTGAGTCTGTTCTTGTACGAACCATCATGTTTAATTGTTGGATAAGACCTTCTTCATCAGTAACTTCTCCTGTAATAAGAAAATGCTCAAGAGGTGGTGGACCTTCAGCTTTATCTTTCTCTTCATCCTATGAAAATGAGAAATAGTAAATATTAACTGAAGCAACAAACCTTGTTATAAAACCCAATCGCATTGTTGAGGCCAATGGATTAATTTTAACAAGGCCATTTTCACATCATGTGGAGATAGAAAAAGACAACATTCAACTCAAGTTGGAAAATTTCCAATTTATCGTTCACCTTTCGAATGCATCTCTTTCAGTCTTATCTTGATTTTATATCAATCTTTTGAAATTTGGTTCTGCCATTTGGTCAGCAACAATAGAAATAGATATTTACCCCAAAAAATCTTTATTTTTAAATAGATATAACTTTATCTCAGGTTATTCTGACTCAGATAATGTCTTTAGAGTACAGATACATTCATATTTTGTCAATTCTTAGAGAATAGTTTTTATGTTGTTTAGGAATACTT
>JAFIDM010006943.1:45908963-45953774 GCA_023159025.1 Thereuonema tuberculata | reverse complement strand
TATCAAACTAAAATAAATGTTTAAAAACATGAAAATATTTGAAATGACTCATAGGCTAGCTTTGCATGAAACTATAAATAAATTAATTAGGTGCATTAAAAAGTAAAAACTAAACAAAACAAAGAACCTTTACAAATTGAAAGACCTTTGGTAAATATATGAGATCCTAGCACAACTAATTTTATATTTATTGATAATCATCAGTTAGCACTTTGTTGTCTGATTGTAGGCCAATTATATCCACCATGGAATGGAATGTGATCTATTTCTGTTTTAAATTATATATTTAGAATATCTAGTTTGTCATTATTATTATTTATTTTTTATTGCAACCAATTGCTTACTTCAGCTGAGATTTACAATTTATGCTTCATGTTTACTTATCCATTTAAGGAAAACTTAAATAAGAAACTTAGATAAGTAAACAAGAATAAATAAAGCCAAAAACTAAAGGGCTTTACATCATTTCACATAAAACCAATATATATTTTTTTAATTTAAGTGAAGAACAATAAAAATCAAATGACTGGCTTAGAATTGGATGGATTATATTTTTCATGCTTTCATTGCATGAAAGCTCTTACACCTGTGTCAGTACTCACTTATTATTCTATGTTAGTTGCTGCAACAGTTATTTATTTATTTGGGTTTCAATTTTTTCAAAAGATGATGTCATGGTTTACTTTTAAAACAATAAGGTTTTAATTTAAAACCAATTTAACTGCTCTCTCTCTGTAGAAATTTAGGCAATGATTTCCATCGAGGCCTGATTCAGGAAAAGGCAGCAGTTGACTGAAAGCTGTTGTCTCTAAAGTTGAAGCTGTTACATCTGTAATTATTTCAGATAAGGATTAATTTCATGAGTAAGAATCCATCTGAAATAAGAATCCTTTATCATCATTAACAAAAATATTAGAATCCACAGATATTTATCTTATTTTCTCCACAGCAGAAATGAAGGTTTTCTGTATGAAAGCTATATTTTATCTAGTTTTTCAAAAGTAAACTCAAAACAAAAGTAAGTAATACATTTACCAATGTAGTTGAGGCATTAAATGGAAAAAGCCATGAGAGGCCCCTTAAAACCATCAAATCTTTGTCAAAAAAAATTAAACCAAACTAGATTTTGAAAAGTATTTAACCTTGTCATGTTGTTGACATTTTTGTGACAAGAATTATATAACCATACATTCAAGTAATGTGCCCAGGCTAAAGGATATTTTCAGGAAATGTTGAAAACAAAAGACATAAAATGAACAAGACTTGTAGACTGTCAATTAGACTGATAATTTTCAGTTATTCTTTCAAAACACGATCCTTGGAATGAATCATTATAAAGATCCAATTAAATTCAAATTCTTATTGATCAAACTTAAGATGAAACGAACTGGATGCAGAACAAAGATAACATCTCAATTCTTTAAGAGAATGATAACAAAGCAACATCCTAAGATATAACTTCTTTTAGTAAAGAAGACAAATTCATTTTCTTTTCGTGTTTCTCGTATCAAGAATGGAAATAGTTTAGGCAATGGCTTTTTTTTTCTTTTGAATAAAAAAAAAAAAAAAATACTGAACATTCAAATAATAAAGAATAAATTCATAATTTCTAATTCGCATCCATTCTTAAAACATTATTGGGTTATTTTACATAAAATTAAATCATTTAAATGTATAACAGAAAAAATAGTACAGAGTGTGCATAAAAAAACCATTAAAGAATCTCCATGTTTTATTATTATTATTTTTTATGAAGCAGAAGTTTGCTCTAAGAATTAGCAGAAATCCAGCAGTGAAACCAAACAGAGGATGTAATAGTTGTTACAATACAGGATCTAAAAAATGTTCTCTTATATTTTTTAATATTCCCTACAAATGGAAATTCAATGTTATTTGCATTTCTTTGAAAATGTATTTAAGTTGTTGCTTGAATGATAGCAAGGAATGTTCTCTGAAATAAGATTACATTTTGCATTCAATCACTTGCAGAAATGTCTGTCACCTTCCTCTTAACTGTGGCTTAAACAATTCATCTTTTTCATCATTTTCTTCATTCAGATACTGTTAAGTCTTCCTAATAGGGATGCTTATTATCTCGATCTCAAACATCATCTTCTTTATTTTTGTTATCTTGGTTGGAGTCATGCTCAACAACTGTGATAATGACTCCTTGTGACAAATGAAACGGGGCAGCAAAATGGGGATGGTTGGAAGGAACACTCTTACTTTATTTTTGTTTTAAAACCAAGCCCCATGGACCTTATTCTAACCTTCTGATCATTCATCTTGAATTAAAAAAAAAAAAAAAAAAAACCTAGCTATCTCACTGATTTTCTATACCATAATACAACATTTGCCTTAAGCTTTGATTTATCTCACCTTCGAAAAACACACTTCAGAAATCAAGAATACATCTGCCTCTCTTGGGCTTTTCAAAGTTAAAGGCTTTAATAATAATAAAAGTACATAAACAGTTTCTTACCTGTGGTTTAACTACTTTATTTCCTTTAATAACACTTTTCAGATCTAAGGAATGTTCAAACTCTTTAGCAATACTTTCTACTGTACTAGCTGGACTTGGGATGCTTGGGGTGTCAACGGTCAATGGAGGCTAAAAGAAAGTGAATATCAAAATATTAGGAATACACAATGAAAAAGAAACTGTTTAAATATAAGTAATAACTTTCAAAAAATCCAAAAGACTTAATTAAGAAAATAGCAAATTAATTAAAAACATTCTTAAAACAAACAGCACCTAATATTTTAAGTTAGTTAAATTCAGTCTTTTTGTTTTTAACCATATATGACTAGCTGAAATATGGTTTATAATATATTCTGATGAGTACATCTGCAGGAGGACGGATTCTGTCTCTAAGAAACAATACGGTCAACTGTCCGTACCATTCAACATTCAGGTCATGATAATTTAACTTTGAATTGATGTTGGCAGCAGTTATTAAGATAAAGATGATCTTGCATTAGCCTGAGACAGAGTAAGCAGGCTAATGTAATGAGAAATGAAACTTAAGATCATCTCATTACAAGACAAATTATATCTCGGGTACTAGAACAGTAAGGCCTCAAAGCATTATGTCCATTGTACTATTTGCCTCTAACCAATAACTATTACTTCTGGTGTTTGGAACAATGATAAAATGAAACAAAGAATGATATCATTTGGTCTTAAGTGATGAATGTCACATTCGTGAGGGGTTCAATAATAGAGAGGCCCAGTTGAATAGAAGCACGACACAAAATTAAGATTTTACAGCAAAGCAAGTCTTAGAAAAGTTCAGTGCTATGGAAAATTGGTGTCTACTTGTAATTAATTAAGCTGATAAGTAAAGTAGATGGTAAATTGCTGTTGTTATGAAATCTTCGCTGAAACGTCATGTTATTAGACATTTTTTTAATATATCTTAAATTGATTAAACCAGAACAATTCCTTAGCTGCTTTTTGTTGTGACTTTTCTGATGGATTAATACTGTATAATAACTTAAATGTTACATATTTGTGAATAATAAAGAAGAACATAAAATAACAATATTTTAAATATATAAAAATTTCAACATAAAGACACAAATTCAATGGTTTTATGAGTGAAAAATTATTAAATCCCACTTTCAACTTTTATAGCATATCAAGCTCCTCAACAATACTTTCAAGTTCTTGTGTCTCTATACTTTATTATATTTCAAGAATTAATAAAATGACGCACAGATACATCATATAAGCTGCATGAGTTCTTAAACAATTCACTGGAATACCATGGATTGATAAGAATCGATTTCTCCAGGCAATTTTACTAATACTAGTATCATAAAAAAAATTAAAACAATTAAGCAAAACTTTTCTTTGTTTGGCTGAGTATTGTAACTTTCCTTTTTTAACATAACCTCTTATACAGTCGTGTAAGTCCAATATCCATTTTGTTTGTTGTAATCACCCATTCAATTAGAACTCCAAATTTTGTTGAGAATAAGTGTAGAACATATTTTGCAGCTTGGATCCTGTTCTTCCAATATTTTATCAAGCAAAACCGTATTATTTCAATGTACACTGCTTCACAATCTTATTTTTTCAATATCCTTCCATTCATTATTACAGAGCATTTTTTTATTTTAATTTTGTATTTTCTCGTTCTAACTGATTAACCTCTTGTCAGTATACTTTTCCTCCATTTTGAAATCAATCTGATAACATATCAGAATCTAACCACAAGCAGACAAGGTGGCATTGATCTCTTTTCCACTAGTATTTTTTCTCATCCAAAAATCAAAATCCTTATAGATGTGGCATTTGTCCCTTTTCCACTGGGTCCCTCAACTGCTGGGCAAAATGGACAAAAGAACAGTTAAGAAGAATATAGCCCAAATAGTAGGCTTCTTGTTTGGCAGTGGTATTAGGTATCTTAGTCAAAGTATTCCTCACGGCACTTCACGACAGCTCATCAGTAGATCGAGCACATTGTAAATACCATTGTTATTTTTTTTTTCATAAAGGTTTCTTACAGCATTTGGAACAAGATAGTACCATTCTCACACAGCACTGTGATGCTAGGGAATAATTCTGCCTTTCAATGTCCTGGAGCAGCCGGCAATATCAGTGGACCATCTATAAAGATACGGTTGGGCATCATCTCAGCAGCATCCCTTAGTCACTGCAGACCATTCTTTGCATGATCAGATACATGAAACAAGGTTGGAAATGCCACAAGAGGCTATTAGATATTTCTCAGAATTACTGTTTAAGGTAGGGTTATACTTCTTAATGAAGGTCTTCATTTTTCTGGTAATAAAATTGTTCATAAGTTAATTTAATCATACCATCATTCTGTCTCATATTCTTACATTTATAATGTAAAGGTAAATTTCTCACATCTGGATTTTGTAATTTTTAATGAGTATACATGGAAAGGAAACCTGATTAAAGCAGCAAAAGCAGTGATTTATGAGATCAAATTGTTTAAAATGCTCTCATTAAGGCCATGATATCTCATTGGCAAAGATAAGCATTGCTATGCTAAAGATTTTTGTGCAAATTTCAGCTTCTACAAACCAACCCTGAATTTAGATCAAAAAACTTTTTTTCAAAATAATGACTAACCTTTAAGTTTCTGAATTTTTTGATTGTTCTTCACATTTGAATTATTGAAAACAAAGAATCTGAACAGCAATCTGAGAAATTATGGTATTTGCATGTGTACTTACCAAGGAGAGGGGAGGTTAAGAGAAACAGATTTTTGATACAAAAATAGTTATAATATGACTAAAAATATCTCAAATTTTCAGTTAAGTTAAAGTTAAACTATCCCGCTACAGGTCTATGCAGACCCTTGGGGTAGCGGGAGGTAAGGCTCCCGACTCTTCGTGACCAACGGGACTACGTTGGGGTCTGGTGGTCAGCCCGACGCCCGCCCGCCTTTAATTCCCTGGAAAGAAACCCGGTTCCCATTCTACAGAGGGCTGGGTAGGCCCTAGGACCCGTTTGGAGGAGAATGGAGTGTGGAAAAATTCCCGCTCTCCGCCGAGACCGGGAATCGAACCCGCGACCTCCAACCCGCAGCCAAGCACCCTTACCCACTCGGCTACCGGGCCCACATCAAATTTCCAGTAATAAACTGAAAATGCATAGTTGATATTTTGTAGAAAGTCAAATTGAGTTCAAGTTATATACCATCCTAATTTTCTTGGAACCTAGGCGATTTTAAATTGTTTTATTTGATTTTTTTTGCTAAAACTTACAATGACTTACAAAGTAAAAAAAAAATCAAATTAAATCAGCAGTTAGCAGAAAACAGTGGTCATGCTAAGGACATTTATAGCCAAGCAAACAGAGAATCTGTTTGATGCTAAAGACATTTGCGAATTTGAATTTTCAGCATTTTAACTTAAGCGATTTTGAAAAAAAGAAATAAACAAAATTGGGCTCTTTTATTATTCCACTCTTCCTTTGAATTATCATTAGAACACAGTTTAATCTATGATAAAAAAAAAAAAATCAAACTGATTGATAAAACTTTGCCTCAGATTTAAGCATATCCTTTCTATTCTTCCATGATGGACAAACTTATCAGATTATAACAAGGTAATTAATGCTTTTAGACAATGCCAAAAGCAAAGTGGCCCCATAATATGCACAATTTTATAAATAAAATTTTATCGGAAGCGACCACTTTTGACCCCCCAACTTCCGGTCAGGGAGTGGTCCTACAGGTCTGATTTTTTGGACGTGGTCAACTACTTTTTGATGCTGAACACAATGCTGAAGGTTTCATTCTAATATCTCTAACTGTTTGGCCACTACAGACTCTGACATCCAGCAAGCATAAAAGCAAGAGCAGTCCCCTGTGTTTTACAGGCAAGCTGTAACCTAGAGGCCGCTAACAAATGATGCAATTCTCAAGTAGACTATAAGATAGTTTATCAGCTATATTTTGCATCTATCAATTTTTTTCTCTAATTCACTTTGCCTTTGATTTATAACACTCTAATTTTTCTTCTGAAAAGACCTTGACCTTAACCGTAGTGACATATAACCTTATTAAATATAAATACAATATTTGGAAAAAGGAATTCTGGACAACATTTTAAAATTTCTTCAAATGTTATAAATGTTCAAAGTAATCTCCATTGATTATAGTCAATGCTCATGATGATGAAGTAAGTCCTGAAAACAAACGTTAAAACAATTTCAAAGTATTGTTTTCATAAACTGCATCAATGTCTTGAGTGGCTTAGCACTATTAAAACACTATCCTTTTGGTGTCCTATTAATTCTCAGGAATAAAAAAAAATGTCCATTCACATCAAGAAGGGGTAAAGCTCAACAGTTATAAAAATGTTTTCTTACTGGTCTAGAGACATCTTCAATTCACTAAGACCATCATGAAATTGCAAAATGAGTCAAACACTTATGACCAATCAAACACTGATCTTCCAGAACCTTTTTGAAGTCTTTAAATGCTTTCTTTGCACTGAATAATAATGCAGTCCTTCAACAAAGATTCCTTGCTAGAGATTGAAGTGCTACTGAATGAGACCAAGGCACATATACCTATTCAAAGCATTGCCATATTGAGGGAGGGGATTGGTACAGGTTCTAACACTCCCACTGCATCCGAGAGTCGAAGAAATCTAGGAATTGGAACCATTTTCTTTTTTTTTTTTTGGTTGGAAAGCTAATTGGTTTGTTAGTAACAATCTCCAATACAGAAAAGAACAAGATTATTTTTTTGGTTGAACAAATACAACCACCATAATCCCTCCCATTCCAAAATCCTGGGTACACCTATGATTCAAAGGAATATAGTTTAGTACTGAGGTTCTTAACTTTTGTACGATTGCAGATTCCAATGGATTGCCTAATAAATCCCCATAGCCTACTTCCTTTGCGAGATTATCAAAATCGTCTTGAGAAGGGTTATGATGGTCGTAGCTGTTCAACCAACAATAAAAAAAAATCAAGTCCTTTTTACAGTTCTATACCCCCAAGGGGTATAACCCTAGTTAAGAACCCTTGCCCTACTGAGTGAATGGAATATTATTTCCTATTGTATTCCTATTAAGAATGGAGGAAAACAATTCTTATTATTTAATACTCACCCTGTATACACACATCATACACACACATACACACCAATATACAGTGTCACTATTCAATAGCGAGGCAGATTTTTTATTTTTTAATACATAGACATATATACTTCTGCTATTAAATAATGACACAAAATTTATAAAAACAAAAATAACAATACGAAAGTCTGCAAATAGTTAGGAAAGCTCAAACTATTCTTCGTTTGATTATACACAACATTCACGTTTATAATGATGAATTAAGTCCCAGAAGCGCCGGTAAAATGTCTCCGATTTGACTGACCATGTTTAGGCTTAAAGAAAGATACACCCTCTCGAATCTAAATATATTTAAACTTTTTGATTTCAGTTATTTGGATTTTTAATTCAAGTATCAAATATCTCACAGTATCTCATATTGAAGGAAAAAAAAGTGTTTCATAGAGTTTATTCCTACTCAAGAAAATATTATTCTGCTTGTGTCAAAGAATTTACTGCGCTACATTTCAGAGATTCAGGGTGGTAAAGATATCAACTCAACACACCTAAACATAATTTACTGTAGTTCTAGCTAAGGTTTAAAAATTAGTAAACTATTTTTTTAAGAATAAATGAAATATCATAAAGCAATCAACATTTAAGTTCCAACATTTAAACAAGAAACTTTTTCATCCAATGACTCTTGGCACTTGCCTTGATCTTCATAAGGGATGAGAAATGTGGCCGAATAAATTCCCATGATACTCCATAGGAGGCAGCTCACATTATACCCGCAGAAATGGGTGAAACACAGAAGAAGAAAGTTATGTCCATATTGATGCCATGATTCGAACTCAGGTTCCGAGACATCTGACTCATGGTGTGTATTAGGGTATGCCAGAATGGCTAAACAGGAAACTAAGCTCTTTACTTTGTAAGCATGTTTATACTTATATGACAAATCTATTAGAGGATGAAGTCATTCCATGACATTGATGAGAAACACAACAGGAAATTAATCTTTCATAACATAAAATTGTCATAAAATAGGTATGGTAATCTCAGTGAATACAACAGACCATGAACATCTTATAGCGATTCCAAACCACATACTGTCAAAGGAACTAAGTCAAAAGACCAGACCAATGCTTGCTAAACTTTAAAATCAAGAAAAAAACTAATATCCATTTGAGAAGATAGTGGATGAACCCTTGGATCGAGTTGAAGCAGAGCAATCATAAAATAACATTTCTTCTTATTTTTTTTTCATGAATTGAAATTTGGAAAACTAGTCTTACAGATATTGATGTTTGAACAACTTCTTGATAAAATTGTGAGAAATGACTGTGATTTATAAAAAACACAACAACTATGCAATGACACATATTAGCTTCAGAATCTGTTGAAACATTGGTTTATCATTTATTCCTTTGCAAAAAAAAATCTTTTAAAACACACCCTGAGGCTTCCCAATGAGGTCTGTTGAGGTTCACGACATCAGGGGTCTTGTGTGTTGAGTAGTTCTGCATGAAACTTATTATTAGGCCCTCATGTGGAATTCCGTGTATGACAAGGCAATTCGAAATTATGATGCCAATCACAGAGATTTGATAATGATGTCATTCAAATGTGACTGGGAAACTGAAATGGAAAATTGGGGACATTGTGAAGGTGTGTTACAGCCGAGTGAGCAAGCTGAAAGACCCCAAAACTACATCATTTTACTGAGTATTTCTAGTGGTAATTCTTGCATATTTTTTATTGAATGACGCACTGTTTCAAGATAAGTAATGAAGCTTTAAAGTAAAGACCAGTTCAAGACTGATAATAGAATAATAGATAAATATATATAATTAGTAAGAATGATTCAAAGTATAGTGAATATATACAAATACATACAAAAGTCAGTCTGATAGAGAGATTGAACTGAATTAATTAGGTAGTGCAAATGAAACAGTTAAGGGGCTCATTTAATGAATAATCTACTGAGAGCAATTTCTATTTTTAGCATTTGAGACAGAGTATTCAATTACTGAGCTACATTCTATTAATTATTGTAAAAGAAATATTCTGCAATGCATTTTATTTTGTTAAACTTTCATTTTATAAGTCTGTGTAAGTCAATCGTTTCTCTAGTAACTATTTCCAGAAAAATCTTGCTGTCAAACTCATTTACTGGATGCATATCTAGGTCTATTTATAGGGCCAGTGCCTAAGACATACCAAGAATATATTTACTCATTTGCAGATGACCTTAAATATTAAATGTGCATCTTTGTAAAAAAAAAATAAAAAAAAATCCTTCACTTATTTCATGATTGTGATCAAATTAACCAATTTTACACAATTTATTAAAGGATTTAAATTTAAGTTTAATATCCTACGAAATAAATGCTACTTAAACTAAACTTATAGGTTTCTAATGAAAAAAAAAAGGAATTCAGGTATTTATGAATATTTCATTACCATCATATATTAGCCTAAATGACTTGGAAGCAATTATCCCAAAAGTATTAGGAATTATACTAAAAACTTCACATATAATCAAAGAGTTAATCAATAATGTTTTCCTAAACAAAACATTAAAGACATGCCAAGAATAAATTTACTCATTCTTAAAGCAATCAGAAAGCATATAGAATATCAATCTGGTTTCAACACTGACTGACAAATTAATACTAGGTCAATATTTTTTTACCTAATTATCTGTGTTTAATTAATGGCTTTTCAACAAAGTTGTTTTAAAAAAATTATTCTGTTAACAACAATATTTCTCCATAAAAATTATACCATGTATATTAAAGTTATCTCTATGTCTCAATAATGAGAACAATGAAAACTAATTAACTCAAAATTCTAAAATGATAAATTTTATTGTCTCTTTTCAAATCATAACCACTATTCAAAACTCCAGAGCTCTGTAAAATTTTAAAAACTTCTTTTAACAGTGCAACATTAATCTCATATATACCGGGTGATTTATAAAGTACTGGAAAGTATTGGTGGTTTTCACCGCCCCATATCTTTTAAACTACTGCTCATAAAAATTTGAAACCTTTTATATAAAATCATCAAACATATGAGAGTTATATTTTCATGTTATTATTTATTCATTATTATTGAAATTCATTTTATTTGCATTCAAACACCCCAATATATCGAAATTATTACCAAAAAAAATTATTAGACTGTCTCCCAAAAAAGTCATTTGTCAGAATGCATTTTCAAAAATATACAGCTTTTTTTTTTGTTTTTGTTTTTTTAAAATTCAACAAAGGAATTAATGACAAAAGTGTTTAGATTAAATTTTCTTAATTAGGTTTCTGTATCATTTGAATATTGAATCCAGACTTTTAGAGTTTAAACAACATCACAACAGTTATTTAAATCTACTATATATTGGGGGTGTTTGAACGCAAATAAAATCAATTTCAATAATAATGAATAAATAATAACATGAAAATATAACTCTTATATGTTTGACGATTTTATATAAAAAGTTTCAGATTTTTATGAGCAGTAGTTTAAAAGATATGGTGCGGTGAAAACCACCAGTACTTTCCAGTACTTTATGAATCACCCGGTATAATTGTTCTACGGGAATTTGAATTTAAGACGTATTTTGTTAAATTTTCACCCAACTTACATTAATTGGAGCAGGAAGTTTTTGTTTCCTTCGTTGTTTTCTTCTCGGTGGGGGTTTTGGTGGTGAATTCTCTGCAAGACGATCGGATTTCGTACTGGCAACTACATCTGGTTCATGTAATCCTTTATGTCCTTCCTCTACTTTAGTCCTTGAAGAAGCACCACTATACAGTCCACTTTCAGAAATAACAGAAGAGTTAAGATTGTGATCTTGAAGAGAAATGGACTCTGAACCACTTAAAATGCGACCCACTTTGCCTAAACTGACAACACTTTGGGCATCTTCTCCACTTGGTTTGAAATGCGGGTGTTGTATATATAAGCTATCAATCGATGATGCCTGACTGCAGGTTTGAGAACCAATGTAGATTGAATCATCATCATCATTTTGAACTTTACGACGCATTTCTTCCAGTTTTCTTCTGCGCATTTCATTTTCATGAGCCTTTCTTTCAATTTCCTACAAATATGTATAATTTTTTTTTTTTTTTAATTTTTAAAAAGAACAAAACAGTTGTAAAATATAGATATTAAAAAATTGAAGATTTTATTATTATTTATTTATTAATAGAATATTTTTTCAAGGGAAAAAAAAAAAATTAAGCAACAAAAACTTTTACAGAAAGAAAAAATATTGTCAAAAGAAACTGAAGAATATATATATATATATAGAATTGTCTGAAATTAGGAAAATAAACCCCATACCTTCTTATCAGCTTCTGAAGAAACAGAGATCTTAAGTACATCTTCCGATTCCCAAGAATCTAAATCTGGAAGAGGGTCTGGAGTGGTGGTTTCTTTGGAAGTTGTTTCTTCTATTGACTGTAATGATAAAGTAAAATATAGATAGATTGGTTCGGCTTAATGTGAAAAATAACACAAATAAATTCAATGTTAACAAGGAATGCATTTGTTTAGAATGAAAGCATGAGTATCCTACAGTTTTGAAGTGCACATCCCATCAACAGGAAATACGGTGAGGAATGACAAACATAAAGGATGTGTTTTATGGGGTCCTCCCTGTTTGTGCTGCTATCACCTTATTCTCCAATGATGGTGTGCACATAATTTGTCAATAGTTTTGGATTGCTATCATATTTTTATTCTGAGTTTTTGTTTTTCAATTTTACAATTTGACTAATTTAGATAGCTGAAGTATAAAGTATGGTATTTTGACTGGCATTAATAATTCTTAAGGATGATATTTTTTTTAAAATCAAACTAAGGAAGCTGACAATTTCTGACAAATACACTGCTTAGAAGAAAGTTACTAGACAACCCTACAGCAGGATAAGTAGTGCTGCATTACATGTCAGGTGTTTGTAGCCAGTACAAATGCACCAAATGGCAGTGAAACAACACTCAGGTAAAATGGTTGCACGAAGGAAACTGACAGAGTTTGAATGAGATTTTATGATAGGATGCTCTGTTGCAGGCCTATCTGTACAACAAATTGGCAGAAATTGAGCCATCAAAGGTCGATCAGTAATACTGTCCTGAGATGAATGAGCATGGGGGCAACTACAAGTGCTCCCCACATTGGTTGACCCACCAAACTCAACAAACAGGATAGTAGAATGCTACAAAGGTTTGTGTACCCTAACTATCACTTTTCAGCAAACACATTGATTGTGAAGCTCCATTTATACAAGAACACAAATCTGCACAAATACATTCAGAACCAAAGCTCACATGTTGAGTTTCCATGGCAGGGCAGCGATATGTAAACCCTATATTACCTAAACCAGTATGCTGCAACGTTTTCAATGGGTGTGTAAACAGTGGGCCACGGAGGCTTTGAAAGCTGTATTATGGAGGAGCTAATCTTGCTACATTCTTATCCAATTGGATGGATAAGTGAGATATGATGTATGCCCAATGAATGTTTCTTACTACAATACATAACCTCATCTGTGAAATTTGGTGGTGACTGTGAATGTTATGATCCTGTTTTTCCTGGTTCGGCCTCGGAGCCACATTGACCAGCAAGAGATATTCACTGAACATTCTGGACAATGAAATACTCCCTATATGGTAGTGTTTGTATGGAATAGAACCTTGTATCTGTCAACAAGAACATGAACACTGTCACATAAGATTGCCATTGTAACTGTAATAAATGTCATCACAACTGACTGATTTTCACAGAGCCTCAATTTGAATCCTACTGAACATCTATGGATGAACTAAAGCATCTGCTGAGGCCCAGGTAATGAAGTAATCTGTTAATTCAGCTCATTACATTCTCATAATTAACAACCTTGCCTCCTTTTTAGAGGGCATCAAATTTTTGGTTGGACTTAATTGACAAACAGAGATCATGAATAAGTTTTAGATTTTATAATATGCTTTGAAATCTTTTGATGACATAGTATCACTACTTTAGAATGATATCCAAGAATGATTTCTATATTTGGTTTTTGCTTTTGCTAGTTTCTTGTTTCTCTGATGTTTGTTTTTCCAGTTTCTACTGTTATTAATCACTGATATCTTCCAAATTTCTGATTTTCCTATTACCATTGTTTGTTTTTTTTCAATTGTAATTTTTTTTTTTTACAAATATATTAATTTTTAAAATTAATCTTTCCATGTGGAATTTTATTAACATTTGTTTCCATCGTCCTACTGCACTTATAAAATAATAATAATTCCTCATATCTTCAAACAAGGTTAATTCAATATGATTGATTGTACGCAATATTAGGTAAGTATCCAAAATGTAGATCAACACATGGATATAAGAAAAAAAATTACTGTGAACATTACAGAATTTATAACAGGAGTCACTTTAAATTATTTAACATTTATAATAAAACAATAAAAAAAATCATAAACCAATTATTATTTGTTTTATCAAAACAATGTTGAGGTTTTTATTTATTTATTATTTACTTATTTTTAATCTTTGAAAAGTAGCCAAAAAGGGAAAAGATTTATTTTTTCCATATGAAGACAAAAGTAACATTTATTACATAAGTAAAATATCAACAGAATGATAGCTTCAATATTTCATTTTTATATTCTGAATATAATGTAATAAAATGAAATAGGAAAAATTTTGCCTTTAAATTTTCTGGAAAGTGGTCAAAATTTACAAGTAGTTCTAAGGGGAAGAGATGACTATTTTCTCATCATTTTTTAATTAATAATTGACGACGTTCTTTCGTCTTCTGTTTGCAATGTAATGTATGATGTACTCGTTTATATGATGAAATAACAGCATATTAAAACCATCTGCTATAAAAAGTTTTAGTGCAGATAAATCAAAGTTTTTTTTTTTTTTTTTTTGTAATATAAAAACTATTCATGATGTAAAATGCATTGTTTCATACTGCTTAAATTGAATTACGAAAGTCTCAAAGGCAATCATTGTGTATATATCTACATACAAAGTGCTAAAAAATTTTCTTTACAAATTTTATGGGGGATCAGGAACATTACAACAAACGTTTTTTCTTTAATGAATGTATGTCCGCTAACGTCATCTGTTGCTGCCAGGAGATGGTGACAGAGATGTTGGCGGAACTGGTACAAAAATGAATGGACATGATTGTGAACATGATTTCATTCAAAAAGGGTGTTCAAAAGTGGCGAATGGCAACAGCAATGCTTGTTTGTATGGAATAATCCAGTTTCTCAAAATTTCTTGCCGGTCCAAATGCACAAAAGTTTGGTGGTTTGGCAGATGTCTGTTGGGGAAGTGCTCTCAGTACAGTCTCACAGCAGCTCTTTTTTGCCCATTGGTAGCCCAACTTGTCAGCCATTTCAGCAGTCGTGAAATATTCCATGTTAATAATAATGTATCTGATTTAAATATGCCAACATCCGTATTCTTCTCCATTTACAGCAGACTAACAAACTACAATAATGCACTATGGTATGCACCAAAACAAACAATACTGAATGTCACAAGCCTTTGTTGCTCTTGTGCACCACGTGATGACCTCATTGAACTTCAGCATGGAAACATAACAATATGCTTATGTTGGTTGAAGCTTGATAGATGTTCAAGTGGTGCTAACAATGGAGGAAGAAATGTTTATTGTAGAGCATTTTTATACGGTCATATGGAGTTGGACGTTCAAATGAACCATGTTTACTATACTTTGGAAATGCATTTCGAGAACGATTTCAGAACCATCACCCACAAACATGGATATGTTAGTCGTCATTACAAAATTTCATCCGAAAGGCAGCGTTCTGACACAGTGCAAAGGCTACACAGGACGACCAATTACAGTGACAACAAATGCGAATCGAGGTGGTGTTACAGTCACCTAAACACACAGCAAATCGATCAAGTGCTGTGGTTCAGAAAATGTGGTAATTGATTTCCTCTACTATTTATATTCTGTATGTCACATAAACCATTTTTGCACATAAATATTTCAGTATCGTTTGTTTTGCCACATACTGTACATGATCATGCAAAGTGTCATTGTGTGACGTATTGGAATGTATTATTTACTTCTGACAAACATTTATTGTTGTGATTGCATCATGAAACACTGTGACTTCAGTCCATTCCACCTGATCACTGGGGTACACAGGTCAACACATATCTCTGTCAGTGCACCCTAGCGCCAGCAGACAGACATTCATTAACAAAAAAGCATTTGTCCCAATTTCCCATAAAAATCCGTAGTGTTTTTCTGTTATATATATATTTGTGTGTGTGTGCTAATTATTTAGAATAATATAATTTGAAATAGGTAATTATAATGAATGCAATTTTGATTAACTTTCTCTGAGACAGTCACTTCCATTTCCAGTATAAGCGTATTCTAACATTCAATGGTGTCTTCAGCAATTGAAGTACATATAAAGGCCGATATCTCTGCAATTCACTGTCTCTGCATTTGCAATGATGACGGCAGCATATCATGATTTAAGACGTTCTGAACGAGGCTTGATAGTAGGTCAACAGAGAGATGGGTCCTCAAATCTGCGAAATTAACATGGAATTTAAATTTTCAAATACAACAATTTGAAGAATGAATTACAACTACATAACATCAGGGAGGCATCCAACTTGCAACACTGCTGAGGCCAAAAAAGAAAAACTTGATGATCGCAGACAACATTGTATAGCAATTATTACAACATCTGACCAGTAAACACAATTCAATGCTAAAACCACACATAACATCAGCACCTAGAAAGTACAGTGTTCTCTTTCTTCTATGGGTTACATGAACTGACGGCCCACTCAGGTCCCATTGCTGACCTGACAGCCACTGGATGACAACACAGCCACTGGATGCAAAATGACTGGAAATATGTAATCTAGTCCGACAAGCCATGATTCCAAATGTTTCCGGCAGATGGATGATTTACACTTGTGGAGAAAACCAAGGGACAGTCCAGAGCAGCAGTGACTCTGTTAGAGTGTGAGGAGTTTTCAGCTGTCACGCATTAGGATCCCATATACATCTATGGACATTATTGACCGGTGGATACTATGTAACTATCCTTGCAAATCATTTGCACCCGCACATCTCATGCATTCACTCAGACTGGTGCGGGGTTCTTTCAACAGCACACTGCATCATTGCACAGATCAGTAATCACTAAATCGTAGCTGGAGGAGCACTGCTTTGAGTTTGGCATCATGAGTTGGTCCAGTTGTTTGCCAGTTCAACATGCCATCAGTACCACCTGATGAATATTAGGGAATTGTGACCCACTACTGAGGAGCTCATGGAATCCATGCCCACCGTTTTGCTGCGGTTAATCCGACCAAAAGGGGACCTCCACATTACTAGACAGGTGACTAGTTTTTTAGATGTCACTGTATACTTATAAAAAGTATTACTATAAGAATTTCACAACAAATTCTTTTCAATAGTCAAGGTGGGAAAAACATAACAGACTGCAACTGCAATAACAGCAGAATACAGATATGTTGGGCTTTTGATGACTGATATAAGAGATATCTTATATCACACAATCAAATATTATCATCTTTTAGTTGATGAACAACAAGAAAATTGAAAAAATCATCTCTATGGTCAATTACTTTATGTCAGCAACTAGAATATTGAAAACTTTTTAATTTTAGTTTATTTACTTTTCCAAAAGTGATTGTTGAATTAAATACTGATAATGAGGAAATTGGTGAATGTATAATTTATTCCATTAAATATAATAAGACAAAAAAAAAAAAAAAAGCAGAAATCAAGAGAGAGAAAATATTTTCATCTCATCAGCTATTAGATATATTCATATACAGGTTTGAAAAATAAATTACTTTTATAACAGACAATTTATAGAATTACTTCAATGCATATTCAAATGATGCAATTATGAATCTTGAATTGTTTATCAAATTGCAAAAATAATCCCTCATTTTTTTTTTTTAATTTATCAGCACTAGCAGATTTCCAAGTAGTAAATGCTTTAAAAATATGGTGTATCCTACAATACAGGCAAAGACAGAATATACAAATTGCAAGCAAAATGTGAATGATAGTTGGCACACTCAGCACAAGACTATCAAGCTGTTGCAGTGGAATGAAATCCCATTCTTGCATCAATGCTGTCCTGAGCTCCTGAAGAGTTCTAGACGGTAGACAACATGCTGCAATTCATTTCTCATATGCCCCATGCATATTTAAATAAGAGATCGAGCTAGTCATTGTAAGCATCAGATATCCTGTTTCCAGTAGTCATCCATAAACAGGAAATCAGGTGCAATTATACTCCTTAATAGCCAGATGTTGCAGTATATCTGATATGAGGTTCCCCTTTTGAACACATGGAGGGGAGAATGTTAACCCAACATGATGACACCTCCACTGTAATAATGCCATTCAAGAATGTTGGAGTAGTAGTATCAAATCTGAGATTCGCTCCACATAAAGAAATGGTGGGAATTATTATGCAGAATTAATGAAACACAGCCCTACTGATCCTCTATCCAAGCATGATGTTCTCTGCACTAGACTAAAAGGGCTCTTCTATGGGCTGCAGACAACAGGATGCATCTTGCAGGAATGAGAGCATATAATATATGCTCACGCTATCATCTGTACATGATATGCTTGGAAACCATCCTCCCTATTGCTGCTGAATGGTTTCTGGCAAGGTGACATGCTGTATATCATCTGTGTTGTCTGGCAACTAGTGATAAATAACAGTCTTGTTCTGCTGTTATAATCCTTGGACACCCTGTGCCGAAGTGTCAACTAACATTTCCATTCTTTGAGAACCTCTGTCAGACTCTAGAAATGGCATTTTGTGGGATATGCAATTCCTGGGACACTGCCATCTGGGTTTGATAAATCTTGAGTTGCCCTATGATTCTGCCCCACATTAAGCACAACACATACTATCATGCAGCTCTGCCATGACTGACTGTGATCCGTCTGTATCTAGTGCTGCATGACATTTGTAGTGCTGACAGTACCACCATATGTCTGCTGGAGGAATAAATTGCCTTTTATGGTATGTATGGACAGGCATGTAGCCAGGATTTTGTTAAGGGGGGGGGGGTCATTACATTAAATTTTTATAAATGACTTTGCTTTCTTTAAATGAAACATTAAAAGTAAAAATATCTTAATACTAAATTCTACGGCTAGAGTAGGCTCTTTGAATTTCATCATTTACATATACACACTTGAACATTTACACATTCTTTTGTTTTTTTCTTCCCTGGGGATTTGAAACAAATGTTCATAACTAGCCCATTAAATGCAACACTAAAACTTTAATACTAATCCAATTCATATCTACTCACAAAATACATTTGTAACATAATAATTATGAAAACAATTTACCCAATTTCATTATATATTCAGAAAGAAAGAAATTCATTTTTTTTTAGTTCATGTTGCTGTTTTCTTAAATACAGAAACAAAATCAACTTGAAAAATATGTATGGTAATCTTTCATAAATATCTCATTTTATTAAAATGTTGTCTTTTTTGTTTGTCAGTAAAAACGTTATATATAAAAGAAATGTTTAAGCTATCACTTTATATAATGATTACAATAAGTATAAAGAATCTTTGTACAGCTAAGCAAAAATAATATTTTATAATAAAAAGAAAATTTATGTTTTCAGAACATATTTTTCTTTTAGCAATTATTCTACTGTTTAAAATTCCTCCTGGTGTATTAACAATAAAATATAATTTTTACTTTCGTTATTCTTATGTCCATTTTTTTTTGGCTCAATGTAAAATTGAATTGTTTTGAATAATAAGTAAGGAAACAGGGCATTCTTTTTATATACAATTTTGGGGGGAAAAACCAAAAAACTAATGTCGAAATCTGTCTGTAACTGGAGTCAAGAAAATAATTTCCAATTTCAACCCTCCTGAAGAGATCAGGTCGTAAAGCTGGCAGAAGAATCACTGAAAAATAATGATGCAGGAGAGAGTGACACAAACTGAAGAATCTATGGAATAAAACCAAGGAAGGGTGAAGCAACGCTATTTACATTAACAATCAAGATGTCAAATAGGGACAGAGAAATGATGAAATTAAAATTTTATGTGTAGAAAAAGACCATAAAACAAGGAAAATAATAGAAAGTAAATACATTAGAAACACAAGAAGATATGGAAAGGTTAAAAGAACTGACAAATTTAAGTATCTAGGAGAATGGATCCAGCCAAATGGTCTTGATAAAGAGGCAATCAAAGGACGCATCAGTAAGTTGGAACTGACATACAGGTTACTGCAGCATATATATATATATATAACAAAAAAGCACTCTCATACAATGCAAAATTCAGACACTATACCACAGTTGTCAAGCCGGAAGGGATCTACAGTTCAGAATGCCTAATTTTAAACAAAAAAGGGGAAATAGAGGAACTTGAAAAGAGAGAAAGAAAAATTTTAAGGAAGATACTCGGACCGGAAAAAAGAAAGGATGGTACATGGAGGAAGAGGAAAAATATGGATTTATACAAACGGGTGGAAAAGCTTACAGACACGATACGTAAGAGAAGACTGATATTTTATGGTCACCTCGTAAAAATGAGTGAATCTAGATTAACTAAGAAGATCTTCGACTATATCACCAACTTAAGTCGACGACTAAATGGGTTGAGGAAACTAGAAGAGACATGGAACAAGTTGGGATTAATTCAGAAGAGATCTGGAATAGGAAAATGTTTAGAATGAGAGTTAATGGATTCAGAGGGTTCCAGGGTAAAGAAACTACGAGGACCAAGGTAATCTGGTCAGATGACAGAAGGCGGAAGCAGAGTGAGAGAATGAAGAAATACTGGGAGGAGAGGAAAAGACTATTCATCTAGTCAATTGTTTCCCGCGGTCCATTGTAGGCCAAACTCGTAAGAAGAAGAAGAAGAAACACAAGAAGTAGAAATTTAAACAGGAATGAGGGAGTACAAGTGAATGAACGTATAGTACCAATGGCTAATGAGATGATTGATAAAAATTGTTCACGTTGTAATAACAAGGTTAAATTTGATGTTTTTGATTGTTGAATCTTTGCATTACTATCAGATTATTGCAATTTGTTGTAAAGTTGATTGTTTCAACAATCTATGTTATGTAGTTCTAACGTAATCTTCCTTAGTTTGCTGTTAAAATTCTTTTTTCATTACTTATTCATGTAGGCTTGAAGAAGAAAAGATGATTTCTTCTCTTCGAAAATTTGCATTTTCAATAAATGTATTAATTATTTATTACATTTATTTGTTGATGCTTAATATTAAAACTTCTAAAAGAGAGGAAATTAGGAAGAAGTATGGTGTAAACACTTATAGAGGCAGAGAAAGCTGAGCATCATCTCATGACAGAAGGAACCATTCTTACTTTGGTTGAAGAATGGTAGTGTGGTTTGTTGTTTCTAAAAATCTAAACAACTGTTTCCCAAAGTGGGTGATACTGCCCCATGGGGGGCAATGGAACGATCCGGGGGGGGGGGGTCGTAGTGGTAGTTCTAGAACATAGGTAGAAATATAGATACATAAAAGAACGCAAATAAGGTAGATTTGCATCTTTCTATTTGTTCGCTTAAATAGGACTGAGTAATTTTTTTCTGAAAAGGAGTGGAGGTAGCCCAAATAAGTTTGGGAGCCTATGATCTAAACCAATTCCCAAAGCAGACTTTTCCTCAACTTACAGACTCTTCAAGAGAAAAAGTGATGAAGCAACAAATAATATCACAACAGAATTTATAAAAATGTTGGATTTGCAGAATTTTGACAAAAGGCATTTGTTGAATTATTAGTGCTAGAACTGAGCTAATAGAAGTCATTTAGAAGTCTAAGAAACAGACGAGTCAGACTTTTACACAAAATTAAGAAATATCAGACTTGGAGTCCCTTTTCACGGAGAACAGGAAAGTTGCTTTGAAAATAACTTGACAGTTAATGATAACAGATACAAAGCAGAATTTCACCTAATGAAGAGTTAACCAAGAGTTCTGAAGTGAAAGAAACTTTGCCTTTAACATGGAAAACTACTTTGCACTTTTGTCTTGTGATAATAAGAAGCAAAACAAATGATAAAATAAAACATTTGATAACAAGAGAGAAAAGTTTGGCAAACAAGATTGACTTGACTTAACGGCT
Source organism: Thereuonema tuberculata (assembly GCA_023159025.1). Taxonomy (NCBI): domain Eukaryota; kingdom Metazoa; phylum Arthropoda; class Chilopoda; order Scutigeromorpha; family Scutigeridae; genus Thereuonema; species Thereuonema tuberculata. Next base: position 45,932,019 of record JAFIDM010006943.1, on the reverse strand, counting down.
ATTGCAAATTCAGTATCCTTCAATAAACTATTAGAAAAACTTTTTTTGAAGTTGAACCTATTCATGAAGTTTTTTATTTACAATATCTTAAAGCATTATAATTAAAAATACATACTGTATATTAAAAAAAAAAAACCAAACCCATTATGAAGTTTCAAAACATCTATGAAACAATACATAAAACAAATGAAAAGAAATTTAACGTTACTCAATACAAAAAAAAAAAACATTTAGACAAAAATAAGAAAATCACAATTATTACTGAAAGAAAGAAACTGCATCCATTTGAGTCTATGGATTTGAAATAGCGACACTTTGGAGAAATTTTAAATAAAACAAAATAATGTAATAAATAACGGGTATTAAAAAAAGAATAAAGGAAGCATGCAGGAAAAAAAAATCCAGATAAACAAAACAAATTGGAAAGGTTTTAATTAATAATGGCAGAAGGAAAAATTACCAACAGAGATTATAAACACATGAAAAAGAAACATAGGCCAATGTGTATTACGATGACTTAAAAAAAATTTGAAACCAAAAAAAAAGAAGAATGTCTAATTCATTCAAGATTATTATTATTATTATTATTATTATTATTATTATTAACAGCTGAGATTAGTAAATCTAGTGCCTAAAGCATCTCCAAATCATTTTAACATCATCATAAACACCATCTTCTAATAAAGAAACCACAAAAGTGAAATCCTCAATACCTATCATGTGATTTTTGTACCAACTGGGAAAGTTTCGAAGTGATCTCACAATTTCAATTTATTTCTCATCCACATCATTGAAACCCATACGAAAAATTGGAATTTTGCTAGTTAAGGAATAAAGCTAGTAAGAAATGACAAGAATGCTTTTGTAATTTTCTATATGCACCCCATTCTTGTGGGGTTTTTTTTGCAGAGCATTTTTCTTTTGATTTTAAAATATAGAAACAATCCTTTGAGACTGCTCATTTGCAAAGATTTGAAACAAAGTGACTATCCTAGAAATAGCCTCATAAGAAGATAAGAATTCTACCATCCTGGGATACATGCCCTGGAGGGAAAAAAAAAAGAATCATAACCAACTTTGGAACTATTCAAAGTTTGTGATTTCCAGCAAAAAAATACACAAAGCATTAGGCAACATTAATAAGGACCAGAGCAGAGACGATTGAAATAGATTAAGATAAAGAAACTGAAATCCTATACAGCATAACATTACAGACAATAGATCACATGCTGCTTTCTTTATTAAAATAGATACAAATGCTTTTTTTAATTTTCTTTCAATTGTTTTCATTGTTTGCAGATTTTATATTTTTATACTGAACAGAAACTGAACTCAAGATATAAAATCTATCTCATTTTTACCAACAGAAATCTCAAATTTGTTATCACCACATATTTATACAAATGCACCCCTTCCAAACTGCCTTTTCTTTTTTTCAATTTTAACACAGCTTTTTCACAACTATAATATCAGTCCTATTCAAACTATTACATGAATCTAAACCAGAGTGACCATTTCCTATTCATGCCAATCCAGGACAAAAATGAAAAAAGACAATAATAAACAGGAACATCATTCAAACACGGTTTTATCATGCGTAAAAATTATCACAATAAGTAATCAAATAACAGAAGAAGAACCTTCAAAATACTACATTAAAAAAAATCATAAAAACACATTAAAATATAAATAAAATAAGTATAAATAACTCGTATTTGAGGAACTCAAAAGAAATATAAAAATATATATAATTATAATCTGCTGAATGAATTTTTCTTTTCAAAAAATTGTCATTGCTTTATCTGTAGTGTCTTCTTCATTTACCAAAACAAACAAATGTCAAGAATCCTGCTGATATGGTACATGACACTGCCGACAACTTAAGGCACATTTCAAACAGAGTTGCTAAATTTTGTTTGCATTTAGAATCCTGTGAAGCAATTTTAAAAAAAGCTAAAACCTTGCATCTTCAAAACTGAACAATTTTCAAAATCCAGGATGAATGGTCCACATTTTCAACTTACAAAAAAAAAAGACAATAAGGAGATTGGAAAATATGTTCCATACATCACAATACCTGTAAAAGTCAAATATAAATTACTGTAAAAACAGATTTAAGTTTGATCGTATTCACAAGATAAGTAGTATTAGGAATTTTTTATTATGGGGAACTAGAATGGCAGAAAAGAAAAAAAAAGAGCACCTGACTTATCTACAAATGTCCATCACAAGATTTATTGAAGTCAAAAAGTCTACAGACATGTCCCATTCATCCACTTTTACGTCTAACCTGATTTTACTTAATTTATGAGAAGATACTGCACTTGGAATTCTTTGATAACTATGATAATGAAACAATTATCACATAAAGCTAAACAAAAGGATTATTTCAAGATTCCAAAGTTAAACACTGAAATACTCATTCATAAGTCTTCCCAGATATCAAAACACTGCAGTTTCCCAACCTGATTTTAATGAAGCCTGATGATCTTCCTATATTTTAAGTAGACTAATTACAAAGTTTCTTTTAAATTTTGTCAACCTTACTCAGGAAATTGGTACTTTGAAAGTGGGGGAAAAAAAGCCCAAAATTGAGTTTGCATGAAAATTATATAAATTGCCTGTAACTCTGATCCTATTGACAATATATGGTATATTTGAATCGAGTATTGGAAAGCTGAACATTTGAGTTTTGTAATCCTATGCAACACAGTTAGGATTTCAAAAAATATTTTTGAGATTGTGAACTTTGACCTGCAGCTTTAAATTTCTAAGAAAACTGTATTTGATTTCTCTCTAATATAATTTTTCATGTAGCCAAATGAAAACTATTAAAAATTTAACTATTATTAAATACTATTAAAATTTACTATTTTAATACTATTAAAATCTAAAGATATAAATGTTTGTTATGAAAATGTTAATTACCTAATCATTTCCAAAAACCTGAAAAATATTTGATTTTGATGAAATTAGTATTCACTCTATAAGAAACTAACTATTTCCTCAAGCAATTACCTCTATATCTGTAAGTCATTATTCAAGATACAGATTTGAAACTCCTTTAATTACAGAAAAAAAAACTTTTAAGGTCATAAACTTTGACCTTTAAGACTAAAACGTTTACAACAAAAACTTATATTTTCACATACTTAACTTGCTTTATAGAACTTATATGTATAAAAAAAGGAAATAAATTATATATTTAAATTTCAAATTAAAAGACATTTTTTTTTTTTAATTCAAGATCAAAAGTCAAGTTCATGATCTCAAAAACTTAAATTTTTCCTTTACACTAGTAATATTGCACCGAGTAGCAAAATACAATAAGATTTACAGCTATTAGTTTAAGTGCTTCTTCAATATGAGTCTTTTTGTTTTGTTTTTTCAAAAGAGCTCAATCTTGGAAAATGATGGTCCTTAATTTCAAAGACATTCTGAAATTACTTTGTATATGTTGCATGTGTTACCAAGTTTCATTAAAATAAGAGGAACTTGGCTTGAAAATGGTGTCTTGTTGTACTGCCTTGATATGAAATGACCATTAATCTACCTATATAAAAAGAGAAATCCTGACTCACTCACTCGCTGACTCATCAACGTCCAGCCCAAACCCTTGGACCTAGAAAGCTGAAATGTTGCACAGAGGTTCCCTTTATGATGTAGACAAGGAATAAGGCCTGATTTTTAGAAATTCCCACGGGATAAAGAATAAAGAGGATTTATATTTTTGCTTTAAAGTTGCCTTATCGATATATAGGTATGTGACGCCAACCAGCAATACATCTGAATTATTTGCGGAGAAGGCCATAATTTGCTAAATAAATAAAGATTTTTTTTTTTTTGCTATGCATGCAAGGGTTCCGGAGCGAAGCGATGGTACCCGGCTAGTCTATATCTAAATTAATGCTGTTACCAAAAGATAACAAATATCAGTCAAATAAGACTGCAATAGAAATCCCATCCCAAGGTCTCTCAGAAAAAAAAAACACCTTTTTTTTTTTTTTTTTAAAGATCTTCCAAATAATACAAGGCTTCTGGAATAAAACTTTTATATGAACATTCTTTTGAGGTAGAGAAATAAGAATATAGGCAAATTAATTTTTCTCATTTTCACATGGTCAATAGATAAAAGGGGACATCCTGTAAATGCTAAAACTTATAGTCATCAAATTTTGTGATATTTTACTTTCACCTGGTCAATGATTACAATTGAATATTTGATATGTGGGAACATATAGCGTTCGTAGAAGAGTTTTGCTAACAATTGATTCTGAATGTTAGGATTCAATGTTGGTTCTCAATGTTGATGAGAGGCAGGAACTCAAAATAATCTTTCAAATGTGAAAAGAGTTAGTTTGAAGATGGGAACATGATGGTACAACAAACCTCGTGACTAATGGTTAAATTTTCCTACATATTTACAATAGTGAAATTTTGACTGTTCACAATTTATTTATTTATTTCTGATGTATTATTGGAATTCGTTTTATTTGATGAAAATACTTATCCTCATAAAGCACTTAACACTGAGGAAAATAAATATTTAGAAGCTTTTGAGATGTGGTGTTATCGTAGAATGGAAATAAATCAGCTAGATTGAAAGAAGACAAATAGTGAGGTATTAGAAATGGTGGATGAAGAAAAGAAGATTATAAGTATAATTAAAAGAAGAAGATTAAAATGGATGGAACATGTTTTGAGACATGATAATCCTAAACAGAGAGTCCTAGGGGGGATGATTCCAAGCAAAGGTAGAGGAAGAGGAAGACCTTGCAATAATTTTATTGTACAAACATGCAAGGATTTAGGAGTTAGAGGCTTTGTGGAACTGAAGAGGAAGGCGGAGGATAGGGATAGATGGAGGAACATGACATGGACCTCATCCTAATCATCTTCAGGCTGAACCACTAATCATCATCAATCATAAAGCAAGGCTATGGATTAATAACTGGAATGCAAAGGTTAAAACAGTTTGGCCACTCAGTATCTGAAGCTTATCAGGCTCACTTATTAAACATTATGGCATCAAGCTGCATAATGCTGGGCGAACACGTAGCAATATGCGGCAATATTGTGGGACAATATTGCTCATTTTTATTGCTGACAACCGTTTGCAGCAATAAAAATGGACAATATTGTCCATTTCAAGATTATTTTTATTGCTGGAAAAAAAGGAACAATATTGCTGGAACAACATTGTTGAGAAATATTGCTGATTCGCGAGCGAATCACATGAACGGATGAAATCACGTAACAATGATGACGTCGAAGGAAGGCGGGACTTTGAAAATCGGAAACTCACTCGCTCACTCCGACCATTTTTGTTGAGAAAGAAGGCCTAAAATCAGCGAAATGGGTCGGCCCAAAAAAGATAATTCAAACAACAACATTTTGTCAATTGATAATGTAAGAATCTTAATTGATTTCTACCGCGGTAAGGCGTTTAATAGTAGATCGATTCTGTACGTTCGTAACACGTTAGGCTTAACCGCAAGTACGCTTACACTGGATAGCTCCCATTTTATTCGCAAATAAATTGTATAATAAAACCGATGTCGAACAATTGCTGGGAATATTGTCCCCAGTGCACCTATGCTCTGCTCGTGTGGTGTGTTTATAAGGCGTTCTTACTGAATGTGTAATGACTAGGGCTCCCTAGTGAAACATGAAGCGCCGTAACCATCAATATTCAGGGCAATATTCGTTTAGGAAAAACTCTGTGTTCGCCCAGCTTAAGTCAACCCTTGCCAGGATTGGCAACCTGTAAACTAAAAACTGCTCTAAGAGGGCAATAACAATGTTTCTATACATAGTTCTGAACCACCTTGTTGGACGCATGAGGGTTTATTTGTCTATTTTGTTTTATTTTTAGTATTCTGTTAAATTTTTATATAATTTTATTAAATTCTATACATATTTCATTGCAGTATTTTCATCTATGAATTCCTATGCTAATTTCTGCACTTCAGTACAGATACTAGTGGTTCTGAGACAAACTTACAGCTCAGGATTCTCTATCTACTTACAATTTTAGTATCAATTCTTTATAACAAAAACAAAGGGCTTCCACCCTCAGCACACACATCAGGAATCTTTACTGACAAATGCAGACATTGTTCAGGAAATATTAGGATCATAGTAAAGCAGTATCAAACAACAACTGTTCCACCAAGCAAAGCAAAGCAAAGCACTGTATATATATATATCTGTATAACTGTCTGTTAATCTACTCTTCAAGGAACTTTCTAATAAACCATAGATACGAAATTTGAGTTAATGTTAGCCAAAACTCAAGTCTTAAGTTAAATGCAAAAAGTCAGTATTTAAGGTACAGTAATACCTTGAGATATGAGCATAATCCGTTCCAGGACCGAGCTCATAACTCAAGGTGATCGTATCTCAAATCATTTTTTTCCCATAAGAAATAACAGAAAAAAAATTAATCCATTCCGGCCCTCTAAAAAAACTCCCTTATTAGTCCTTATTATATGTTTTTAATTGCTATAGAGACATACACACATAGTATATAAGGATTCCTGTGATATAAAATAAAATGTGGTTTTAATTATGAGTTCTTACTGACAGACGATACAGTAGCGGTTAATGGCGGCATGTGCGGAGGAGGAAGGGAGGGAAGAGAGTTGGCCCGGACGTAGCATTTGATACCGTACCGTACCTTACACGTACACTATGTAACTTACATAAACTTAGCATTAACTGACCTATTTTTTTTTGTTTTGTTTTTTCGATTTGTATTCTTTACTTTTCTTAATTTTTTTCTACTGACTACCCTCACTTTCACTTGGCGCAGGCATTTTAACGAAATACCTATTGAGGGAGATTTGCTCGTATCCCAAATCAAAAATTTGCTCGAAGACTTGCTCGTATCTCGGAATACTCGTATGTCGGGACACTCGTATCTCAAGGTATTACTGTACTATCAGATGGACTATATATCTGAAATTTAGTGTGATTTCAGGATGTAATTACCAGTTACTGTAATCGCAACTTTTGAGTCTTTATTTCAGTTTTCTCAAACTCATTTCATTTGAAGAGCCACAATGAGATATTTCAGTTGCACCAGACTTCAAATTTGGCATGGCAGACTTTTCACACCCAATTACATTCAGGACTTACATTTTCCATTTCAATTGTGGCTTCATTTCCTATTTCTATTCAATTTGTATTCATTACAACACTGTTTGCACTGAATAATTGACTCTATACTGACATTTAGAATAAAGCAATTATATTTTGTGGTGGGCTCGGTAGCCGAGTGGTCAGGGCGCTTGGCTGCGGGTTGGAGGTGGCGGGTTCGATTCCTAGCCTCGGCGGAGGCCAGGAATTTTTCCATGCTTTTTTTCACCTCCAAACGGGTCCTAGGGTCTACCCAGCCCTCTGTGGAAGGGGTACCGGGTTTCTTTCCCGGGAGTTAAAGGCGGGCGGGCATCGGGCTGACCACCCGATCTCAAATTCGTCCCGTTGGTCACGAAACGCTGGGAGCCTGATCTCCTGCGCCCCAAAGGCCTGTTCAGGCCTGTAGAGGGACACTTTAACTTTTTAATTATATTTTGTGAGCAGCAAAACATTTTGTCAAGACTCAAAACATAATTATTACAAAGTAAAAGACAGACCACAAAGCTTTTCTGCAGGATCCATACATACTATAGGCCGTGAGTTTGAGACCATTGCTTTGTTTAGCCCTTTATGAGCAGTAGAAGGATATATCTGCAAGTGATACTCTGAATGTAAAGTTACTTGACTTCAAATTTCCAACAATTTTTTTGCCATAATTTACTAAGGATGTGCTAGATGTCACAAGCAAATATGACCACTAATTTTTATTAAACTCCAAATATGATAGATGACACTATTTTAGGAGAAATATTTATTATACTTGCAAGTTTAACATGTGTATATAATATTAATATCAAGTGATAAAGGGGTGTCATCCACCCCTAAAGTACCAATGTAATTTTAGATTTGTACATAAATTATTTTCAATTATCAATGTATGGTGGCCTTAATTTCATCCTTATTATAAATATTCATTATTTTTTGCCAGAAGTTGTAGAAATCAGTGATTCCCCTTAATGTCCAACATGACAAGCAGAAAAGATTGATGAAGAAATTTTCATCAATCTTTGAGTCGGGTCTGTATTTGATTGTGATGAAGAAGTTTCGGATTATTCGTTTAGTAAGAGTGATTATGAAGAAACCCCAATGAAGAATCAAAAAGCAAGTGACTCAAATGCAAGTGATAGTAATGGTAATGATAGCCAAATTTCAGCAGCAGGCTGGTGGCATAATATGAGTAATACCCATGTGGGAGTTACAATAAATATTCCAATATGCAATACAGAAGCAGGACCAATGCTTCCCAGCACTTTTGACAGCAATACAAAACTGAATATTCTCAGCTTTTTTTCTATATCAGTACATTATCAGGAAAACTAATCTCTATGCTTTTATATATACATATATAAAAAGGAAAAAAAAGAAACATCAAAACACCACCTACAAAAAGTGCTAGGCTCATCAATGGGCATGGCTGTATACAAACAGATATCAGAGCACTTCTTGGCACCATTATTAATACTTTAAGGGCTTGGGTCAACAGAATGCCATTTTTTTTTCCAATGTATTTTCTAGAGATGAATTTGTATTTCTTTTCTGGATCTTACATTTCTGTCATACAAAGGACAGGAGAAGCCAAAGGACTGCAAAATAAAAACCCACAATTGACAATAATAAAAAGAAAATTGTAAAATAACTGCACCACTAATCAAAAATTTTCTGTTGATGAAAGCATTTCATTAAAGGGAACATCGTGCTTCAAGGTTTACAATCAGCTAACACCCACTAAATTTGGCATAAAAATTTGTTTTGTATGGTAGATGCAAATTTAGGTGTATGACTTCCTACCCTATATTCAAACCCCTCACATCAAATTCAGGGCCCAAATACAGGAAGCTGATTACAATTATAAATTAACCATTTTTATTATTCTTTTCTTACAATTTCTTTTTAATTTATTAAAAATTTGAATATTTTCAATTATAAAATGGCATAAGAAAGAAGTGCTTAGGTTCAGTTATAACTGAAGCTCAAGTGTAATATGGCCATTAAGGAAGTCATGAATAAGATATTCTTGCACATAACTTTGAACATGATATCCATTGTTGAACACTTGTAGTGGAACGTCTCAATTGATGATCGAATATTGCAATGCAGATTAGCTCTATGCAGACAGTTAAAGCAGAAAAATAGTTTATATAAAATATGGACTTATATTTTTAAAAAAAATTTAGAAATGATAGGCTAATTTATATAATATTTTATTTGGTTAAGACCTCAGCCCAGGTCCCTTTGACAGCCAGGCCCAGGAGTTAAGGGATCAACTGACCCTCTTCCATGAGATGCCCTGTCTATACTGGTGAATTCAAAGACATTCCATCTACTGATGTACTAAAAGTCCCTAAAATTGTTACAGATTTGCACTCTTCCCTTGTGAAAGACCCTATTGCTCCACTGTCAGGTACATCTGTACAGACCGATATTACACATCTTCACAATTACCTGACCAATTATTGGGAATGAACACGGTAACAATGAGGTGTGTTCAGAAAAGATATGCCAAAAGAATTGAAAAACCCAAGGTTCAAGAAAGGGGATGTGTTAGTATACACAAATAATGTGAAGCTTGCTCTTTCTTGAAAACTGTAGTAACAGTGCTAAGTACACTCACAAGGGGAGTAAGAAAGATGATATTTCATTATTGCCATCCAATCATCCTGGACTTCCTCCAACAGTGAAGCCAAATGACATGTGGACTACACAAAACATATAGGAGGAGTTGATAGAAAGAGCCGTTATATTGCCTCTTATCAATTTACGTGGCATTCACACAAATGGTACCACAAAGTGTTTTTTATTGTCTACTGGAGGTTTGTGTAGTCATTCTTATCTTCTGTATGTCACTGTAAGAACAGAGAAGGAAAGAAGCCTCTGTACCACAAAGTTTATCAACAGAGATTAGTAAAATCCCCAACAAAGGAAAAGGTTCCAGGCAAAAGGAAGAGAGGAAGACCAACAGCTGGTCCCCCTGAAGAAAGGCTAAATGGAATTTCTCATTTCATCAGAAGAGAGAAGCGATCCAACAGAAGACTTGTGTGCCATAAAAAGGGAGTCAGAACAGAGACCATTTATTATTGTAATATGTGTACAATTCCTTCACCCAGACCTCTGCTTCGAGACATACCACTCATCAAAAAATTACTAGGTAAGCTCTCTTTCACTTAGATGAGTAAGATCAATAAGAATTCATTTTTATATATATTTTTTTTTCATAAATATCAACAATTTGTTAAGCAAAGCACAATCAACCATTTTTCTTAGTTTCTTTCAAAATTCAAAGGCCCAAAGTACACGAACCTTTTTGCCTAAATATGGCATACATCAAGTGTCAAATATAGTTTATTTCTAGTGTCACTTGATTTATGTAATAAATATAAAAATATCACATAGCCATTTGCCAAAGGTCATTCTTATTCTAAGATGTAGAAATTAAATTATGTAAATGTGAATCATAAATTGAAAATACAGTATTTTCAAAAATGAACTAAGTCACAAATCATGCATGTACTTAATGTTTCACATACTTGTAAATTAATTTTAAGTGGTTTTTTTTCAATTTTTTTTTTTTACAAATTTTGTGCAAAAAAAAAAATTAAAAAAATCCACCCATAAAGGATTAAATATTTGATAATAAAGAATTTAACGTGCCTAATAATACATAAATTGATAACCAAGTAAGGCACAAAAGAACTAAAAAGATTTTGCACCCCGAGCTATCAATGGCGAGAGTCTGGGACGGCCGTTTCGTCCTCTTTAGGACTCGTCAGCCAGACAAACTCCTCCGATGACAGGTTCAGAAGGTGCGAAAGGTTAAAGATCCCATTCTCGCTCACGAAAGTGGGACCTTGCAAAAGAAAACACAACCAAAAAAAAAAACAATAATATAAAAATTGTCAAATCCTTGGCCTGATAGGCTCAGAAGAATCTAAAAAAAAAAAAAAAAAAGCATAAAAGAATAAAAATGCCTTCCTTGATTACAATTTATGTATTATTAGGCAAATTAAATTCTTTATTATTTAAACTGGTTAGTTTAAATGCTTTCTTTTATGCTTCTTCATATAATCAAGCATATATATTTTTATATATATAAAAGAAAAACTGATAATAACTAAAATAAGCAGGAAATCTGTCTGAAGGGACCAAAAAAAATAAGTTCAGAGAAGAGAAACTGAGTTTGCCAAGTTCCCAGGTAATTAGTTAACCAAGAATTCACCTTCGAGTTATAGAAAAGAAAAACGTTTTAAAAATTAAAAATGGCAAAAGCTTGACAGATTTTTAATTTTATTTTAACTTTAATTAAAATGCGGGGATTTCAAAAACATACGTTGTGATTTTGATGATAATTTTTTAATAATCACAATATTCCTAAAGTTCAATGGATGTTTTTTTTTTTAGTCACTGGATCAAAAATCAAATACAATTCTCCACTAAAATGAAACAAGTTAGGGAAAGCGATATTTAACCAATCACAATGCTTCGCAACATCTTCTGATAAGAAAATATCATTGATATTGAACTTTAATTTCCTCATTATTATAAATGTGATTGTTGAGCATGCAAAATACGCAATTGTTGTGCTTAATGATAATTTAATGAGATTTTAAGGATACTTCTCCTCAAAAACGGGAATATAAGTCTTCTGATACTTGTACTGACTTCTGATACTGATACTTGCATCAGAAGACTAAAAAAAAAATCACAAGGCTTAGCCCTGAACACAAATACTTTCTTAAGCCCATTTATAGCCCTGGTTAACTTAACATGGCCTTTTCAAAGTGATCTTGTCATTGAAGATCACTTCTGCTTTTAATAACTAAAACTGCACAAATCTACTGATAACTAAGTGAAAAATTCTTGTTAGCAATTGGCATGAAATACTACTGTCTTTGAATGGGCAGCCTAGTAAATACCGAAAAATTCTTTTGAAATCAATGGATGAAAGAGAACCATGTACCAGAATTACTTTCATGATTTCTTTGAAGGACTAGGAAAAATGCTACCTTTTCCAAAAAAAAAGTACAATATTTGTTGTCATTTGCTGAACTCACTGTCTCAGCAGATGTGTTTCAAATAAAAATAAAAAAATCGGTTTTGAAAACAGTCAACAACGCAGATATCTAATGTACCTTTCTACAATTGTTGAATGGGAAATGCTGCAAAATCTAAAAATCTGTTTACACTGGCTACTGGAATTCAATGTCAATGGAAGATCATGATTAAATATTTTTTATGTAATATGCAATGCTTATTTGTATGTGCATCAGCTTGCACTAATATACAGTCCTGCTACCTTTTTTTATGATTCAACAAAAAGTTGATTATTAGTTTTAATAAATAAGCTACATTTTGCATAAAAAAAAAAAAAAGCTGCAACCATTAGAAAATAAAAGCAAAATAGGGAATTTAAATCAAATAAATAAGGAGGTCTTTTTCAAAAACGTTATGAGTACCAGAACTTCATTATTTAGGGGGAAAAAATGCATCAAGGTAATATATTTTCTGTTTGTTTGTTTTTTTAATCTTAATTATGTAAGGAACTTTCAACGCTTCAAGTAGAATTATTCATCTTCATCTAATCTAATCTAAAATCAGATCAGCTCAGTGAAATTTTGTTGTTAGTTATTGTGTATTATCTTACTTTTTCTTTGATGATCAAAACAGTTTCCTAAGATTTTTTTTTTCTATCGTACTTTTTTTAATATCATACAATCACTTACCTGAATAGGCCGAGAACATTTTGTCTTCAGTCTGAAATTAAATAAGAATTCATTAAAAAAAGTTAAATGCGTCTTTTTATATTAATCAAAATAAGTTGTAATAGATCTAACAAAAATGAAATAAAAAAAGGAGTTATAAATGAAATCTGAAAATTAATATTCCATAATTATATAAGAAATACAGTTTTCCAGTGTCATTCTTTCTTTGTCTACTGCTAAACTGAAGGACCACAATTTAAGAAACAGTCAGGAATATAATATTACTGAATTATGTCTGATATTAAATATCTGACCAACAAATATTGGGATCCTAATATTGAACATATCAGTATAAAACATTACCAAGTGTATGGATTGTAAAAATAAGTTGCCCAATAATAACAATCACTTCTTAACAGAGAGAATAATTTCACACTTTTTATTTTAAGGTAACTTCAAACAACTTTGATAACTTCAAACATTATTTGTTTCATTATAGAATAACAACAATGCAATTTAGCTATTATTCAATTTTAATAGTCAATGCTTTGAAGAAAATTACTTACACTCAAACTAAATTGTTAAATCATCAGTTGTAAATTGTTAAATCTCTTCAATTAATTTGGGAACATATGGTTAAATAAAAAATTGAAGTATAGTTCTTATTCACTTTATAATCTGTTTTTCATTTTTAGTAATTGTCAACTGCATTTGTCTAAATAGTTACCATTTTCCCAATTGATTTTTTGTTTGGTTAAATTGAGAAATGCAAAGATTTACCTATTTTATTCAGAAATAAATTTGACCAAAAAAAAAAAATAGAAAGTAGTTGCTTTAAGCAATGCAGTAACCAATAAAAAGTGACTACAATGATTGCCATAAAGTATATTTATAGTTAGGTTCTTTAGAAATCAGTCTAAAGGTGAAAGGCTTTGGATGACAAACAATGAAATAAACAATCTATAGAGAACGAATTATATTTGTCCAATACATTTCAGAAACTATGTTAATATACAAATCAGGTTTTCCTACAATTAATTCTGCATAGCATAGCCTTTATAGATAAACCATGCAAGAATTGATATTAATCGCTGCATTTCAAAATTGGGCCAGCTTTCTGTTTTTTCCATTCAACACTTTTATCTCATTTTGAAAACAAATTTGATCTCATTAGACTTATATAGCATGCAAGTTATTAAAAAAAATAAGTATAATATGGCACCAGTACAAAGAAGATAAATAAAGAAGTAATGCAGTTAATTTATTACATCAATAACACCATGACAAGGTGTCAGACTAAAGGTCAGACTTATCAACTTATCTCAATTTATAATAAGGTCAACATTTGCAAAGGCCAATTTGCAAATGTAGCAGGTGAACTGAGGTGCTTTGCTCCTTGGTCAATATTTGCATCTGCTTTTATGTTTCTGATGTACGTACACTGTCATTGTAATATTCCAAAATGAAAGAAATATTCTATAATCTGAAATCTCAAACTGAGCAACACACAAACAAAAAATGGCTATCTGTTACTGGGAATACACCGAGCCATGACTGTCACAAATAGTCATGACTCAGCGTATTAATTTTGAATAAAATATAGAGGCTTCATTTCAAACTTATACAGAAATTTTCCTTGGAACTTTCCAAAATTTGAAACATCGATTCCAACATTACCACTACAGATTACGTATTAGTACATTATTACTTTCGGAATTGTTTTGATGCAAATATTTACAAGCACCTTATTTAATATTATTTCCAAGATCAAGACATAGCCTGAAATCAGGGCAAAGCACATAATGAGGATGCTCTAATATGTTCTGAAATATATTTTCTAATACTTAAATGTAGTACCTAAACATCTTGTTAATATCTCTACTCTACTCAAGATGTCTGTGCCAAGTTATTTCACATAAACAATATTTTATTTATGTACAACAATATTCCTTTACTTATTAGTTACATCACAACAGAATTCCAGCATTTTTCTAGAAAGTAATTTCCTGTTTTCCTAAAATCCACAAGAGCTTGAAAGTTAAATTTACTACATTACTATACAGAGCTAACAAGAAATTATTAAATATTCCGTGGCTTTGTTTATTCGTAATAATATTCATCTAATTACAGCTTGAAAAGTAGCCGTTAACTTATATATTTATAAGCTATATAAGCTTATATTTAACCATCATGAGTTAACTCTTTTCTTTTTTTTATCAGATCAGTCATTCTTATGACTCCCGATAACAGATAAAAAAAGAAAAAGATGAAATTCCATCTTCAAAGTTTTATCCCTATTCTTTATCATTTATTTTTGTTTTTACTATTCTCATTTAACCTTAGTTCTTTTGGGATTTACGTGGTTTGTAACGTTCCTATTCGGTATTTAATTCTGAAAAAAATCAAGTCATAATTTGGTATGGGTCGACAATACTATAATTAATATAATTACATCAATTCTTTGGGAGCACTTAATTTATTTACAAACTGATGGGATGGGATTAAATGAAAAATAAAAAGTCCAACAAGTAGCGTCTTAAATAAAAACAAAATTGGAACAGAGTTTCATTCAAGCACCACTTCATACGTTCTACCCGAAGACGAATTCGCCTTCAAACTGAATCGACAGTCACTTTTATGTGGAAGTATTTCTATTTTCGTCGCAAAGAAAAAACTTAAAATAAAAGCATAAGGCTTTTCATCTAACAAAAAGCTTTTGGGATCTTTTAGCTAAAAATAAGACACCAATAAATGACGGACTAGTGGGCGATGGCCACTTCAAAGTTCGATTTAACATCGTTCAATAGGAAAACATGTGATCATCATTGGAAACGCAATTTCAACACAACAAAGAGGGAATTCTTGAACGACTGTTATAATTTTAATCGAAACAATTTCTGATCTGAAGATATAAATTGATTACAATTTAACCCCTTTGCTCCAACCCATTTCAGCATACCTAGCATTTTTAACAGGAGTATTATCTTCGGCATCGAAAAACTCATCATAGTCACTTTCCGATGACATAATTTATTGTCCACGCTGTTTACTCTAAACAGCTAAAATGAAGATAACGTAAATTATATTTATGTAAAGCAAAACCAAGAATCAATCATGCCCATAGCTGCTTTCAATACACAACATTTCGCCATATTAATAGACCGCACTCAACTAACAGAACAAATACGAACACTAGACTGCACTGGAGACCGGAAGTGAAGCAAATAGGAAAATTGTAAGGCATACTTAACTTATATTTGTAGAGTTCTCTTCTAAACGCTTTTATTTATTTATTTATTTATTTATTTATTTATTTATTTATTTATATACACTTAGCATCTTTATTTCATTTCGTAAGCTATCTTTCAGATATTCACAATGAATTCCTTTTTTTCTTTTTGGTTCTTTCATTAAAATACACTATTAGGAGACAGAAAACAAAAGCTTTATGAAAGATGGACTGAATATCGCATATGAATACGGACCTGGTTCATTGTCATTGACAATGCTTAGTAAGGAAATCTAAAGCCATCGGAAGGCTTCAAAAAATTATAACTCGAAAATTATCATGTCATGGTCTGTCTTGTCAGCAGAGATATTGACGGTTATCTGTTCTTGGGGATTACATCAGTTTTGTCGCCAAATAATGGGATCTGGATTTGAAAGGTTAACTACTGTGGGTTTTTTAGCGACCCCTTAGAGAGAGCTATTAGGGTTCCCGTGTCTGCGCGTGTATGTGCAATGTTTGCCACAGCCCAAACCGAGAGTCGGAGCCCCAAGAGTCATATCTCGTTGGACTACCAATAGCCTGTAGAGTTTGAAGAAAACTCCGACTTCCGGATCAAGCCAAATTTTAGGTGACTGTTTACTGCGTCGGGAAATAGAGGAAATTAACAAAACTGTAGTCTATTTGTACTGAATTGACTATGCTGAAACGAATATGATGACCTGTTTAAGTTGCCGCTGGCCTTTTACTCACGACTTACTCAGTTGCCTGAATGGTGCAAAATCGGGATCTAGACATATTAGATGAACTCTTTGCGGGGATCGCTTGAAATTGTATTTAATCCTTGAATTGCAACGATTCAATAAATAAGTTATATTCGCCAATCGAAAGCAGTCTCAGTTTTAACAATACAAGCGTTTGATAGATTACAAATTGTATGAGATCGCTTAGCTTTGTATTTTCTACAAAACTGAGAATTGATTTGTTTGTTCTTTATATTTTAAATGTTCTCTGCAATAGGTGGCTGCCCAACTTTGTTTAAAGAGGGAGCCATGCGTCTCAGCAAATTCTGCCCATAGAAGCCTGTGTTAAAAACACCAATTTCTCAGTCCAATATTACCTTTATTTCTTAAATATCATCAATAAATAAATTATATTCCTTTACTCTATAAATATGATGTACATTTTAACGATTTTTTTTCAACATCATTATTATTATATAAAACTTTCTATTCTTGGGTTTCCCCAGCTAAGACAATTTGTCGGGTCAAGGATCAAAGCACATGCTGTCAAGTGTAAAAAAAAGTGTGAATGGGGGATAAGGAATGTTATGAATGTGTGGTTGTGTCCATAAATTTTCTAATTATGCGTATTGTATTGAGTATCAAGCCTTCTGGAGTTGTGCATAAGTGTTTGTATGAAGTCCTAGTGTGTTGAGGCTGTGATGCAGTGTGTGAGGCACCAGACCAGTGGCGAACAGGATTATTATTATTGTTATTATTATAAATTGTTGCTCAGTTTTTGACTGGTGGTTTTAATATGATCTCTCGTCGGAGTTCTCTTTCTCAAGACGAAGATCATATGATGTTCTATGGTTTATAATGAACTGAGTTCCCATGTAGAAATTTGCGAACTATATGACATGTACTTAGGAGAGTAGCTTTTTGCATTTGCTTGATTATGTTCGGTTGCAGAGTCAGTAAGTTGAGGCTGTGATGAAGATTCTTTGGAATTGGACCTGTTGCTGAGACAATGATCGGATGGTGTAAACTGTTTTCATGTGCCAATGTTTTTGAATTTCTACAGCAAGATCGGAGTGTTTGGATAATTTATTGTGATAACTTGATAATATATTGAAAAAAGGGGAAACAAGAACAAAATCAGCACATGAATAAATTAAAATTGCCTTTCTGTTTCAATTATAGGGAGGAGTTGGGGACAGCTGTTTCATCCTGCTACGGACTCATCAGCCCAACCCCGCCTCCCTGATAAAAGAACCAGAAAGGCAAGATCATCATATGAAGGTCACAGCCACACCTGGCAGTGACCCCCGAAAACAAGAAAGGCAACAAAATAAATGTTGTGTTGTTTAACACAAACAAAAAAGCCTTTTCCTACAACTAGTAGGCAAAAAGGCATTAAAACACAAAGAACTAAAGGTTCAAAAAAGCTAAATAAAGCATTTAACGTGCTGTACAAATTGATTGAAAAAAGGGAAATCAAGAACAAAATCAGCACATGAATAAATGCCTCTAATGTGTTATTCCTTGGGATGGTCACATCAACTAAAAATGCTGTTTTTTGTGCTTTGTCAATCAACGTGATATCTGGTCTATTATGTGCAATTGTTTTGTCAGTAAGAATAGATCTATCCCAATATAATTTATAGTTGTTATTTTCTAATACAGTTTCAGGCTTATATTTGAATTAGGGCCGGAAGCGTAACTAGAGAATTCTTCTGGGGGGCCAAAACCTTTGTGTTGGGGGGAAAGAAAGCGAAGAAATTTAAAATTTAATTTTCGAATAATAGCATTCTAATTGTTGCAAATAATGCATACAATGTCAATAAGTTAAAAAATATTTTAACTACTCGAGAATGGGCCCCAACGAACCACACGCTAGCCCCCCTCACAACATCAGGACAAGGCCAGGAAATCAGAGACGAGAATTCACTTCCCGTCGAGGATATACCTGAGAGAGTAAATCCCAGGGGGAAACGGACGAAACACAGAAGAAGAAAGAAACAGCCATGCCACGACCGCTATTCGAACCCAGGTGCCGGCACACGGCAGACTGCCTTCTAGACCGCTCGGCCAAGCCGGCACGGCTAAAAATATTTTATTTTTTTAAATTTATTTTTATATTTAAAATAGAAAATAATTACACTAAATGTATTTTCCCTAGGGGGGGAGGGGGCAGGCCCCCCTGCCCCTCCCCCCAGTTACGCCTATGAATAGGGGGGAGGTTGTATGTTGATGAGATTATGCATTACACTGAGTTGTCGATGAAGGATTTTGAAGACTTGATCATGTCGCCACTAGTAGTCAGTCTGGGCCAAGGCTTTGCATGATGAGGTTATATGCTGAATTGTTTAGGGACATCGTGTCATTGCCGGCAATTGTCTGATGTTAATGGGTGAATCTACAGAAAACCTGCAATTTCAGTCAAAAAATTTTGAGATTTTAATTTACAAGATTTCCTTTTCAAAAATATTGAGATGATTGCTTTTGACGTTCTTACATCCATGATATATGAGGTTCAGGTCAACGCATTTTGGTTATTTAAAAAAAAAAAAAAAAAATGATAGTAGGCTTTGTCCACAGAAGTGACATGTGTTGATAACGATGTCGAATTTTAATATAAATTATATTCGAAATAGTGAATTTACGTGGGAAAAACTATGAAATAAATAAATAGAAGACTATAATGTATGAATTAAAAGAACCTTTTATCAAAAGAGGAAATCATGTACAATAAAAATGAATCAGACTGTCAATCTTAAACGTCTACAAAAAAGTAAATATATAATTACATATATATTATATTATATATATTTATACAATTATAAATATCCTTATTAGCATTTAACAAAGACTGGAAGTGAAAGACAAGTCTTCATGAAAAACATAGTATCCGCTATTGTTCATGATCATCACTCCCATAGACCCCAAATGTCCACGGAAGTGACGAATACTTATGTTTCTTGACCCATGTGCTCTTCATTTTGAGGTAAGGAACATGTGTCATTCAGAAAATTAAGTTTACTATATTTCAATTATCATGCCTAGAAATAATCATTTTTCCATAGAAAAATTAGGTTCTAAACAAGACCACAGAAGTGATGGGATGAGCTGTGCATATTACTAAAAATGAATAAAAAGGTAATATTTTCCTGAAAAATGTGCGACTCACACGAATAAAATCACTTCCCAATCCCAAATCGCCGTGTAAACTTTTGTTTTTAAGTGAAATGGAAGACAACTAGCGCATCGGGTGGATTTTTTAGAAAGTTTAGAAATGTCCAAAAAAGCGATGGCTAAACCTTGTGACAAGACTTGCGGTTGCAAAAAAATTTTACTGATAATTCGAAAATAAATTTCACTCAATATTATGTTAAATTTATGTATTTTCTGATTTCACAATACATATATATTTTGAAAAATATTAAAAAAATAAAGCAGTTTGGATCTTTAGAAGCTATCCAACTGTAGCTTGTGACAGTCCACGGAAGTGACGAATCACCTCCTGTGGACAACTTTTTTTTTGGAAATTCCATAAAATTAAAAAAAAAAATTATACTAAACTATAGAATATTTTGTACTTCAATGTGTGATTTTGAAAAATGACAAATATTTTCAATCATTTTCAATTTATTGCTCTATGACACGAATTACAGATTTTCCGTAGATTCACCCTAATGTAGTATCCTTAATTATGTGTTTTCGGTAGTTTCTGGTGTTAATTACTTGGTCTTGTATGGCTAGAATGAATGCTTCTGTTATTATTATGTGTGTATGTTTCAAACCTTGGGTTTCCCCAGCAAAAACAATATGGCGGGTCAATGACCAAAGCACATACTGCCAAGTGTAAAGATGTGTGCAAGAATAATTAGGGATGTGTGCTTGTGTCCATAAATTTCCTAACTATGCGTGTAGTGTTGAGTACCACAGCCTTCTGCAGTTGTGCATAAGTGATTTTGTGAAGTCCTAGTGTGCTGAGACTGTGGTGCAATGTGTGAGGCACCAGACCACTGGCAGACAGAACGATGGGTACAACACGTACTCGATCCTGCCTCCACTGCTTCTGGAGCTCGTGTGCTAGATCAGTGTATTTACTGATCTTGTCTGCGTGAGTTTTCTGCATGTTCTTGCTGATAGGCACTGCAATATCAATTAGATAGGTCTGTTTGTTGACCTTATCAACAAGTGTGATGTCTGGTCTGTTGTGATGTATGGTTTTGTCTGTGTGAATGGGGCAGTCCCAGTATAGTTTATATGAGGGTGACGCTTTGTGGTATGTACTTGTAGTATGGGACCGTGCTCTTAATAAGTGAATGTTTGTGTGCTAGTTGTTGATGAACGATCGACGCTACCTGATTGTGTCGGTGGAGGTAGTCTGTTTGAGAGAGAAGGGGACAGCCTGATATTACGTGGTCGATCGTCTCATGCGTAGTGTGGCATTTCCTGCATTTGTCGTCATGTGTGTTTGCATCGTGTAGAATGTGTTTCTTGTAGTTGCGTGTGGAGATGACTTGGTCCTGTATTGCGATAATGAACCCTTCGGTTTCCCCAAACAGCTCACCCTCGTCAGCCATCTGTTCGACGCTTCCATGTCGACATGAGGCTGGCTGAGTTCGTGATGATGTCTGCCATGTAGTTCCTTAAGAGCCCATGATTCACGCAGCTGCTGAGTGTGGGTGTCAGGGGTGGTGAGTGTTGGAGAAGAGTTTTCGAGGTTCAGGGGTGTGAGGTGTGTGTCAGCCTTGACAATGGCTGAGTGAAGTGAGGAGTCTTCTGCTCTTTGGTGGAAATGTTCCCTAAGTGTATGTACTTGTTTTTCGTATAGGGTGATGAGGTTGATTATTATTATTATTATTATTATTATTGTTGTTGTTGCTGTTGTTGTTGCTGTTGTTGACTTAAGCATATCATTCGATAGCGT
Organism: Thereuonema tuberculata; assembly: GCA_023159025.1. Lineage (NCBI taxonomy): Eukaryota > Metazoa > Arthropoda > Chilopoda > Scutigeromorpha > Scutigeridae > Thereuonema > Thereuonema tuberculata. Next base: position 45,910,296 of record JAFIDM010006943.1, on the reverse strand, counting down.
TGAAACAAATATACTATTAAAAAATATACACAATGTTGGAATAAGAGGCTTATTATATGAAATTATTAAAGATTACTTCAAGAATAAAAAAATCTTTGGTTCAATTGGCAATATTCACAGTGACATGAATGCTATCCAAAATGGAATCCCTCAAGGTTCACAACTCGGCCCTTTGTTTTTCTTACTGTTTATCAATGATCTATTTCAGGATAATCTCATGTTACATACATACTTATGCAGATGATATAATGGTCTATTCGTAAAGGAACAGCACTACAGAAATAAAGACAAATTACAAAAAGATTTAATTAGAATGCAAAACTGGATTCATGACAACAGACTTCAAATAAATGCCGACAAAACAAATTAACGCTAATAAGTAAAAAAAAAGACTAATAACAGATAAGCAAAAATCTTTGTTCATCATCATAATTGTCTTCATAACTCACCATATGAATATAATAGCTGTTCAGAATTAAAGTACACAAAAACAATTAAATATCTGGGCTTAATTATAAATGATAACTTTTCGTGGAATAATCACATTAAAATGTTACACAAAAAGCTTAACAAGCTATCATACATATTGTATCACATAAAAGATACACTTCCAGCACGGATTAAAATATTATCACTTAACGCTTTATTCGATTCGAATATAAACTACGCAGCTAACATTTGGGCCAACACTAATGACTGTTGTTTAAAACCTATAATTAATCTGTAAAATACAATTTTAAAGTTAATTTTATTCAAGCAAAATGTAAACGATAAAAGTATAATCTTACATAAAAAGCTTCAATATAGTATATTAAATCCCAAACAAAAATTCAGGTACAATATAGTAATTAAAAACTACTATAAAATCTTTGAACACAAGAAAGAAATTTTTTGTTTAGAGACCGTTCTTTAAGCAAGCGTGAAGCTTCTCGCGTTGCATCAGCATCTCGTTTTTCCGCACAACGAGACATTTTTTCAATTTCAATCGCAACAATGTATAATGCAGCTCTACAACAATAACAGCAATCACAATAAACGCAACAATTGCGCCGTTTGCATTCGCAACAATCACTTTTATAATACTAAGGAAATTAAAACAATATGAATGATAGTTTCGTTGTGACAGGCAAACTGTAACAGGGGCCGCTAAAACATCCCTTGGGGCAGTGGCGTACCTAGAGGGGGGCGGTGGGTGCGGTCCGCACCGGGCGGCACAAATTTTTGGGGCGGCATTTTTTATAGTTAGTTTTAGTTGTAGAAAACAACTTGTACACTTCATAAGTTTGCTATTAGATTTCTACGAATTATGAAATACCATATGATATCGAATATT
>JAFIDM010006943.1:45859099-45900469 GCA_023159025.1 Thereuonema tuberculata | reverse complement strand
CCCATGGTTTGAAACTTTTACATAATAATAATAATCCAATTTAATTAAAAACATTCCAAAGTAATTCTGTTTAAAATGAATTCCAACATTACGTTTTAATTACAGTAGTACTGAACATAAAAAGGATAAGGCATGCTTTATAATTTATATGTGAAGAAATAGGAAAAAATGATTATGTAATATAGATAAAGTGGGAAAAAGAATGGAACCTCCAAGCATAAATTAAAAAGCAAGAAAAACACATTAAAAGTAAAAGAAAAGAAATTAATGTGCCAGTCTCTACTGGCCTCAAATGAATTTTCTGTAGGCATCAAATTAGTCGCCTAAAAATTATTAAACACATTAAAAGACATTCTTTTTCCCACCTTAACCAACACCTATCTTCGTAATTGGGGTTTATAGCGTCTGCTCTCCACTGATGATCGGCATATTACCGAGAAACAGCTGTTTGGAGATGGCGCTTTGCACTGATAAACACTAGGTCCTCTTTTAATGTGTTTAATATAGATAAACTTAGCATTGTTACAAAAGTATTGTTACATCGAGTTAATTATGGGTTTTAATATTTCATTTTCTTTTCTTAAAATCGAATAACAAATATCTTTTAATATCGCATACATTTAAAAAAATAACAAGAAATATATTATCATATGCCAGGCTTATCCTGGCTTTCGGTAATATGTTTTTTATTATTTATTAAATGTGTGCGATATTAAAAGATATTTGTTATTCGAGTTTTGATAAATATTAATCCACACGTTAAAGTTGAATTTATATATTTTTTTCTTTTAAACAACAGTATAATTACTCAAAAAATAGTTTACGAAAGGAAAAATTTCTTGACAAAGTTATTCTGAGTCGTCCTCCTCAGAATTAATTTTTAGGAGGACGGCGTAGAATAAGTTTTGCGGATGACCCGTCACAGTTTGAGAGCCACTGCAACATAATGTATACAGGCTATAGCAGTGTTTCCCAGCCTTTTTTGTGCTGTGCCCCACCTAAAGTATCTAAAGTATGCTATGCCCCACCAAATTAGTATAACTTCAAAAAAAAAAAAATTAAAAAAAATTCAAAAAACAAAAACCTTTTTTAACTTTCACAACCAAAAAAAAAAACCATTGCTCCATTTTCGAATTGCGCCCCACGTTCGGAAACAGGGGGCTACAGGGAATTTTCTACTTAGTTAAAATGGCTGACGTTGGCATCTGTTGTTACTATTTACCTGCTCTTTAGTGTTGTAACAGAAATTTATGTGGAGAGTATAAACATTTTGTAATTAAAAAAAAATGTAGCATATAAAATTTCAATATCATACTATTTAAATTAATGGAATATTAAATTCATTAACAAGATATTGATGGCTATGAATTTTCGAGGTTATTTATAGAGGTAAATTTCCCGTGATTCCTATGTGTGAATCTAAGATGGAGGAACTTGCGGTTGAAGTATGCGGCGAGAACGGTGCATTTTATAAGGTAAATTTAAAAGTGAAGTAAATGCCTTTTAACGAATTATTTCTAAGAAAACGGTAATATATCCTTGTTAAATAACACTGAGAACTGTAGTATTTGTTCTTCTTTGAATTTCTACTGGTATCTGTCCTCTTGATGATTGATCACAATAGAGTTCTAGTTATAACTATGCCGCTGCAATCATGCTGTTTAGGCCTAAATGGGACGTGAAAATTCATTCGTGTTAGCCGCACAAACAAAATTTATCTTCACAGTTTACTCCGAATCGTTGCATTCTAATCAGTGCTTTAGAAGTAATTGTAATTTGTCTGGTTTATCATTTGTTTAATGGTATCGATAAGTTCTACCGGCGCTGTATCGTAACGTCAGATTAATTTGAGGCTGAACAATCTATTTAGATCGGAATAGAAGCCTTTTCCTTTAAATCTTCTCTCATTAGATCGGATCTTGTTTCTTTGTTTCGGCAAGAAGTAACCTTATAAGATATTGTTGTAGGAATTCTCAGGAATACCTTAGCTTACTAAAAACTGGAGTTTGGAACGTTTAGATTCAGTTCATTCACTCGTCGTCGAGAGTAGGCTTACCTAGTAAATCCATTATGATAGTACTACTATCACCTGAGAATTGAATCAAGTTATTGCTTCAATTAGAAATTCTTTCCGAAGAACCTTGAGGAAACTTAAACTATGGTGTTTGTAGGGAGGAGATATTAGGGACAGTCTTATTTTTTGCTCTCCCAATAAAAAATATAAGCACTTAACTCAACTGTAATTGTGAATTCCTATTAATCAAATGTAAGTTTCTGTTTCAACTGACAGAAAATACAGTGTCTTTGATTGTTGATTTGCAGAATTTAGGACAATTCTTTTGTCCATTTGTCCTAATTCTGAGATTTACCAAGTATTTTAATTTTTTTACGAAATAAAACTATCTTTAATTGAACGTTTTATTTTTTGTAAGTTATTTCAAAATAAGAATAATCATTATCTCTTCATATTGAATAATCGAAAAATTATGAATCGGATTGCCTGTGCAATATCGAGTTCACGTTCAAAAGTAGTGTAGACAATTCTCTTAAGGCACAATTCTTCTATGTCTTTTAATTGGAATAGGTCTTTTAAGCTTGAACACTCGATATTTTGTTCTTTAAGTGAAATCAAAATGTCTCCTCCTGTTCTCCGATTTTTGAAAGTGATATTTTCATATTGAACGAATCTTTATTGCTTAATAAAATATCATGGCGAATACGGTCTTGTTTATACTCAGTAAGCACCGGTTGAAACCTTGACAGTATTTAAGAATAATATAGTGACGAGTTTTTAAAATCACTGCCATCTACCATTTTTGTTGGCTATTTTGAAATATAAATGTCAAATGGCGCAAATTTCAAATGAGGGTGGTGGTAAATTCGTTACCACTATTTTAATGCCCCCCTCCCATTTTTTATTAATTTCATTTAGCATTTCCAATGGTTTTTCAGCAGATGTAGTGATTATGTTTGACATGTAGTGGGATTTAAGTCTGTTAAATCATATGTTCAAAGATATTTTGTCTTGAAGAAGAGATTGGTTAAACAGAAGAGGATGTGATAAGATTGTTGCATTCCAATGCTGTTTCATTCCCAAATATGTCTTTGTAGGACTACAATAAGAGACATAATCACATACCTCATTGGTTAGTTTTTGTATTCAAATATTGAATAAACTGTTTCAAATTTCAAACAGGTTCTCTGCCAGGCAATTAATAAAGTTTAGAATCTTTGTACTCATTTTGATGTTCTGATTGTTTGGAAAATGAAGGTGCACATGAAGTACGGTATTATGCAACAAATTTTGAGATCAGTGATGACTGTCTAAACCCTAACATTGTGTCTGCTAATTCAACCCAAGAACTTAGTTCTTTGTAAAAACTTTATATAGAAAGGATAACAGGAAAATTTAAGAATAAGTAGGGAAAATAAAATTGTATAGTTTGTAGGATTTGCTGCAATGGTTGTGGTTCAGCTTTAAAATAATAATATAAAAAAGTTGAAATTGCAAACAAAAGACGGCTTCGTAATAGAAGAGTAAAAGAAGATTCATAATAGTTTTATGAATAACAATTCAACAATAAAAATATTTTCTATAATGATCAATTGATTTGTAGTGACAGCAAATCATTTTCTTAAATATTATAATTTAAATTCAGTTATCGGGTTTTTTTATTAGAAGATTAAGAAGACATGATGACATTTCAATCCTTTAGAATAATTATTACAGCAATGACTCTAATTAGATAGAAACAAGATCATTTGATTTTTCTAATAATTACAATTATTTTTCCTATCTACTATTAAACAGGAACACAATGTTCTGATTTAAGATCAAAGATAGTTTGATTTGCTTTTAGTCTGTTTCTATAGGTGTCACTGATGGGGTTAGTATGCCGCTGTAGCTTCGTATTAGTTGACCTTTGATTTACGCATCCATTGTGGCTGAAATATTTTAATTCATTCTCTCTAAGTTATGTTTTCCTGTAAGTTCTCGTTATTGAGTGGTATCCTTCATCATGTTGTTTTTTTGTTTTTTTAAATGGAATGTTCTTATTTGAAATTCATGTATTGAAAAGACTTCTATACATTCCCGTTATCAGGAACATTCTCTTGTTAGATATGAGGATGGATATTTCTTCACAATAGTAGTAACGTGGTGACTAAAACAATTAAAACATTCTTGGATCTAAGACTTGTTTTTTTTTCACTAGTCTGGTTTTAATAAAGATTTTTCCTTAAGAGGATGTTAATTTTTAAAATATGTCAGAAAGAATTATGCTTTAGCTTTCTCTTCCTCAGCTACTGGAAGTACGAGTTACTTTTAGATTTCTGTGTCCAAAGACAGGGAAAGCAGTTGCATCTGTCCATAATGATTTTGGAAGGAATCATGTGAATGGTTATGATCATCTGACATCAAAGCTTAATGTATAAGTGAATCGAGAGACTTTTTAAAAAACCATAAGCTTTTTGATAAATGTCTGGAAAAATTATACACATTCTCTCCCACAGTTGAAAATAGCCTACTGGTTGGGCTGAAATGTCCTGATTTGTAACCTTTTTATCTATGACGAAAAATTACAGATCTAAAATTTGGGATACCTTCAGCTTTAACTTTGAAAAATCTTCCCAATCAAAGAGAATTTAACTGTTTTAAAGAACTTGCATACATCTGTCTATCTTACCCCTTCCATGTCATTTTTTTTTTTTTTTTTTCAGTTAATATCTATTTTAAGACTTGGTTGTCATCTAACACCACGTGCTGCTTCTCTAGCAGTGATGCATTTTTTAATATGCCAGTTTCTTAGCATGAAACATGTATTGGAAATAAATATTTGATTTCCAAGCATAGAGAAAGACTTGTTTATGATTGTACTTTTTTAATCTTCTGATCAAGATCAGAAGACTTATATTCAAGTATCATTAAAATATCATTAGCAACAATGACAACAATTGCATGTATAATACAGCTCTACAATAATCGCAACAATTGCACCTTTTGCATTTGCAACAATCGCATTTATAATAATAAAGAAATTAAAGCAATATCAATTATATTTTGTTATATGTATCAGAAAACGTTGTGATTGGTTTACTAATCGCTATCCCTACCTTGTTGTTCTCCTTGTTCAGCCATTGCTTAAATTGTCTTTTTTTTTTTTTTTCCTCGTTTTCTGAATTGCCATTGCTTGTTAGCTGTGATAATCTACATTTGAAAAATGTAATGAAAATAATTCAACAAATAAAGATGTTGCCATTTAGATTAAACAACAAGATAGAAATAAGGGTCTTACTTGACATTAAATTCCAAGAAAATTAATTTCATTTTTCATATCTATATCCTTGAGAACTAACTACATCTAATAGGAATCCTGGTCTTTTGATATCATTCGATTTGTATTCCTTAAAAGTACTTTTAGAGTCTCCAAAGATTCTTATATTAAAAGCTTTATTATCTTTTGGCATTTGATTCATCACGCTCCCCCTTGACCATCCTGCTGTAGATTTACTGCTAAAGTGATTGTAAATTGCTACATTAACTGCAAGTTTTGCAAGATATGCTGGTAAAGTTTTGAAGAGAAGGATGCTTTAATAAGAAATACACGAGTATTCCAGTATATCTATTTATATTGAAATAGTAATTGTAAAAGGAAATTACATTTTTTATCAGAGAAATTCACAAGCACTAATTTTGTAGAAAAAGGGGAGTTGTTTAATAAGATCTCAGTCTTAACATTCCCATTGGCAACAATTGAAAAAGAAAAAGAGTACGACTTTTCTTGAATCTGTCTAGAGTGGCCAGTACTTAATAAGAAATTGATGCCTGATACTGGAAGACAATAATAATAAGCAGTTGGTCATGATCTTATGAGGTCAACTCATTATATAAATTTGCATTATAGTAAAATTCGTGCAAAATTGAACTGGAAATGCTGCTGCTTTAACAATTCAAACTGCTTTTTGATTGGGATTCATTGAACACCATTGACTTGCCTAGTCTAGGTTATTTTAACATATGTATAACATACCTTTAAAATTCTGCCTCCCCCCCCCCCAAAAAAAAAAAAAATAATCCGAGGAAATGGTAGTACAAATGCTTCTAGAATAAAGATTTAATAAAGCTAATTTTCTTAATATTTAACCATTCACAGAAGCTGAAAATTTCATGCTCTCACCCCCTAGTGCTGCATGTTCAGTCTGCCACTATACATTGGATAGCAGAACGTATATCTAGTTGTAGTAATAGATAGTATAGAAGGAATGCTTTTATATTATTGATCAAGGGATGAAGTGAAATACTGTCTGGTTTTTAATTTTCAAATCTTCCTGGACAATTCAGTATCATGCATTCATAAATTTGCAAGAGATGTCTCCATGTTGACAACTCTATAAGAAAAGATGTAAATGAATGATGTATTTAATACAGAATTAGTAATAATTGAGTGGGGAGAAAATATTTTTAGCAATGCTTGTGTTCGAGAAGATTGTGATCATTGACAAAGATAATTCTTAAATATCAAAAAGAGAAAAACTTTTGAAAAGGAGAAAAATTACTACTTATCAAGATCTATTACCGTATGTATTCGCTAGTTCATGCACCTGAATTTTTACCATGAAATTTAAAAAAAAAAATTCCTGTAATATTTTGCAAAATTTGTTCTATGAATTGGCAAATACTGTTATAAGAACCTTACTACCATGTTGAATTGTGATAATATGAGTAGCCTTAGGATTTTCTTAACCCGTTCAACAATGCCGGACTGCTTGATGCTATGTGTGTCACATTGTTTAGCAAGTTAAGCCTGACATATTCGAGAGTCTCTTAGGTTAGTTAATTTCAAATCTTATTTCGCTTCAAAGTGATTAGTTGCGTTTGTTTTTTTTGTTTGTTTTTTTTAATATTAATGAAAGAGTTCCAACTACTTGACAATATTATTTTTTATTAAGAAAATCAAAGATTAAATTAAAAAAAAATTATAACGTTTACTTTTTTAGTGTTATTAAAAAGTAATAATTTAGAATCATCTTGGCATAAAAGCTCTTAAATATAAGGAAATAAACAGAACTCAGTAGAATTCAGGTCTTTTCTCTTTGGCACCATTTTTAAATAGACTTGTCACAAGCCGTATAATCCTTTCCTCACTTAAAATCAATTGACCTTTGTTTAGGTTACAACTGTGTTGAATTTATGCAAGTACATATAGTATATAAGTGATAGAAAAGTATTTATTGCAAAGCAATCTCTTAATGGAAAGGGAAAAGCAACATTGTATACATCTTGGTTGCTTTGAATTTCAGATAGTTTACAGATAACTAAAATTCAGGATGGCAAAATGGTAGTTAAAAAACTTTTTTGAATTTTTTATTAGCAGCTGAAATGATTCCGTCAGCTCCATAAAAGATAATTTGGAAGCCTATGAAATGAGAAAAAGGTCGAATAGAAGAAGGGAAAAAAAGATAGATTTTTTTTTTAGTTAAATCTTTTTGAGTGGTGCAAGATGATGAAAAATGGTTTAGAAATAGTTGGTATTAGTTTCTAGAGGGATGGACGAGAGCCATGCTAGAAAGCATCTCTTAATCAAATTATTTTACAATATTATTAATCTAAAAGCCTTCGATAGAGAAGAGAGCTAGCACACTCTTACTTAAAGCCACTTCTATATGATGAATAAGTCATCAGTATGGTTTTGATATTTTTTTTTCTTCTTTTGTTACTTTTAAGAGGCAACAAGAATTCGGAATTGAATTGTTTCAAATGCTTTTGAGAAAGTATTATTTATCAAATATCTCAATATCTTCAGCCAAACAGTGTTATTATTTGTTTGAAGGTGGATGGAAGGGCAATACCATTTTCACATCCTGAGGTTAATTATCAGGTAAAGGAAATAGTGTTACTGATCTAGAGAGAATCTGATTTGATCATAGATAGAAAGGCCCAATTAACTATATAGTTGATTGAACATGCTAAGTCTTAACTATTCCACTTGAATATTTTTCTCCTTTTTTTTTTTTTTTTTGTCAGTTTGTGCGGACATTGTGTTAAAATGACTGGACTGATTTTTCATAATAAATTTTATATTTTGTTTATGGCCCAACTTACAACATAAATCCATTAATTTTGGTCTTCACAAGCTCCCATCTTTCAACACCATCCTCTTTAAATCCCTTGCCTAGCAGAGTAGCTTCCTTACAGATCATATTAATGCTTTTCAATAATTAAATTGTTTACCCTTTAAATTATTCGCCAGGAGATTTTTCACTCTTCGTTTTATTAGAACCACATCAGTTTTTAACTAAGACTAGAAAGATTTCAATACAATCTGCTTTAATTAAAAGAGTAAGCAGAAGATACAAAAGGAATCCTTTGAGTTATGATCACCTGTTTTATAAAATAAAATATATGCAGAAGTGGGAATAAATTCATGTCCTATATTGTAATTAAATACAGAAAAAATACTTAATACATAAGATTAATAACTTTGTATACTATTCACCTAACAAAACAAACATGCAATCATTAAATTCCAGAAATTCACAACGATTAATTGTCTAAAACAAACAAAGAGTGCACACTGTGCATTTTAACCACACATTGAATTGTTTTTTAAAACTAAAGTACTATTAATTACAATGAAACAACACTCAAATGAGTAAAAGGAGCATAGTGGTGATCTTTGTTATATGTGAATTTGTATAATCGTGGGGTGTCATTGTATCTTTGTGTGAATAATTAATTGATTTTGTTTTTAAAATCATGTAAAATCAGTATTTCTCTACTGTTCATGATGGTAGTAAAATAATCTCGTATTTGGAGAGCTAGTGTCAAATTGTTTGTATCAAAATAACACTGCGACTGTAGTAAAACAATTTTAATTTGATTCTTAAAATATAAAGCAGTGATTGTGCATTTCCTCTTCGGTTTTCTTTCACAGCTCTCAAATTAGCTAGTGAAAGGCAGGCAGATGTAGAAACCCACTTCTTCTAAAAGCACTTAAATGCTATTGTAGCACTATAGTTTCTCAAGAAGAAAAATAAAAACATGAGTATTGAGATATTAAAATTAGGATTGCCACCTAAATGACATGTCCTGTATAATCATGAATTAAGTAAAGAATAAAAAAGATCCGAACTTATAAAAAAAAAAATAGACATTTTATTTTTAATTGCTTCTCACTACAAATCTGCGTACTAGTTTTAATAATAATAATAAAATGTAAATCTAATTACTGAAAGTGTTAATGACTCCCCTATCCAACAATTTCCTTCAGAAGAACATTTATGACATTTAGAAGATGTTGCTTTACCTCTGTCGGATCATCTGATTGGCCACGCTTTCAATTTATGAAAGTATTGGAGTGTCTATAATCTTACGGATGTCGCTGAATGTCTTTCACTGACCGTGAGGTGCCAACTGCCAAAATCCCTGGCTAGAATAATTGGACAGATTTCCATAATTTTGATCCAACTAAAAATATGAGCACGATTATTTTTATCCTCTTCTGCCCCCTCCAGCACTGGATGCTCAGTCTTCACAATGCTCTGTATACCTAGTGATATTCTTATGACCTCCAGATGTTCTTTTTTATAGGAGTCAATGTTTGGACTGAAGAGTTTCAAAATAGAAACTGTCTTAGAAAGCCTAACTTCACTATACAGCAAATCATGTATGGAGAAAATACAGTGAAAATATATTTATCTAGAGGCACAAGCACACACGTTCATCTACTTTTAGGATCACATTTTTCCTATAAGAAACATTTATAAGAGTTTAATTTAACTCTGTCCTCTAAAATTATTCAAAAGAATCTGAAGAGAATGTAGATCAGTTTTAAGAATTACTGTTGCTGTTATCTTTTAACCCCCTGAATCATCATCATCACTTTTTTTTTACGGATTTAGTGCAAGATAAATTTCAGTGGTTTAAGAATACGATATATCTGTTGCTGATTGATGTGATTGGAATTCTTAAGTTCTAAGACAAAAAGGGTTGTTTTCTTTTTTCTTCTTTTCAGCAGTTATTAATGGTGTAATATCAACAATACATTTTTCATTGTAATAGTATCTTATAACATTTGATTGTGACAAAACGGAATGAAATTCTTTGAAAACTGAATGACTTCTGATAAGCCCATCCTAAGAAAGAAGTTCAGATTGTTAATAAAATTTTACTATCAAACTATCAGGCAATTTAGCTTTTTTTCAAAATATCTCTTTGTTTAACTTCATTACTTACAAAATTATTTAAAAATAACCACATTGTCAAAACATGGAAGTATTTAAACAAACCAAATATTTTCAATTTTTTTAAACTTTGATTAGTCTCATACATTTTCTTCAGGATGTGTAATTTACCGATAAAAAATCTGCTACATTATTCTTCTTTAATCATGTGATACAAACTTTTAAACTGTATTTAATGAAAGAAATTAATGTAAAAAGAAAGAAAAATTACAAATCTGAAAGTTAAATTGTTGAAAATTAAACATGAATCATTAACCTCTGTATTCAAGCAGACACAATATTGGTTTGAAAACACACTAAAATCTCGCGTAGAGATTCTATGATTTCTGAAATGGTAATTAAAATAAGCTTACTAAAATTTTCAGAGAACATTTTCGTAATTAAATTGGTAAATTTGATTTTTAATGTATTTCAACAGGGGCTTGAATTTTAAAATTAAATGTTTTACCAACTTTTTACAAAAACATAAGTGAAGATGGTCTAATGAAAAGATCATAATGATACCCAACAATGGAGAGAGAGAGTGCGTCCTTAAATTATTATTAATATTTTATCTTGATAAATTTCTAAAGGTTTTTATTACTATTCATGCACATTTATTAGCAAGAAAAATTAAAGTCTAAATAATTATCACCAAACAAAATACATAATAAAGATGCTCCTTTTTGCACCACTCCATATTTACAACTGTGGGCTACAGTTAAGTATTTAAGACATCTATCAACAAACAACATTTATATTCGTTTATATTAGTATCAAAAATAAACATTTTATTCATTTTTTTCAAAGTTAAATTTGGAGAACTTTATTGACTATAACTTGAGAAGAAGTCCATGAAACTTAAGATTTGGTCAATGGAAAATTAAACACATTAAAAATCATTTCCATCTTCGGTCTAATTATAGCCTTCGTGAGGCGTGATGCTGATCCCTCATGAATGTTATTATCCTGTCCTCAAGAAGTGTTCTAAGTTTGGATATTTTTAAGATAGAAAATGATCAAATTGCAATCTGCAGTCTATCACTTAATCATTGGATTTCAGTTGGGACTGTGTTCTAGTAGATCTATTCAAATATTTGTTGCTTTGTACAGATATTTACAATACAGGAGTAGCAAGTAGTGAAGTCTCCCAACAAATATGAGTCATGAAACCTCTACTGAAACTTTTCTACGCTTCTCATTCCTTTGGAGATGAAAGGAAGCAGCAGTAATCATTAAGCTTTTACTCTATGGCCAATTGTAAATGAACTGCCATATTCTGTTGTATATGAATAATTGATATAAAAATGAAAATGATTAGTTGTGATGCTGTGGATTCAAGTTACAGCCTGGACAAAGGTCTATAACTGTAGTTTCTCTCTAAATATAGTTGTTTTCATTATGGAACATGTTTGTTGGTGACATTATGTCAGTGACAATGCTTTTTGTTTTGCATCCCAGGCCAATAGCAATTAAAACTTCAAATACCACATATTTTTAACTGGAAATATATTGATTATTCTGTCGTTGGTTAGGTTGAAGATAAAAGAAATAGACTCGTGAAAAAATTAGTTTAAGAATCCAAATGATTATTATAAATTGTGATCTAATTATTTATATCACAATTTATAATAATCATTGGAGTTTGCTGACAATTGAACGTTAAAATAGTTCAAAATGAAATTTATTTGAAAATTGAATTTTTACTTAATCCAATTTCTACTTAATTGGAATAAGTCCAATTTCATTATTAATTTAGTAATTGGTGAATTGATGTATTATAATTGTATTATAATTTGCAAACAAAGTGAGACTATTATGAAAACACGTTTTAATTAATTAGATAACATTTGGAAATATTTTTTTTTTCCCGGGGGGGGGGGGGGTTGCTTTCTTGGGTTTTTATGCCCTACCTATCATCTCACAATCAGAACCTGAATATCAAATCCTTTATTAACTTGCAAACTTGTTAGAAGAAATATTAGTTATGATAATCATCTTCATTAATACTATAAATATCACTTCCTCTGTTGTTGTTATCTGAGAAGAGCTTTCATTGTTTATCTGGGGTTAAGTCAAATGAATGAGAAAATTGACGATTCATTTTTTTAATTTCCTTTTCAAAAATGTTGTTATTCATTGGTTAATTCACTAATAACATTTTGAAACTTAAATATTTGAATTAAGACTTTTTCTATTTAGGAAAAAAAAAAAACCGAAAACAAAAAACATTGATCAGGTAAAGAATTGCATCCTACAATTACATCCATGACAAAATTGTTTTCTATTTTCTTGGATGTATTGTGAAAAGATTGTATGTGAGCTGCTATTAAAAGAAAAAAAAAAAATCATTATAAATGTAATGAATTTTTTGTTGCCTACAGTGTCATTGTTTCTGGTATAATGCAGCTTTTATAATTCTGATAGTAATCAATGGATAACGCTAATATGTTTGAGTTACCAGAACTTGAATCGGCTAGTTTTTTTTTTTTTTTCCTCCTTTTTTTAAATTTTTGTTTTTGTTTTTTTCTTTCTTCAATATATTTTCTTTATTGTTTTTCTCTTCTTTTCTGGCTTACGTTAGTAAAAAACAACAACATAGAAATTTAAATAATCTCTTTTAATTAGAAGATGAAATAAAATGTTACTTTATTATTTAAATATAAATTAGATTATGTATATTTGATGAACTAAACTATTTTTTCCCCTTATATTAATGTATTTTATTTAGGGTTTAGGTTTGTATTATGTGGATGGAATGAAAAAAAAAAAATGGATAAGAAATCTGAAGAACATTCAGTTTTTTTGGACAAAATATATATACATACAGGGTGATTCAAAATTCTCTGTACAAACTTTAAAGATAGGTCAGGTATACAAGAACAAACCATATTCATAGTGGAATGTATGTCTGCAAACGCCATCTGAAGGTACGTTAAGGTTCAGAAATAAAAAACAAGTACGACAGACAACATGTTTATTAGCCCAATGTTTACAATATGACAGTAAGATGTACACTTACAGGTTCACAGTAGATGCTCAAAGTTTGAATGATCAGTTTCACACATTCTCTGGTGCAAACATTTGATGATTGGGCGCAGGTCTGTTTGGGACCCATTCACAATACATACATCGGCTCATCTGTTTCCGTTCACTTCCCCATAGGATAGGTCATATCTGCGCCCTCAGCATTAGTGAAGCAATACTCCTAGTCATAGAAAGGCAACGTCTCAAATGATGAACGCTCACACTGCCCAACTGATGTGCTGCCAAACAGCGCCCTCTTGCTGTTTGCGGACATACTTTCCGCTATGAATATGCTTTGTTTAGGTATTCCTGACCTACCTAGTTTGTACAGGGAATTTTGAATCACCTTATATATATAAAGATATATATATATAAGCTAGGCTTTCAGAATTTTGCATATGAATCCAAGACATTTTACTTTATATTCTAATTAAAGGGATATTATTTAAAATTTATAATTGTGTTACCATTAAGATAGAAAATTAGAAAAGGAAATGAAAATACAGTAATAATAAAAAAAGAACATTAAAGTAAGGGAAGACAAAACAAATTTAGAAAAAGGAGAAAAAAATAAAGAAAAAGAAGGAAGGCGGGTGAAGGAAGTTTGTATCAGATTCTAGCCCAGCCATTGAGTTATCGCCAAAAACCATAGCAACATAGTTGCATTTCTAATATTTAAGCTCTTAGCAGAAATCCAACGAAAACAATGTGAAATATCTCGAAATCTGTCCAGTGTGGGTTCCTAAACCCAGATATATTTTTGAAGTAATTCGTGTGCATTTAAATCTCACAAAAAGACATTAAATTTCTTGATGTACTCATAGTAATACATAGTTTTTCATTGTTATCATAAAAGTGGCAAACACTGTTTTTGTTTTGTTTTAAGAAAGAAAAAAAATAGCACGAGGTATTACTTTTAATTTAATAATTAACAATCTTTTTTTTTGTTTATAGGCATATGTAACTGATGTACATGATGAAGAAGTAACAGTAGCATTTGAAAATGAGTAAGTATCTAAAGTTTTTTAATGTTCCTTTTTTTTTAATATTTAGCAGTGGAAAATTTAGTAAATATCTATACCTGAATTGCCCTAAGTTTTTAATTGCTAGCATTTAGGTGACCTTATTACACAACAGCTGACTATTACATTAATGCGCTAATATTAGTTTCTGCTTCTTTAAAATTCTTAATTTTTTAAAGGAAAGAAGGAAAATTTTAATCGAAAATCCCATTAATTTTAAACCAAATTCCCCTGTTGCTTAAAGGGAAAGAATATTATGCCAAGCATGTCATAAGTTAGGTTTTTTTTTTTTTAAATGTTTAATTTCCTTTTTAATAAAATTTATTTTTATTTAAAATTGTGGGGAATTTCCGAAATCATTTTTGCCTTTTTTACTTTTCTCAAAAGCAAATCCTGTTTCTTTGACAATCATTATAATATCATTGTAATAGAAATGTTTTCAAAACAAAATTCTTCATTTGCAGTGATTTTTCAGGTGGTTGTTGTTTTTTTTCTCGTTCAAATGGGTATCTCATTACACTGGAAAAAAAATATGGATTTTCTTTTGAATCCCTGATTAAGTGAAGTCATCATATCTTGACAAATCTTTCATTTTCATAGTAAATCTGGTCTATGTTTGACGGGAATTCAAAACAATTGCTAAACTTCACCTCTATTTTCTTTAAGGCATTTCTTTTTGAAGTTTTATGTAGGCATTTGTAAAACCTTATTTGTGTCCCCCCCCTCCACTCCTCAATGGTTTTCCAGATCTGTTTTTCTGAAAGTCCACTTTCGACGTGACTAAATACTGACAGTGTTGGCAGACATTGTTAACAAAGTGGTAGCCACTAAGAAATTTGTAAGAAAGTTTAACGTGTGTTAAATCTAATATGAAAATGGAAAAATGATGGAAATGCACAATTGTTTGCTTTCATGTTATTACAATGAATATCATTCAGCACTGAAATTAAAACAACTGATGGTAATACACTGAAGCTCAGTTATAATGCGATCTTTCGGATCCAAGATTTCGAAGATCGCGATATAACCGAAGTTTTATTACTTCGCGATGTCAAATGTCGTATGTCGCACCCTTTTATCGCCCACACGATTACAAATCGATTTAAAATGGTCATTTCGCGATTACCTACATCATTCAGAGCTATGTGAGAGAATTTTATATTTATAAATACATAAATCATTACCTTTTCAACACTTTGATGGGTTATATTAGCCAAAATCGATTTGGCGCTGACATCTTGGCATCTTGAACAAACGACGAGTCACGTAGATCGAAACTAGGTATTTATACGCCTATTAGATTACATGGGCCTCTTTACTGGTTGTCCTTGGCAGAAAATACGCCTATTAGATTACATGGGCCTCTTTACTGGTTGTCCTTGGCAGAAAAATAGATCTCGATATTCATTTTGGTTAAACAAAAAAGTCCGCGATTCTGCTATTTTTTTAAAAAATATATTGTATTTGATGCATTTTCGTGACATTAGGGTGGGTATAGAGTCTATGGGTATATATATATACTGTAAATAATAAGGAAACAAGCATATTTACACCTTTGATTTGATTTTAGGCGAAAAAACAGTAAATTTTGCAATTTTGCAATTATATACCTTTTCCAAAATAGAAGGGGTCCAAGACCAAATCGCGTTATATTCGAATTCGCCATATAAACAACCGCGTTATAACCGAGCTGCAGTGTACTTAGTTTTATCAAAAATAATACATATTTAATTCTTCTAGTATGTTTAATTGTCGTAAAATTAAATAATGTTGTTGACTTACTTTTGATTTATTGCTTTTGGAACTGATAAATCGGTCAGTATAGGAATTTCAGTGATATTGACTTACATATCAAAAGGCTTTTGATGTGGTATTGACAAATTAGACAATATTCTCCAAATTTTAAAGTATTTAAATTTAAGCTAGAGATTTTGCAGAGAATAAATTGAACAAACTTTTTTTTTTTTTTCTGTTGAAATTATAAAGACTTTACTAATTCTCAAGAAATTATTGGAAATTGAAAACCTCCAGTATTATTTGCCAAACATATGATTTCCTTTAAGTATGGCAAGCACCTTTCTGATTTCTGAAGTACAGGATCTTCCTCTCTTTTCCTATATGCTAAAACATTTCTTCCATCACAGCAAAATAAGCTATATAATAACAACCATAATCTCTGATATTTAAAAAATAAAAGATTGCTTGTTTTGACTTGAATTCATAGTTTGAGGGAGCTTTGTTTAATGCTGATGGAAATAAGCAGCATAAAAAGGAGGTTAATTTTCTTTATTTTCTTCATTACTTCTTAATTGTTCAAGTTGATTTGTGTTTTTCAAAAGATGTTTTTTTTTCTTTTTTCCCGTCTCGTCTGTTTGTTCTGTTTATTGTTTTAATGCAGTAGGGTAAGTTCAAGACTTTTTAAGTGTATGAAAAGAAAGTTAAGGAAAAAGAAAATAAATGTATTTCAAGTAAATTTAAGGTTCCAGTTCTACTGTCAGTTCTGTTTTATTTTTTTTCTGGCATGCTTTGCTGTTCTTTTTAAAAAAAAAACTACTACACAATTAGCTAGTCAGTGCCGTCATTTTAAATTGCATTTTATAGACACAACTTAAAAAGTTAGTGTGTCCCACTACACACCTATGTGGCCCTTGTGGTTGCAGGAGGTAAGGCTCCCGGCATTCCGTTACCAATGGGACTAAGTTGAGGTCAAATGGTCAGCCTGATGCCTTAGAGACAACTCCGTTGAAATCTAAATTGAGTGGAGTAAAAATCAAAAGTTCAAAAGTTGTCCTTACATCCAGGGCTGTGGAGTTGGGGTATATAAAACCTTAGACTCAAGACTCCTCAATTTATGACTCGGACTTTTGACTCCTTTATGTATATATCAGTGTAGAAAAGAAAATAAATAATTGCATCACAAGGTTTTTCACAATCATCATCTTCTATAATATATTTGACATACAGAATGTTTCCCGTCTGTTGTTATTGTAAAGTGTTCAAAAACATCTGACTTTGTTGACACTTGCCATTGTGAAGTTTTCATGGGGTGCCGCTTTAATTAATGTAAATATAATAAAATAAGTTATGTTTTGAAGTTTGCGAAGAACTTAAATTAAAATATATCCTGAAAAAAATAGGTTCATCCAATTATTGTCTATGAAATAGGATATTAATATATTATTTTTATTATAATTTAAATTTGTTAGCAGTCAGAGTCGATACATTTTTACTGACTCCGACTCCACAGCCCTGCCTACATCAAAGTGTGCTGTTTCCAACACACCACTATGTAATTCATTGGAGGGAAAGAGATGTGATTCTGTAGTTTAAATTATCAGAAGATCTGTAACATAAGCATAGATCTTCATCTTCATTCTAATAAGCAAAATCTAAAGATTCACAAAGAAACCCCACTTTCTTATTTATAGCCAAATCACATGATCGTAGTTTTCATCATTGTTTTCCTTCACTGAAATAGTCATCAATTTTGATGATGATGCTTTTATCATATGATGTTATTCTCCCAAATCAAATGGTCATAGGCAAAGATCATAGGAATGTGAAGCAGTGCTTTGTGTTATTGGTGGTGCTGCTGTTAAAAGCCTTTTAAAGCCAAGAACAAATAAGCGACGAGATCTAAAACTTTCAACTTTCAGTAATAGGCTAAACTCGACTTGGGCAGCCCAATTAGGCAGCCCAATTTCTGTAAAATATTAAATTTTAAGAAGTCTTCAATCTGTTCAAAACTATATGTTCACTGACTGCTTAATTGAAAGTGGACACCTGCCATAGTGGAACAACCCATGTAAATTCGGGCAATCATTTGAATATATTTGTTATAAAACAACACGATCATGAGTAGTTGGAGTCATTTGGTGTCTAACGACGTGCTGAGGTAAAATACCACCATCAAAGCAGCTGAGCGATTTTCAACATGGAGTAGTCATAGGCTGCAATATTAGTAGCCAGAGTGTGCGAGCCGTAGGAGCGACATTGAACCTGCCAAAGTTGACCGTGGATGCTATTTTCATGAAGTGGAAATGTGAAGGAGTGGAAACACGATGTCATGAAGGTGGCCGAGCCCGCATGCTGACCGATAGAGAACAGAGGGCCGTGAAGTGGTTGGTACGACAGAACAGGACTGTTCTTGCGGAACAATGGCGGCAGGACTTCCAGCAGGCAACGGGAACAACGATCAGTACCATGACGATTGGTGGGGAGCTCCATGCCTTAGGGTACACCGGTCAAGCTGCTGCCCAGAAGCCTAACATCACCCCTGTAAACGTTCAGCGTCATGTGGCCTGGTGTAAAGAGTGACGGTCTTGGTTGATTGACCGCTGTAAGAGCATTATGTGGAGCGACAAATCACACTTCACACACTCCCGATCAGATGGGCGCATTTGAGTGTGGGTTTGCCAGGGGAGCGGCTGCTACCTGAGTGTGTCATTCTGACAGCGAATTTTGGCGATGGTGGCGTGGTCATGATTCTCCTGGTTTGGACATAGTCCATTCGTTGTGATCTAGGGGAAGATGGCATCCACACAGTATCTGGACGTTCTAGACAATTCCATGCTTCCTATGTTGTGGTCGCAGTTTGGTGAGGGGCCATTTGTGTTCCAGCACGACAATGCACCAGTCCCTAAGGTTCGTCTTGTCAGCGTCTGGTTTCCGGAGAATGATGTTCAGGAACTTCAGTGCCCCCCCCCCCCCCCCCCGAGTCCGGACCTCAACCCTATTGAACATCTGTGGGATGAATTTGAGTGCGGGATTCGTGCATGTCCGATGTGACCGCAAACACTCATTCAACTTGTGTAGGCTTTGAAGGAGGAGTGGGCAAAAATACCGGTTACTTGCTATCAGAAACTGGTGGAGAGCATGCCATGACTTGTGGATGCTGTGCTTAGGGCAAAAGGCTGGTACGCACTATTAGACATGCTGCAAATAAAGCATCTGTTCCATACCACAGGTCTCCACTCTCAATTGAGCTTGTAGTGTATATTGTATTTTATTATCTCCACTATTTAAGCATAAATGGAGTGCATTTCGACTGCAAAGTTTTAAGTTTCGAAGAGCAGCAAATACTCCCACACTCCTTTGAGAACCCTGTTTGGCAAAAATAAAAATGAAAAAAAATTGACATCTCCAAATTCTAATGCATAGAATGACTTTATTTCAGTAAAATTCTGTTTATTTTAAAAAGAAAATCTTCCAAATTTGACACTTAATTCATAATGAATTAACCTTTGATTCGATCAAAGCGGTGGTCAAGATGTCAATGAGTGGTTCGTTGGTGAGGTGAATGTGGGGAGCCAGTGTCGCCTTCGCCGGTCGGCCATGTGTGGTTCTCATTAACGGCTTTTGACTGAAACTTAGAGCAAGTTCTAAAGACATTCCAATGATGAAACTGGTGATGGAAATTGTGATAGGTGCAAACCACACAATCAAAGAGCTTCAATGATAGTGTGAGTGATCAGAATTAGGATGTAAACTAGGACTGTGATTTGGCCATAAGAGATAGGTAATTCAAATCTGTCTTATTGCTTATTTGTAAAGCCTTTATAAGTCCATGTGTGTGTTTGTGTACATGCAAATGCTAGCGATGCATCAAATCTCCTGACAATGTAAACTCGGTGTTTTTTAAGACTCACATTATTGTTCTATTTATAAAAAAATATGAAACAAAAATTGGTCTTAAGTTCTACAATTGAGCAATTATCAAACTATGAATGACAAGTCTTGTCTGAGCTTTTCTTCATTAACAGTAGGACATTGCTTTTTGAAGTTTGTCCTCAGTGTTATTGACAACTTCTTATTTATTTGACTAAATTCAACCTTTCTACTTATAGATTAAATTATCAGAGTCAGATGGGTCATTTGAAGAAACAGTATTTTTATAAAGTCAGATTTAGAGCAAATCATTCCTTAATGACATCAGTTTCTGGTTTTCAGTAAGAACACAGCATTCTTGGACCACAACCTGTTTGCTGACTGTTAATGCGAATTGAAGGGATTGTATCTGAGATGGAATGTGATAACCGTACTTCTATAGGAATCTGGTTTATGAAAAATTGGTCATCACTTCTAAATGATATGGTGGGTTTTTGATGATATTTAGCAATACAGATAAAAGGTTTGTGAGCCCTTGATTTTAGTAAAAGAAACTGATAAGCCATTGAGGAATGATCACAATTTTTTAAGGAACCTAAATTCATCAAATCAGTTGGTAATTATTCCTTAATAACATGAACGACCTGGGGTTTTCTTTGTCTGAAATTGTAGGCTTCCTTTCTAAGCCAGTGTACCAATTATCAAATTTGGACTGGCTGTTCAGGTGATGTAGTATGACAATCTTGTTTCCATTGGAGTTTCTAGAGCTCATTTTGCTCCGATCATTTTTTTTCATTATAATAAATTTGGTGAAAAATTCAGTTCAAAGTAAAATATTTGCATCATAAGTTGATTTCTACCACAAAGTGTTTAGACTTTGTCTAAATTTTAGTTCAAAGAAAGCTTACGAAATTTCAAGGATTATGGAAAAGGAAAAATGCGTCAAATGACTTCTGAAGACTTTATATTTCTGCCTTTCAATCTTGTTTCAGTGTTATTCTTTTTTTTTTTTAATCATTAGCTCCTTAATCAAGTATCATTATCTTAGAAGAGAACTGTTTCAGTGCTTTACCTTTCTTCAGTTTAAATAGTTTTAAAATCTTTAGTATCTCCTAGATACTACATTTACTAAGCTATTTTGGCTTATTTATGTTGTCCTGTAGATTTCAACAATTAATTCTACTCAATCCATTAATTATAATTTATACATCAAGATATTTCAGTATAAACCATTTTTTTAATCCTAATAGAGCTCAAATCTGTCATTTCCAAACACGCTCAGTTTTACTGAGCATTTCTAATAATTGCATAATCCTAAATCAATATGATTCAAGAATTTACAAATTCATTTAAATTTAAGTAAACATACAATTATGTCATACAGAAAATAGCAGTGCAATCATTGCAATACTTCCTCTTATTTCCTGCACTTATACATACATAAGACTTTAAACTAAATACTTTTAAAAAAGACTTTAAATATGAAATTTAGCTCCATCAGATTCTGTCCACATACACATTGATATTGTTCTTTCTCTAAATCATCTTGTGCTTTTAAATGTGAATTTCCATTGAAATCTTGAAGTAGATAATTTGCTTTATTGCTGTGATAATGATAATAATAACAATACTTTGTCATCTTTCTGTTAGCTGCAATTTTTAATTTAGCAAAGCAGTAAAAATAAATGAATTTCATGTGTAGCATTAAAGCCAAAAAAAAAAAAAAAAAACCCTGCTTACTGGTATCTTGTGTAGATCAAAGAATGGTGCTTCTATAGATTGTTCTCTGTCACAAAAATTACAAACTTCGCCAGTATAGTTGGATAGTTAATCTAAGCGTAAAATATACAACATGGGTCAATTTGGCTTCGTTCCAAAGATTAGGACATTTTGTTGTACGAAGCTGCAGAATAAAAGTTATCTGATTACCAATTAATAATCTAAATTGAATTTCTTGATTTCTTGATCTGAAATGCAGTTACCTTGAAATCACTAACCTTTCACAGGTTTTACGCAAACTTTCTACCTTGGTGCTGTAAATATGCTGTGATTCATACAGCCCCACAGATAGAAATCAAATGGCATTAGGGTGGGTGACTTGAGGAGGCCATGGTATTGGTCTATCCCGTTTTATCCATCGATTAGAAAAAAGTTTCATTCAGAACAGCAATTGCTTGTCTGGCTTCATGTGGAGATGCTCCATTGTGCATCTACCTGTGTTGTCATTATTTCTAGTGGCATAAATTCTAAATACTTGGATAGGTGGTTGCGCTTGAAATCTGTATAAATGTTGCCTGTAAAGATGTGTCTCAAGAAATGTAGTTCAATCAGATAATTATCTACTAATCCTCACCATACACACATTGACAGAGAATCTGTGTTGGTAAGTACTGCTTGTTATGGATTGTCATGAGCACAAATCGGGAATTCTGTGTGTTACTAATTCCGTCACAGGTGAATGTGGCTTCATCATTGAATAGGATGTAGGGAAGCACATCCAAATTAATTCGAACTTATTCACAAAATGTCACCAAGATTCATAATAACCAGGTAACAGGTATTGGATTTCCTGCAGACAGTACGGATAAAGACCATCACAATGTAGAGTTCTCCATACCTGCAAGGGTGCAATATTTGAAAATCTATGCACACTTGAGGTTGTGCTTCACTGTACAGCTCTGAAACCTCTTCATTATGCCTCTGTACCACATGGTCTGTATTTCCTCGTGGAAGGAACCAGTCTCTCAAACACCGATACACTTTTCCAAATGTGTCTTGACGAAGGACCGTTTGATTAGGATATTGGTCTTGATATTCTGCAGTAGCTACATGCTCATTCTTATTGCAAAAACAAATATCACATCAGTGTATTCCTTCTTTGAATAGGTTACAGGCATTTTACTTTTCATCATCGTCAGTAAATAACAGAAACAAAGCAATGATGAACCTTGCGTCAGGTCACGGATTCACATGTTAACTAAAGCAAAGTGGCATTTCAATCCATATCTTAGGAATGAAGCCAAATCAACCCATAGTATGAATTAGAATAACCACTCGAGCAAATTGGCAAATTTTGTCGGTTTCGTGATGGACACCCTGCATATACTTTTAAAAGAAGGGAGATATAGGGCAATTTACTTTATAATTTGGTTCTATTTACCATTTCATAGCCTTTTTTGTGTGTTATTTTTTTCCTTTGTATTTGTTTGATTAAAGATTTAACTTGAATTGACAATCCAAGGCCTTTGAATGTGATCACCAAGATATATATTAAGATGATTTAGCAGCCAGCTAAATAGATATTTACCACCCTTATGAAGTTCTCCTTCTGCAAATGTGAAATTAAAAAAAAAAAAAAAATCTGCATGTTCAAGACCTCAACACAGTTTTGTTGATTTACCAAAGAATGCCATAACTGTTTTCTGTTATAAGATTTCTTTGAGGCTTGTGGAATTGAGCAAATCGTTTTAGTAATCAATAAAAAAAGGGGGATGGATAAGTCAATTATTATTCTTAATTGAAAATGTTTTTCAAGGCATATTTTTCAAGAATTGCCAATCAATCTCATCATTTTACTACAATTTTCTAGGCTTTTGGGGGAAAAAAAATGAATGTCTTTTGAGATTTTATTTAGCCCCAGCTAAACTGATGGAATTTTGTTTAATAAAAGCAAGAAATTATTTATACAATACAAAAATTAATCAAATAAAATTTTATAAACTTAGGATTTGAAAGCACACAAAAAAGTTTGGGAATGTATAGAATTATTACTATTATTATTATTTAGCATTTCTGTAAATATGAAACTTACAACTTAATTAAAGATTCAGACTGAAAATGTTCTGAAATGTTTACCATTTGTTTAATGATGAAAATTGGGAACAAGCCAAACAAACCAAATATAACATCAAAAATGACATGTTAAACAACTTTACTTAAAATGCCATTCAAAACTGACATTTTATAATATTTTCTCTCTCTCGAGTAACTTAGAGGCAAGCTATTGTAAAAGAATGATTACAGAAAAAAGTAATGTTTTTTTTAGAAAAGTCAAAAAAAAAGCCTATGAAGGATTTTGTTAAGGCTTTTGAGGGACATGTCTATAACAGTTTTAGATCAGTGTTTCATAGAACACTAATTGAAAAGTCGGGCTATATAGTAATGTTGGAAGAAGGCCTGCTTCCAACTTTTATTATAAAGAAATTAGAAGAGCTGGTTAATCATGATTATCGGAAGTAAACTACACACTGAGTTCTGCTGGATTTTTTTCTCCTTTAGGATTCATTCTTATTTCAGATTTATAAACCATATTGTAAGATAACATAACTTTATCTTCCTACTTCCAGATACCATTAATAGAAGCCATATTAATGGCATTTTATACCTGCACTTTTAATTTCTTTCCAGAACACTCGTCTTTGGAAAATACAGGTAGCCCTCAGTTTGATTTGTTTTATGGCAATTCACAGTAACAATGATTTTGAAATTAGAAGCGAAAATATATTAAAAAATTTATAAAATTTTAACAACTAGGATTACCTGCTAATGAGGTAAGAAAACCAGCAGCAATTAGAGATGATTGGCCATATAAGCCAATCAGGGTTAAGGGTAGCTTGAGGTAAGAGGAAAGCAACATTCTCCTATTAGTATTTAGTGCTTGAGGGTCAGTCAATAAGTAATGCCTCCTATTTTTTTTCTCCTTAAATAAGTTAAGTGAAAAATTTGAATTTGGCACAATTCCTCAAACCTTCTCCAATCCACTGCAGCAGCAACTTCCTGCGTCAATAGGTGGCAGCACTGCATCTGCTTGCAAAATGGCTGACATCGATGTTCGTATTAGACAGTGTTCTGTGATTGAATTCTTGAATGCAGAAGGTGAAACGCCCATCCGCATTCACGAAAAATGTGTACGGTGATGCAACAGTGGATGTCAGCACTGTTAGACGATGGGTTTGTCGCTGTAACGAACCTGAAGGGCAAACACCATTGGCTGACAAAAAGCGGAGCGGCAGGCCGGCGACTGCAGTGACTCCACGCAACATTCAGCGAATCAATGACATCATTCGTGGTGACCGCCGGGTGACAACAGATGAATTGTGCTGCATTCTCACCCTCAGTAAACGCAGTGTGATGTTTTTTCGACAGCTGGGGTACAAAAAAAGTTTGTTCACTTTGGGTACCAAGAATGTACCCACCAGAATAAAGAGACAAACTTGCAGCGCTTCCATTTGGAGGGAGAGGAGTTTCTGGAAAAAATTGTGACTGGAGACGAAATGTGGGTACATTTTTTGAACCTGAATCAAAGAGGCAGTCAACAGAATGGCATCACACAAACTCACCGAGGCAGAAAAAATTAAAAACTGTGTAATCAGCAGGGAAAGTTATGGCGACAGTGTTTTTTGGAGCAGGGATGCACAATAAATTCTGTCCAATACGTCACAACCCTCAAAAAGTTTAAAGCACGTCTTCAGCAAGTTCGCTCAACAAAAGCTATGGCGGATGTTCTTCTTTTGCATATCAATGCAAGGCCACACACCAGTCGTCCCACCACTGAATAGATTGTGAAAATTGGATGGGAAGTCTTGCCTCATCACCCATACAGCCCTGACCTAGCACCATCAGACTTCCATCTGTTCGGGCTGCAAAAGGAAGCTCATCGTGGGATTCACTTTGAAGATGAGGAGGTTGTGAAAATGTCCGTGCGTCAATGGCTTAGGAAGCAAGACCATGCCTTTTACCACGCCGGAATACATGCCCTTGTTAAAAGGAGGACCAAAACTGTGAAAATGGATGGAGATTGAAAAGTGACAAATTAATCGTCAATGTTGTGGTTTCCAAGCTACGTAATTGCATTTGAATTTCTTGACAATTAAAAGGAGAAAAAAAAAATAGGAGGCATTACTTATTGACTGACCCTTGTATTATTGTTAGGTCACTATTTAAGTTTAAGTTTGTATTGATTAAAAATTGACAAGACCTTCACTGATTAACTTTAAAGTTGACCAAAATTGGGAAGTAAAGTGCAAAAGTGAAAGGGACCTTAAGAAGGTATCAATCAAACTGAGATTCTCAAAGAAAGAGAAAATCTTGACAATCAACACTTCATGCTTCCTTAAAAAAAAAAAAAGAAAGAAAAATCCTCAATAAGGGACTTCATCAGACAAGTATAATCTCTGTCATTACATGACTTTCAAAAAAGATCAGTGCAGGTGCTTTACAATTGAAGATACTGGTGCAAAATGGAGGCAGCTCCGTTAACTCATAAGGGAAATACAATGGATATATATATATATATATATATGCCTCCTGATTGGATTTGGTGCAAAAAGGGGACAGTTTTTTGCTTCTCCTGAAAAATTTGCTAAATGGAGCTGCCTCCTTTTTGCACCGGTGTCTTCAATTGGGCTTGCAAAAACATTGTCTGATCTTCAACCATAAAATCTAATAGTATAAAATTTAATTTTTATTTAAAAAAAAAAAAATAGTTTGATTATTTTATACAATATTTCATTTAACTGATTTATGTTGATAAAAAGTCATTTTTTATATTTATAGCATTCATTTAAGAGCTTTAAATAAAATGCCAAATTATGTCAGTTTTGAGAGGGGTTTGGAATATAAAACATTGACATCCAAAGATTATCAATCATTTTTACTGAATAATTTATTTAATGATATTTCTTTTAAGCACAAATCCCATTGTAAGCTAAGGGCTATTTGTATTAACAAAATTCTGAGTATTCTTTAAATTATGACAATTAAAATAGTAGAAAAGACCTCTAACAGATAATTTTAAGAAGACTACTATAAAACATTGTTTTGTACGGTGACATAGAACTAAAAAATATATTATGAAAAATGACATTAAATATAATATTTTTCCTGAGATGGTACCAAACTGCCACATTTTATCAGTAAGAATGTTATAATATAAATCCACCCCCACCCTCAGAATGTCATTGTATCAGATTAACACTACTTAACCAATAATTGCTTTTGCAGTTCAGCTAATGGAAAACAATATTTACGTTCTCTACTGAAATCTACTTTAATTCAGTTTGTGATTTTTTTTTTTTTTTTTTTTTGCTGATAAAAAATAAGAACTAACAATAAATCAAGTCCCATTCTCAGTAATGGTACATAATATACTAGCCTAGCTTGTGAACATTGTATTGTCTTTGCTTTCAAAAAAAGTCCTTTTCTGAAAATACTCCTGCCATTGTTAGGTAAGGAGACTACTATAAATTTTAAGAAATGTTTCTTTGCCTTTATTTCGCTTCACCCTTGATGTCGTTAGTTTTTCATTTGTTTTGTGAAATCAGATCCAGCAAATAACTAATTTCTGGTATTTTACAGAAATCTTGGTTCAAGCTCATCCCCCAATTGTTATTACTGCCCCTTTCTAAAAAATTTGAACTAAAAGCTCCAGTCAGCAAATTTCTGACTGTATTTCAAAATGTGTATAGTAATAATAATAATAATAATAATAAAAATTGAATTAAAAAATGGTGTCTATTGCATTCACTGAAACATTTCACAAGAAAAATCAAACTTTAAAAGCATCATTTAGACACCCGTCATTTATTAATTTCATAATCAATCCTCTGAAACTGACAAATACGAAAATAATTTGTTATTGAAACAGTAATAAAAATTTGTACTTAATGAATCAATCGGGATCAAGGAATTTGCTGTTAATGATCTTCGCACATTCCACCTTTTTCATTGCTGTCTCTTTTAAATGGAGTAATGGATTGCATTATATGCTTTTAAAGAAACATATGGCTTCAGAAAGTAGCAAATCCACAGATTCTAGATATCTTAAGTAAATAGATTTCGTTTGGTATCTCAAACTGTGAAGGATGGAAGGGATTGAATAGTGATGGTGTGATTTAGTGGAATGCAGATTTTTTTGTCTTGACAGCCTGAATTCAAATTTCGGGATTGTGGAACTGGTATTGTATTCTCCCCCCCCCCCCCTCTTTCATCCATATTAAAATGAAAAGCAATTTTCAAATGAGACTATAAATTTCATGGTTGTCTTCAAAATTAAGCAGGCAGATATTCTACTGTGATTTTCCTATGGAAATGCTAAAGTCTTAGTTTGATTGAAGGGAAATGACTATTATTCAGTCATCTGAAGCCAGAATACTTACAATGTTTGTCATTATAATTTTCATATTGTATTTGTTTTGATATCTCAAAAGGATTCAACCAATTTCATATAGAGCCAGATTTATCTGGTGTAACATAACATCATAATCCCAACAATATATTATTTCAAGAACTTTGGTTTTTTTTTTTTTCTGTGAAATGTTTAAGAAATGAAAGTTTGCTCACGAAAATGAAATAAAGCTAATTTCAGTTTTAAATAAGTTTTTATTTTTCCGTAATACAGGGTGTACCTGTAATGTGCTGCCAAACTTACATGTTGTATTCAATCATACAAAACAACGAATAAATGTCATACAAACATGGGTCTGAAAATGCTTTTTTTTTCGAAGATATGAACGATACAACAATACGGAGGTGTTGGCTGTACAGTCGCTCAGTTTCACAGAAAGTGCTCGAAATGTCCTTCACCGGCCGCAATGCATGCAACACAACATCGTTCCATCGACTGCCAAATACAGTTGAAGATGTCAGGTGCATGTCGAATTGTGTTGCACCCATCCACTATGCAATCATGCAGTGCATGGGAGTGAGAACCATGCACTGTGAACAGTAATGTTTTAAGATAACGCTACACGAAAAAGTCCAGAGGATTAAATCACGTGAATGAGCAGGCGACGCTATTGGTCCCCCTCTTCCAATCCAAGTCAGGAATTGGAAGAGGTTCAGAATTCGTCAGACTGAACGGCTGAAATGAGGTGGCGCATCATCATGCATGAACCACATGTGACTAGTGTACAAAGGAACATCGTCCAGGCATATAGGCAACTCATACAGGAAATCCCTGTAAGCATCGCCGGTTAGTATAGCTGGCAGAAACACTGGCCCGATGAATGGTTGCTGATGATACCAATCCAGACATTTACGGAAAACCTTTGTTGGTGCCGTGACTGTGATAACATGCGAGTTTTCATCGGGCCAGTGATGAACATTATGAAAATTCATGATGGCATCTTTCGTGAAGCAAGACTACTCTGGGAAAAGCACAGACTGCGCAAAAGTAGGTTGAAGACAGTGTTGCAGATACCGTGTACAAAAGACCACACGTGGAGGGTAATCGGGGGGTGACAGACCTTGCACTTTCTAAATGTGATATGGGTAGAGAAGCTGTTCCTGGAGATTTCTGTGCACACAATTGCTTGGATATGCCAACTTCTCTGGTAATCTTTCTAGTGGACTTTCCAGGATTTTCTGCAACTTCATCTAGCACCTGTTCTTCAGTGTCGGTCTCTGCCTCTATCAACAGTAGCATGTGTAAATGATCCTGTCTCAGCCAGACGATGACTAATTGCACTATATTTTTGTTACTGGATGGACACTGTCATTGTGGAAAGGCTTCCCGATACAGTCGTGCAGGTTCTCTGCAATTTCCATTTGATCTTTCGTAAGTGAAATGAATGTTGGCCGTCTCTGCATTACTGTACCTCATAGTCATGTTGTTTTCTAGAACATGCTGCGGCGATTCTGACGTCTGGAGTTCATTCAACCAGACTGATCCACTTTTGTTTGGGGAGGGGGGGGTTGTCCACTTGTGGTGGTGGGGATGGAAGGTATTGAACATTACATGTCACGATTACTGAGGAGCAATTTAATGACTCAACGATACAAAGTAAAGGCCAACACCTCTGTATTGTTTCATCGTTCATATCTTGGAAATAAAGCATTTCCAGACCCATGTTTATATGACATTTATTCAATGTTTTGCATGATTGAATACAATCTTTAAGTTAGGCAGCACATTTCAGGTAGACCCTATATAATAGAACTTCAAAATATCCATTCAAAGATCAGTTCAGCTTGAATAATTATTAATATTTGGGTCTTTCTTTGTTGCTGTGCCTTTCTGTAAAAGTAAGGTAAAATTATTTATCAGTTTTTAAATGATAAATTGTTCCCCCTCCCTATTTTTTCATCTTGTTTGTTGAACTGGAGTTTAGTGAATTGGTTGCAGAAAGTTTCACTTCATAAAACCTTCAGTATTTTGAACCTTTCATTATTATTGCCACATTGAAAGTTTGGTTATATCTTATGCAGACAATAATTCCGTGCTTTCATATTAGTGAAAAATGTTTTTGAAGATTGCTTTTCCCGTTTCTCAGTGTAATGAAAGAAAGAAAAATCTAGAGATTGGCATCACAGACTGTACACTTTCTTCAGATCTGCATTTAATTGAGTTCTGTTTGAGACTTCAAAATCTTCTTTAATTTTTGCCTCTATTCAACATCTCTTGCACTTCTGTTTGCTTTTATTGAACTTCTCCCCCAACCCCCTTTTTTGAATATACATCAATTGAAAATAGAGTTGCACGAAACTCTATTTCCATTGTTTTCCTTGTTCTTCCTTAAAAAAACCCTTAAATATGACATTTTATTTTTAATTTTTTCAAAAACCTTAAAAAGGGTTTTTTTTTTTTTTTTTTTTAATTAGACCTGGAGATTAAAGTTTTCATATCTATTCCAGCAGGATTCACTTTCTGACCCTTCTTTTCCTAACTCAAAGTAATTGCGACATAATGTTTTTAAATTACTGCAGGTATACTTTTTTTTTTCAAAAGAATATAAGAAGGATTTATATTTCTTTAATAAACAGTTCATGCTAACCTGAACTTCGTGGCCTGGGGGGATTGTTTGTCAGCTCCTCCTTTCCCTAGTAGGGGGAGGCAAACAAAAGAAATCCAACACTTTAATTTTCTTATCTTTTTTTTTTTTTTTTTAAGACCCTAAAGCTTTTTGAATCTTTTTTGTCTTCAATAAATTCCTATATTGGATATTATATTAATTTCACGTACAATTTTGAAGTCCAAATGTAGCTTAGTACCAACAATTTAGCATTCTGCAATCAATACTGAAATTTTATTTTAGCTTTTACCAAATTTAATATGCTTGGTACAATAGATCTCATGACATGCAGTTTTGTATTGTGGCATTGCTTTTTAAGACGATTTGATAAAATTTAAGATTTGCTATATGAACACTTTTTGTATATATAATTTTTTTTTTATGTAAATTGCCACTTTTTTTACAATGCTGCCAACTTACTTTCCCAAATATCTATGTTTTTATGTTTGGTTTTGCTTGTTCTGGCCTTATACTATCAATCTGCTGTTTTTATTTCCAGCTGGCAGCCTGAAAGTAGGTTTCCCTTTTCAAGGGTACGGTTACCTCCCAAAGATGGCGACGGTAAAGCTGAAAATATTGTGGAAAATATGGAAGTTGAGGTATTTAATTTTTTGTCTCAGTTTTGATCAGATCTAGTTATGTATTCGATGAAACTACTGAAGTTTAAAATGCCATTATCTAGACCAGTGATGCTTAACCCGTGGCCCAGTAGTGCAAAACTGAAAATTAAATTTGAGCCTTTCTATTGCTATCAACATTGAAAAATGTCAGAAATTGCAATGGCAATTGTCTCAGAATTCACTGTTGGAATGTTTGATAAAACTCAACTAGCTCATTGTTTATGTAAATTACATTTATTTTTAAATAATATTATAAATGGCACTGTCAAATCATTAATTAGTAAGATATGTAAATTACATATATTATTATTATTAATGATATCAAATCATTAATTAGTAAGTATTGTAAGATGGAAGGTGGGACACTGTGGCCCTCTATCAGAACTTTTATAAAAATATTGGCCCTCAGACTTCCTAAGTTTGTGCACCCCTGATCTAGACTGTTACGAATACGGATACATTTGGCATGTAGAAGGTTAGGTAAATCGATACTTTAAATCCGTTGGGACGAAATTGATGTTGCCTGTTCGAATGTTAAAGGTTGCTCTATACTGTTAATCTCGGAGAAGAACTTGGACCCCATTTGAAAGGGGTTGGTTGAACCCTGAAACCCATTTGAAAGAGAATAAAGTTAAAAAAAATCTCAACCTTGCTACGAAATTGAAATCTACTCAACCACTCTGTAAATTTGTCTGATCAGATTGTAATGTTGAAGAATTGCAAACTTTAAATGAAAGCACTACAGAATAGAATTCTTAACTGTGCAAGTCAAAGTATTTAAAATACCGTATATGCTCCAATAAACGCAGAGGCTCTTATTGTCGCTGGTCTCTAATAAGCACCGGGCTGCAGAGGCGACACGGCCAAATAGTAGCCGGGTCTTTGATATTTGCCTACCGGTACTAGTGTAAGCATCCGTATCTTTATAGTCGTGCGTAATACCTTACGGTAAATTGCCTTACAAATGCCGCCGAAACGGTCATTTGTCATTGCCTTTAAGATTCGCGCGGTGGAATACGCGAAAGAAACTTCCGATGAGGTGGCCGCCCATCATTGCAAATTCGGACGACGAATAGCAGCAAAAGGTACAAAAAGACATTGCCATTTATCTTTAACGCTCTTATGTAGCATTGAAATTCAAATAAAGTAGCTGTTTGTAATATTAGCCGGTATTTATGTGTAAAAATATTGCGTTCTGAAGGTTTTTATTAATAATGGCCGGCCTCTAATAGCAGCCGGTCTCTATTAAGCGCTGGGAGCCGAGGCTAGTTTTGCAATTAAACGCCGAAGGCCTCTATTGGAGCATATACGGTAACTTGATAAAATGCTACATGAAACCATTTTTGGTTTTATTAACACTATCTACTTCATAAAATATCATTACATTATGGTATTAAAATATTAAACATTTGTAATTTTAATGGGTATCTTTAAGTTTTCTATCCCTGGATTACGCCCTGTTTTAGAGACTGGACGTTTGATGTAAGTTAAGTAAATAATTTCTTTTGCATAAACATTCAAAACAAAATGCTCTGAATTTCCAGTCTGCCTTGATTTCTCATAAGGGTATTTGTATAGGTTCAATAAGATCATTCCACTTCACTGATTTGAACTATAAATGGTTGTTAAAATATATATAATAAAATATTACTCATTAATATATATATCTTATAATGGGATGAAAATCTAATTAAAATATTCGTTTGTTTTCCAAGTCTTGGCAATTACAGCTGTGGTCATTGCAAGTTCTGCACTATAAGTAATGACACTTTATCAGTGTAAGGGTGACAAATCAGTAAATGCCTACATTTGTGAGAATTAAGAGAGAGGCTTTAGCTACTCTTTCCAATAATGCTTGACTATCATCTTATTGTTATGACATCATGCTGTAGGTAAACATCAGAGTGTCACGTGACTGCCGCATTTACTTCTGTATTAGAAGCAATGGTATTTTATTAATTTAGCAAAATCAATGGAAATAAATTCTAGCAATGAAAATTACAGAATTTTCAAAATAACAATTAAAAATAAAAAATGAAGTTCCAATACATCCGAGAAGATGTATACTTGGATGAATGAATAGACAATCTCCAAAATTTACACTGTTGTTGTTCTATCATGATTATTTTAGTAAAAGTTAAATCAATAACTTAAATGTTCATAACCATCATTAATTTTTGAAATGATTATATTTAGTATCTGATGTGAAAAAAAAAAAAATCATTTGGAAATCTTGTGTTCTTGTCAAAATGTATCAAATGAGAAGGAATAAAACTTTGAAGTGTATATATAAAACTAATTTCAAATTTTTAATGACTGATAATATATATTCATTATTGGTTTTTATGAGCTAAAAATCTTAAATAAATGCTTGCATTTACGATTAAAAAAAAATTAAAAACATGACCTAAAATATAACTAAAGCTGGTTCGTCCAAACATAAACATCTTTAAAAAAAAAAAAACAAGTGAATATAATTTTGAGCTAAAGCATAAATTTAAGGGTCCTGACTCTAGCAATTCAGGCGACTACAAACCTTTTATATATCCTTTTACCAATGCACTTAAAATTCTGAAAAATTAAATATGAACTTGTGAAGCAAAGTTCAAATGTGAACTTGTTGGCACCCGAACTTCCCCATTCCTACGGTGTTTCGGCCTCTGAACACGATGGTGAAGTCCGTTTGTCGATCCGACCTTTGAGGAGTTTGGGGGGGAGGGTGGGACAGGTCAAAAGCATTAGCTACCATATTTGGTTGCTATCGCAATAGCTCCCAAATGGATCGCTAAAAAGAACTGATGTTCATTGTTTCTGTAGAGCTAGGCACGTTCTTCTAATGATTTACGTTAAAAAAAAAATATTAAAAATGCTGTAATTTTATGCTATTAAAGAAGCCCTTATATACCAAAATTTGGATTAAAATTTAAAGAGAGACAAAATATGCAATAAAGCCTGTATGATTTGAATCGGAAACCATAAGTTTTCATCTCCTTACATCATGATCAATATTGATAGCACAATATTGATACACAATTAAATAATTGTTTAGCTAGATTGCTATGTTGAATTAAATGTCCATAAATGTACAGGGTGTCCCAAATTGAAGTACACACTCTTTGAAACGTTATAACTTGGCAACAAAATGAGATAGAAATATAGTGTGTGTTGTGTATGATCCAGACAGCGCTGGAAAAGCATAGCAACACGCTCATTGTTGTTCATATGTTTAGAAACTAAAATGGTGGTGAGACTTTCATTCAATGAATGTAAGTGGATACTGAAGTGTTATTGGAAAGTGGAGAATGTTGTTGAGGTGCAACGACGTTGGAGGGTTGAATTTGGTACACCACCGCCAACAAGGGTAACAATAACAAAACTCTGAGATAAGTTTGAAGCCAAAGGAATAGTGAAAAATGTGTTGAAAGATCGGTGCGGGAGAAAGAGAAGTTCCACTTATAACGCGAGTGTTGATGTCGTTTTTCCTCGATCCCCAAAGAAGTCAGTTGAGGCAATGCTCTTGTGAAATTGGTAATGCCAAATCCAGTGTTCATCGAATTTTGCGAGGTCAAAAATAGAAGCGTTACATGTCGTGACTTGTCCACGAACTAAATGAGGACGACCCAGATAGGCGACTGCAATTTTGTGAGTGGTTCCTGCACAAGTGGGACGAAAGGGAAGATTTTCAAGACTTAATTGTTTGGTCAGATGAAGCAACATTCAAACTTAATGGCTCAATTAATCGTCATAATTGTGTGTACTGGGCTAACTAAAACCCAAACATCATTGAAAAAAAGACCGTCAATCTTCAAGGGATAATGGTATGGTGTGGTCTGCCCTCCAGAAGATTACTTGGGCCTTACATTTTCAAACTTACTGTCACTGGTCAGACTTACCTGCAGATGTTGGAACTCATGATTCCACGTCTTAATGATCTCTTTGAGAGTGGAAATGAGATTTACTTCCAACAAGACGGGGCTCCACCTCACTTTCATATCGATGTGAGAACTTTCCTCGATCTCACATTCAATCACAGATGGATAGCATGAAGAGGAAGTGCGACGGAATTCCTGCTTCGATCTCCTGATATAACCACTCTCGACTTCTACCTTTGGGGAACTTTAAAGAACATGGTGTACGCCACAAATTCACAAACACTGACGGACTTAAGAGATCAGATTGAACATTCCATCAATGATATTCCATTGGCTACAATCCAGTCGGTATGTCGCTCTGTTCGACATTGGTGTTGGGAGTGTACTGTGGCAGAAGGTGGACATTTTGAACTGTGTAAGGGCTAGAAATTCTAAAATTCTAGAATTTTTTTTTTACTAGATGTCTAGTTCTAAGGCAACCGGGGTCCTCATAGTCTAAATCCTGAAGATTTATTTTAAATAATTTACAAGATCACAAATACAAAGCTTCTAATGTAAGTGATGCTTAAATAAGGAAAAGTGATGAACATTATAAGACCAGAAAACAATTTTTCTAAGTCAGAAAGAAAATGAAAAGCAGATCACTTGATCCTAAGATTTTTCCCAAAACTATCATAATTTACCGTTTGCATCTTATGTAAAGATTTAAATGATCTTTATTGGAGGGATTCTAATTAATTTTGGTCAGCAGGTAAGTGAATGAAAAACCTTATGTATTTGGAATTTTGCAGTGGTTAGAAGGACCGAGTTCTTTCTGTCAACGAATTAAGTGAATATTCATTTTTTTCACCTAGAACTGTTTTGGACCTAAGCAAAAGTTTTCTTCCTGACAATTTATAGCAGGAATGTAAAAAGTTTAAGGATTTTCAGTATAATTGTCATTATTTCTAGTTCTTTATATACTATCTAGGTTAAGTATTAGTGCTGTATAAAATTATATAAAAGATAGTAAAATTTTTAGGACAAATTTGACCTATTTGTGTGTAAAAGAACTAAAATTTCAAGGAACTGGAATTTGGAAAGCTTGTTTTTTTTTGTTGTAATGGAGCTGAACTTAAATGCGTGTATGTTTTGAATAAGTTAACTTAAACTTGTACTTGAAACAAACAATTCATTATTTTTAGAAACTTTCTAAACACTGGAATTTTGAAAATTTTGAATTTTCCATCATCTCCGAAATTTTATTTCATTCTTGAAAAATGCCAAGATGAGTAGGCAAAACATTGCAATATGATAAGAGCATTTGAACAGAGAATAGCATTTCTTATACACTTGATATTGAAGGCCTTGTATATAATTTATTGGCTTAATGGAAAAAAAAAACTATAATTGTCATTATTAAGTACTTAATAAATTAAGAAGTGTGTACTCATTTTATTTTCTATTGAATGATTAACTTCATCTTCTACTAACATCAAATAAAATTTAATAGTACAAAAAGATTTCTGACTCTTATCCAGGGAAGGAAAACATATGGCTCTTGGAGGGATTATTTATTGCTCCCACTTTTTTGTTGTTGGCTGTTAGGTGTCTATTGCTTTAGTACAGTAGAACCTCATTATAACGGACTAATTGGGGCTGAAGGTTGTCCGGTTTATAACAAATAATTCTATATCGGTGTAATGCATCAGGGTGTACATCAATGAAAGGACAATAGTTAGCTATAAAAAGTACTTAACGACATGACTCAAAGGTTACTGAATAAAAACTGATGAGTGTGTGCGGCAATTTGTGGAATTTCAGACAATAACGAAATTAAATGATCGATAGAGTTGAGAAAGCAAACGAAGGAACAACGCTACAAAGTTGCGAATCCTTCCTTGTAGCGTTGTGCCTTCGTTTGCTTACTCAATTCTTTGAATCATCGGGGACGTTAAAAATTTTTTTTCATTAAATGATCGATGTTTAATCGCTTCCTTAGAAATGTAAAACTTGTCAGATAAACATATGCATCCTTTATTATTATTATATTTTTTTAAAAAACTGTCCGTTATAAGCGATATCCGTTATAATGAGGTTCTACTGTATTTTGAATTATTCTGTTGTAATTCTAAAAAACAAAATACTAAAAATGTATTTTTTGGCTAATTCGATCGATCAGTTTCACGTTCTTTGTCATTTATATGGCATTCAGCTGGAAATCAGTTTTTTGTAAGTTACAATATCTCAAGAGATTGAAGGAAATGCTTTGTAGAATATCTATGCCCCATTTGGAGCTATAAACATTTATATCAGTACATAAAATTTGTTATAAAGCAGATTTGTTTCTTATATAAGCATTATTAGTTTGAAGACAATCAGTTTATGAAGAAAAAGAGCCCTGCAGGCAAGTCTCGGTCAAAATATTCTACTTTATTTTTTTTCTTCAAGAATCGTTGCGCAGAAGACAACTGAATACAGGCTTTAATATTAAATGCTTACTTCAGGAAAAAATGAACATATGAAGAGGACCTATGATTAACACTTCATGCCAGATGTAAACTATTATTCATGATATTTGTGTTCAATATAATTACATAAACTATTAGAATGTATTTGTGATTAGATGTATCTTTTCTAGGTCTGAATATTTCAGTTTGCCTGGTTTTAAAGATTAACATATGTGACCATTAAGTACTGTTTCTGTTGTTCTAATTTTATCTGAACTACACAGATATTTCTGTGAAAATTAAGAGTTTATTTCGGAAGAATTCATGGGTGTAAAAAAATGTTCTGCTATAGACTGAAGTGATTGTGATATCAACGAATAATAAACCAAGGAAATGTTCCTTGTGATGTTATGGCTCTTTGTTTGTTGTTGTTTTTCAATCGATTACAAGACAGGATTTTTCAAAAAGTGATGCAAGATTTGTGTTGAGGATATTTTTATCTTTAAAAATAAATTGCAGCTAAAATATTATAGAAAATAACTTCAGCCAAGAGCATGAAATATTAAGCATATGTGATATGTAAATAAATCAAATTTAAAATTATTTAACTTTAAAATTAAAAAGTAACTAGTAGGTCTAACTTTTACAAATATAAACTTGAAAAACAAAATACTATTTAAAATTACTTGTTCTTCTTTTCTGTTGCAGTTCATTTTGATGTTAAGATTTTAATAATAATAATAACAAATATACAAAATTCAGTTTTTCAAACTTCCACTTTTAAAATATTATTACTACAATTAATAGTGATAGTAATTTAAACCAGATTTACTTAATTCTGAACATAAGTCACAGAAAATATATTTATTTAAAAGTAATTAAGATAATCAGTTATATCATAAATAGTTATCTACTTAATTTTTATTTCATAAATAATGATAGTTATGGTTATTAATTTCAATAGCAACATGGCTACATTGAATAAAGGAAAATAGCAGCTATCTGTATGATTTACAAGGTAAGAAGATGAACCATGTGGTTTCTTTTGAGGAATCTAAATTGATTTCTGAAGTTAGAATTCATTATGTAATAAGATACATTAAATTTTAAAGTTTTCCAACTTTGAAGTCATCCTGACAAACAACTTGAAACTAAGTATCTTTTCACCCTGAAGCTTAACGAAAAAGTAAATCGATTTAACAATAAATCAAAAATATCTGAATAATGGTAATATATATTTAATTTATTGATATTTAACTTTAAACCACAGTTAATAGATCATAATTTTTTTTCTACATTGTCCACGATGTAGACGAGAACACACCCATTCAACAATTGGTGGTTTCTCTGGTTGTTGTAAATTTCATAATGTGAACTAATAATTAAATATAATTATTATTCAGGTTATTCATTTTCCTTACATGGAAATAATCCTGATAGACAGAGAGATTTAGGGCTGAATTTGTCTCTAAAATCTATCCATGATTTATGTTGGGTTTGTGGGAACTCTTTATTTATTTATTTTATTAGCTGCAATTATTATTCTTTTACACAAAGGAATAAACACAGTTTGTAACTTTGTGAAATTATTCAGCTATAATTTACTTCCATTGATTCCGGTAACTTAGTCAAAAGTTACTGCTTCTTTCTATAACAGTCATAGGACAACTGGAAATTTACTGAGTTGATGTCACCCCTGAAACATAGCATTTTTGGTGGCATGGCTAAAGCTATTCTTCTGCTCTCAAATTAGTGAACTTACTGATTAAAAAAGAAAAGAAAAAAAATACACCAGAATCCTAAAATTACTGGTAGTAAATAAAACATACATCTAAGTAATAAAATAGTTTTAGGAATTATTCGCAGTGTGGAATTGGCTGCAGTTCCTGTATTTATTTCATAATTAACATGTGAAAAATTATATACTCTGTTTCTAATTACATTTCTTAATATTGGAAGGTATTTTCTCGAGCAAATGATCAAGAAGCTTGTGGATGGTGGCGGGCACTTGTAAAAATGATTAAAGGTGATTTCCATGTAGTCGAGTACCTAGGATGGGAAACGACGTACACAGAAATTGTTCCTAGTGATCGTATACGGATAAAAAATGCAAAGTAAGTAGATGTATAAATTATAAATTCGAATTATATAGTTATCTCTTAAGTGATGAGTTCATTCCTCCATTATTCATTAATGAAGTTATATTTATTTATTTATTTTATTTATTTTTTATCTTTTTAGCCCTCCCGTAACAAAAAATGTTTTTCATTGTTTTGAAATTGAAGTACCTGAAGATATAAGGGAATAGTGAGTATTTTCTTGCATCCATTAACTAGCACAGTGAAAGTTAATTTATATAAACATATAAATATATTGGTATTAAAAGGGATAATGCCACCGTTGAAACTTCCTAAAATGCAGCATAAGTTTAATTTAATTTTAAAAGTAGTGTTACTATGATGAATCTATCAATCAGCTTGTTATTCTTGATCCTTAAGTTTTGAATACAATTTTTACCCATATTTTAAAAGGTTCTCCAACTTTTCCTGAATGCTTCTATTT
Organism: Thereuonema tuberculata; assembly: GCA_023159025.1. Classification (NCBI taxonomy): domain Eukaryota; kingdom Metazoa; phylum Arthropoda; class Chilopoda; order Scutigeromorpha; family Scutigeridae; genus Thereuonema; species Thereuonema tuberculata. The sequence goes on along the minus strand of JAFIDM010006943.1, from coordinate 45,860,319 downwards.
CTTTCGACTGTACTGTTTTGATCTGAAGAGTATACCAACTTCTTTTATTATTATTTACAGTCAACTAGGAATTTAGATTATCACTAATTGGGGTTCATCCAAGAATTTAGGAACTAATGTTTTCATAGGGATATGGCTTGTTTCCAATAGTGTAGTGTTTTTGCAGCTGCTCATTTTTTATCATATCTAACTTCAGTATACAAATGATTCCTTAGGAATTGCACCTAATGCAGCAATCACTATTAGGATTGTTATTCCTTTATCTTTAAATGATGAACCCTCACGATTTAAGTACCTTGACTTTAGAATTCTTGCAGTACTGTATCTCTTTCTGCTCCTTTTCATCAATCCTCGTCTCCTTCATTGTTGTGACACCTTCATCATTGCTCATGAAATTTTTATGTAATTTCTATTAAACTGACAACAGAATATTATTTCTCCCCTCCCTCTTCTAAAAAATCACTTTTTGATGATTGTTGGACTGTAGAGTGTCATTTTGTATATTTTTTTCCCTCCCTTTTAGTTTTCAGGAATATATTCTATTTTTTTTTTCTTTTGTAATCTTTAATTTCATATTCTTATTATCAAACAGATTTCCCCATTGGAAAACTGATAAATGAATATATATAATTTGGCATTGTTGATTTCTATTTTGGAAAGTTAAATGTTGGCAGTATTCCTTAAAAACAAAACAAAAAAAAGGTGTTCTTAAAATTGTTTAATTTTAACTTTATTTTGTTCTCATTCTTTTAGCGCAAAAACGGAAAGTGCTCACAAAGAATATAAAAAAGCCTGTGGTGCTGCCATTTGCAGGTATAATCCTGAAAAGGCATGCCTCGTTATAATAGTAAGTGATATGTATTTTTAATTTCTAATTCCTCCCTGATCCCTCCACCTCCTGCCCACAACTAGGTATGCTCACATTTTTATTGATGGTTTAGGTGCCAGATACTTGTAAATTGTGTTCTGCTTAAGTAATCCACTGACTAATTACTGTGAAAATGAACAAAAATTTAAGGTTTCTGTTTTAATTTCGTTGGTATTTGAAAATTATCTTTTTTGTATAAAGATGCATTTGTTGAGCTTCAATTTGTAAAGAAAACACTTGATCATTTAGAATTGCATTATTCCATTAAAATTTCACAATTTTAATATGGAATTTATGGTAAGGAGATATCTTTCATATATTGTTTATTGTAAGGACACCTTGTCTTTATTGT
>JAFIDM010006943.1:45845306-45859089 GCA_023159025.1 Thereuonema tuberculata | reverse complement strand
ATATCTTTCATATATTGTTTATTGTAAGGACACCTTGTCTTTATTGTTCCAGATATTGAAAATGGGAATTATAAATTAACAAATATTGCAATTCTCATCTTAGCAAGAATGGTTGGTAGACAATATAGTATTTAATGAGCCCACTTAAGAATTCTATCCCCTTCAACCTTTGAATAGAAAAAAAAAAAAAAAAAAAAAAAAGGAGCTGTAGTGACTAATACTAATATTATGCTATCTGGAATACTTTGATATTCATGAAGGTTTACACAAGATTAATTCTTCTATTGCAAAATAATTTTTACATCTTGAATGATTGAATCCATTATTGATTTTATACCTAGTTTAATACCTATTTAAAAATAGCTGCTATTTATTGTTAATTTTTTGGTTCAAGAATGACTTTATTTTTGTTTTATATGTGAATTGACAGTTATTTTTGAGATGAAATCCTTGATTTCTGTTTTGCATTAAGAATATTCCCCTAAATTAGGTAGATTATTCTCGTTTAACACTTGCAGTTAAATTTCTAACACTGGCAAACTTAATTGTCACTGTAATTCAGGAACAGGGATATTGCTTTCATTTTCTGTACATTTTCCATATGTTGTCATGTGAAACAGAAAAAATTGTTCCAGCTCCATACCAAATGAACTTTTCTTGTTCCTCAGATTTGTCATCTCGAGTTGAAACACTTACGCTACCAAATCAATGCTGTGAATATAGGAAGAAAAACATGAGTGGCAAAAGGAATATCACTTGAGTTTTGGACTAATGAACTGTGAAAGTACTCAAATTTGTTTGTTTTGAAATGAATAGTCCAGCAAGTGTATACATCCAATCCAGTTGCTAATGGTGGATATAACTAAGCCAGTGATACAGGAAAAGACCTTCAATGCTTATAATACAATTGAATTACAGAAAAAAATCACTTCAACATCAATAATCCTTTTCTAGAAAGAACGTTATAAGATAACTTCACTCAATTTTAGATATTTGAAGCCAAGAATTTAAAGATATCAGTGGCCAACAACTAAATAGAAATCATTCCATTTTAAGTGGAATAAGTGCTAAAGTCATTCCAAAGCCATTATGAGCCCGTTGAAAAAAACAGTCTCCACCCAAAGCTTTCATGTTTCTGACTAGATATCAACAATGCAAAGCTTAAAGTGCTTGTGAATTTGATATTTTAGGAAAGCTCTTTAGTTATGATACTGACTTTTTGAGCCAGGAATGCTTATAACAATTATAGATGACTAGGGCTTGCTTTTTTTTTTTTTTTTTTTTTGCATTTGTTCATCATTTGATGGATGAACATGTGACATTTTTAATGTTCCAGTATAATAGCTGCAGGGCATTAAGTGTTTATGAATGGAACTAGAGGTATAAGGTCACAGGAACATTTTGGCTAGTCCTTGTCTCACTTGATTTAAATCTATTTGAAAAATCTTTTGAGAATTATCTAGAACAGGGGTTCTCAACCTTTTAAAAGATCCGATACCATAAAAATTAACGTTCAGAAATTTCAGTATCACCAATTTAGAAACATCAATAAACATCATGAAACTTAATAATTTACCTTTAGATTTGGAAATTAAATTTTGAATGCATGCATAAAAAAGATGAATCCAGAAAGGCTAGAGAGATATATAGAAATGACAACTTAAAATACAAGGATTTGGAAGCTGCTGTTTTTTTTTTTGTTTTTTTTGTTTTTTTTTTAATTTCTCGATGTGTCAGCATTTCCTAAAGTGAAAAAAAAAGTCTTTTATAAGTTCCTGGGAAAAACTTTCAAAAAATCTCTCGCAGTGGTAAGTAATGAAGAACTATTACTATAAAGAAAATTCAAGAAATATGAGCAGTGTCATTGTCATCATTTCAGTTTTTGCTTAATGCTAGAGAAACTGCCACTGGTTTCTTGTCAAGTCTATTTTTTTAACTCCATTTTTGAGGCTTTTTTTTAATTTTGAAGAGCACATTGTATGTTATTATGTCTTCATTATTGTAAAGTTATTTTGAATTTTTTGGGAGTGTGAAAGACCGTATTATTTTGCTCCTGTTGTAAAATTACAAAACAACTCTTAACTAAGGTTGTTTTTTTTTTTTAATGTAACTTTAAGTAAATCAAATTTTTAGAAAACAAACTTTATTAGGATAAATGAAAATTTATCATTAATTCTTGTTTTGTTTTCGAACAAAAAAATATAGAACTTGGATTGCTATTATGCTGTGTTACATGTTGCTGATAAAGTAATGTTAACTTGCTATGTGAGCAGCTTATAAAAGGAAAGTTGAATGAACTAGCCATTCTTTTCCACATTCATTTTGACTGAAATTAAGATAAAGATAGAAACGAGAGATTGACTTTTTGAAGGATAGAAGATTTTTTTTTTTTTTTTTATCACTTTATAGATTTCAATGAAAGTTTATTGTTTATAATGTAATTTAAGTGCTATTTGATATTTCTTTTGTGATTATTTTTTCCCGATGAAATTTCTATTTTACATTTTTATAGAAAATATGGCTTATTTTATTGTTTTAAATTTTGAAATTAATTAATGAATTTTGATGAAGTTACTGCATAATTAGAGAGATTTTATAATTAACTTTATCCTAAAAATTAATGGCAGAAAATTATGTAGATGTTCTGTCTGTATTAGCTTATTAAATGTCAATAATGGTTCAGTTTTATTATGTAATAAAAGTTGATCACTAAATTTTAGAATCATATATGGAAAAAAAAAAATCCGTAAAATTTGCTCTTGATTCTGTTCTAAAATTGTTTATTTTAGCCACAGAGTAAATGTAAATAATTTACATTTTCTTAATTCTCCATCTGTGTATGCTTGAATTGTTTGTGGGATGCTGGAATAAAAGATTAAAACTGTTGCAATGTTAGCAATTTAATCTTAATCTGCATCTTCTGGTAGAAATTCACTAAATCTGTTTATTGTGCAGTCTTCAACTATCAGTAAACCTCTTCAGTACTGACCTCATAAAATTCTACTTACTCCATTATTAAGCCAGGATTCCATTTAATTTGATATTTATTTATTATTTTATCTCTGTCCTCTTAACTAAATATAGTTGTAATACAGGATATTTTTATTTACCTACATTATCAGATAATAGTAATGACATTACATTGTTAACCACATTATTAATAATAAAGGGAAATTGTTATACTGGTATCATTCTTAAAGCCATCTTTTTTTTTCTTTCTTATTATTAGGCAAGATGTGAAGCAGCGAAAAAAAGAGCAACTATGTTAAGTGATATGCACTTCAGAAACTTAAGACAAAAAGTTCTGTTAATGAACAGGACAGAAGAAGCAGCAAGGCAGTTAGAGGTAATTAGGTTTCATTCTTTTCTTAATTGTTAAGGGGAATTTTTATTTTTTTTTAATTAAGTTTCCAAGGAAAGAATTTCAACACCACTGACTATTGTAAATAGAAATTTGCAATTTCATAATAAGGAGATGAAGAAAAAGAGATAATGAGAAATATAAAAAAAAAATTACTTTTATTAAAAGAATTTTTAAAGGATTCAGGTTAACTGCACATATATCCATTCGTTTGCAGAAATCTTTTGTGAACTCAATCTTTATTTCTTCCCTGTTCTGTGTTTGCATTCCGGGGCATGCTTTATACAATTCTCATATTTCTGATTGAATGATCCGGATCATTCATTCTAATGTTTGAAAAGCTACAATGGCTAATTACACGAAAGAAGATTTCCCCATAGTTTTGATCACTGCTGCAGTCAGTGATACTGTTTTACTATGTGATTTGCTCCTATCTTTATTTTATCACTAGTCTGATGACAACAATAGTTAGGACATATACTAAAATTTAAGTGAAAGATTATTAGTCATACCAGTTGCACACTGGAGTAGTGACATAATAGCAGACAAAGGAGAAAAACCTACATTCAAGCACTAACAAAGCAACAAATCCATTTTTGCACAAATTCAAGTGAATCCAGAAGTAATACAACTTAAGTCAGGAAATTATCTTTTGAAAATAAACAATGTTTTTCTGAAATAAACTCTTTTTTTTTTTTGCATCAGGATGCTAAAGTCTATTTCTTAAAGATGTTTTCATTTTCTTGTTGAACTTCGCTTCCACTTATGTAAGAGAGATTCTAAAACACAATGGTCTTGCAGTCTGACAAAACTCTTAAAAATTCTGACAAAATTCTTAAAATTCATTTAAAATTGCATAAATTGTAGTGATTTTTGTCAGGCTTTCCTATAATAAGTATGATGGATATATTTATGTGAAATATGATTAAAATTAATGTTAATCTTTGAAGTTTTTAAATTTTGTGCTGAATTGACTTTGAATGAATGAAAAAATTGTATGAGAAAATCTAAATTTAAGCATGAATTTAGGAAGAGGGAAATTAGACGAGCTGAATGTGGTATTTTTACAGTTCGAATAGTCAACTTTCCTCTCTACACATATATCCCCACATCTTAATATGCAGTGGGGATATAATAGAAATTACATCAATGCTGAATAGATCCAGAATTAAATTAAAATTAATTCAATTAAAATTAAAGAAAAAAGAAAGTATAATATTAAAGATTGTTTATTATCTTTGTTTGCCTTTCACTCGACAGAGCTCTGTTGCATTTTCTGAAGGATCCCACCCCCTCCCGATGAAGAAATTGGATTAATTTGTTTTGTTTTAAAGCAGTCAAAAATTCAATTATTCTACAAAACTTATTATTCAAAAGCAAACATACGATCTTTTCTGTTGCATTTCAGCTATTTTACTCTCTCCCATTGCTTTTCTTTTATAGGAAAACAATCTAGATTTCTACTTCACTAGAGAAACTGGGTGGGGAAAAGGTTTAGGAAACTAATGCTAATATAAAACATAATAAAAAGCACTGTTTATAAATTTTCATGTAAATTACTTTTTTTTGTAAGAAAGTCAATTGGACGAATTAAGTTACAGTAGTAAAACTTTTAATTTCATATAATGAAAATAATTTAATATCTAGATTGTTATTGGTCTGAGCTCTCTTTAAGAATTTGTATTACTAAGAGCTATAGCAAACCAGTTACTGCTTTTAAATTTTACATTTGTTTCATTGATCTTCATCCAAAAGGGTCAGAAATTCTATACTTGCGTTTCAAAGAATAACTTTTTAAGATATTCGGAAAAAAACAAAAAACAAACCCTGATTCATATTTTTATTTATTTTTTTTAGAGCACAAAATTACATAGTAGTTCAGGTTACGTGGAAGAATTCAGCGTAAGGGAAGACCTGATGGGACTTGCAATCGGAGCTCATGGTGCCAATATTCAGCAAGCACGCAAAGTAGAAGGCATCACAGGAATAGATTTGGAAGAGTCAACGTGTACATTTAAAATTTACGGAGAAGTGAGTTATATTGTTTAGTTTATAACTTGGTTATTAGTAAAACAAATCAATAAACCTCTGATCCAACTTTCATATCTTTTTTTGTAGTATTGAATTACTTTTCATTTGGAAAATTTAGATACTATGTTCTTAATACTGTTATAGGCAACAGAACTTTCATTTTAAAAGATCCCATTCTACTGTTTATTTAACTTAATTTTTAAAACTATGTAAAAACATGACTTTTTGGAGGGAAGATTTTAATATTAGTTTTTTACAGTTGTTGTTTTTATAATTAATTATTATTATTACATTGTCAAATGTAAGAGGGATAAATACATTTCTATGTTTGAACTGATAATCTAGCATAAGCCTCTGAATGATTAGCATTATCAGTAAACTTATTTTCAGGCTTTCTTTTAATATTTGTAATCTTTGAATGGAGTAAAGCTTGCTTTTATCCATTGCTTGTAAGCATTTAAGATATCATCCAATAAACCACTGCTCGCAGCACCATCCTTTTTCCTAATTGAAAAATTTCACCGCTTTGTACTAAATAATCAGTAAGCAAAATGGTGGACAAGTACAGCAAATACCATCTTATCAACAGGAAAGTGAACAGTGTACAAAGTACGGAGAGGTGTTGTGGTTATAAAAACTTTATAAAATTTAATCTCGTTTTTCGTCCATTTTTTTTTTCTAAAATTAAAGATGTTATTTTTTGCTTTTATTTTTATCATGGAAGGTAAAAATATTTGGCTAATAGCAGAAAGCATTATATTTTGCTGCAATTTTCCAATGAGCACATTCGGGCATGGGCATTTATTGTTTGCAGGTAGCAAGGCAATGGATACAAGCAGACTTCACTTAGGCTGGCTGTACATGGATGGTAATTCCTGATGCAATCAGTTTTTAGAAAGTTGTTCAGTTTTGTTTTTTTTATGGCTGGTGAATGGTTTGATGGCAAGCAGCGATCCGATGGTGAAACATAGAACCAAAACTAACAGCTTCCACTAGCTGGATAAAAGTTCTTTCAATTTTTTTCTTTTTTTTTTCTTTCTCTCTGATACTGCAGTTACTTAATGCATAAAGACATCAATGTATGTTTAAGATGAATTTAAAGCTGAATACGTTTAATTCATCTATAAATATATTCACAATAAAAAAAAAAATAATGGAAATTCAATTTGATCAGACTCCTCATGAAGGTTCCTCATTCTCATTAGCTTCTGAGCAAAAAGAAAAAAAACTAGTTGTAGTCATCTTTTTTTTTCTTTCTTTTTTTTAAGAAACTAAATATATTAATTTATCTTAAATGTCCAACTAATTAACTAGTTATAGATAATATTAACTGAGATATCTGATACTGTAGGTTTACTGCTATGCTTTCTGTAATTCTGTCCTGGTAGCTACTTTAATAAAATTTTCTTAAGAATATTTTTCTTTTAAAGGATTTTTGACCTTTCATCCAAAGAATTCCTTTCAGACTTCTGTATCACAGGTTTGCTATTAGCCTTCTACTAGTAGAGGCTACACATTGTCACTGAGGCCAAATGCATAATTGGTGTCTTTGACTAACCAGAATTATTTCATATTTTTTTTTAACCATTTTTGTAAATGGCATTAAACACATCTGCAGTGGCGAACAGTTGACTCGTTATGTTTCTGTAAATGCTCTGTAGTACATTTAAGGTCCTGACTCAAGTAATTCAGGTGACTGCAAACCTTTTATTTCTTTTTATGTATTTCTTTTACTGATTAACCTAAAATTCTGGAAATTTAGGTATGAACTTGGGAAGCATGTGGGATTTATATTTTCTTGTTTTTAATTTTCAAAATATTCTACAATTAAATGAATTAAAATTCAAAATTAGCCAATTTTTTGGGGTATTTCGAGAATAAGGTATTTTCAACTTACAAATAGTTAATTTTTAAAAAAAAGAAAAATTGTGTTTTTTAAAATTTTTGAGATTTGATTTTTTTTTTTTTACCTGCAATCAAATAATAATAATAATAATAAACGTTTTCATTAAAGGCTTTCTAAATATCATGCAAATTCATTTGATGCTGTTTGTTTCCAAAAATAAATAATAAATAACTGTTTGTTAATTTTGAATTATTTGTTTATGAAATAGATTTTAATAGTTACCAAAAATCTATTTCTATAAAAAAATGCTTCAAAACAAATTTATTTTTGGAAATGAACAGTATCAAATGAATTTGTATGATACAGTATTTAGAAATGTTTTTTATTATAATCTCAAACAATTTTAAAAAACACAATTTTTATTTTTATTTTTATTTTTTAAATTATCTATTGCACTTCCTTCCTTTATCGAATTTGGCCAACTAGGGACCACAGAACTAGCTCATCCTGACAACGTCAGGGCAAAGCTAGTGATATTCAAGAAGGGGGGGACAAGATTCGCATCCCGTCCAGGAGAACCCTGAGATACTACGTCCCAGGACGAAACGGACAAAACACAGAAGAAGAAAGAAACAGCCATGCCAACACTGGGATTCGAACCCAGGTTCCGACACACCGGCCACACGGCAGACTGCCGTCTAGATCGCTCGGCCAGGCCGGAACGGCATCTATTGCACTAATAATAAATATTTTAAGTACAATTCATTATTTTACGAATTTTTAATCAATTCATATTTTCGTCAAGTTTTTCAAGTTGAAAATACTGAGTAATAACTCGAAAACCTCCCAAAACATTGGCTGATTTTGAATTTCGATTTAAGTAAATACAGAACATTTTGAAAGTTAAAAACAAGAAATTTTAAATCCCACATGCTTCACAAGTTCATATTTAAATTTTCAGGATTTTAGATGCTTGATAAAAGATATAAAAGGTTTGCAGTCGCCTGAATTGCTTGCATTAGGACCTTATTAAGTCTTTCTTATTTGACAAAAAAAGGTATTTTCATCATGATGTCTAATAGTGGATCCTTATTTATGTATCACTACTATTTTACTTGGCCATTGCTGAATAAAGCCAATTAAGAGTAGAAAATGTCACTATCTTAACTAGCCTTGAATATTTGATTTTGTATGTAATTTCATATTTCTAAAAAGTTCTGAAGCCAATATAGGAGTTATTATTGATGTATTATTAGTTTTTTAAGTTATTAAATATTAAATAAAAGTCTTATCTTTATTTTTTTAGACGGAATTAGCTGTTAAGAAAGCTCGCAGTATGTTAGAATATGCAGAAGAATCAGTTCAAGTGCCTCGTGTTTTAGTTGGCAAGTATATTTTCTCTGTATTGAATATTATTTTTGATTAAGAAAATTTTTAATTAATTTTAGGAAAATTTTGGAATAATTGTCGTATAGAGTTGATTTTTTTTTTCCTCTTGTCTTTTGAATATTATTTTTGAAATTTGTAAGTAAAATTTAGAATATTCATTTTCTGAGTTATTTAGCATGGTTGTTGAAAAACCATGTTTTCGTGAATTTTTGAAAATTCCAGAAGTCAGAATCTTTATACATCTAACTACCAAAATTGCCACACCAGATCTGAACACAGTGCTGCATTCTATTACTAAGTTATTATCATTTCTCTATGGCAGATCCTCCTATTTTGTTTTCAGTATCTTTGGATCAGTTAAGAACAGTCAACAACAAATCAAAGACAAGACTTTTGATGGAACTCATCTCTTGGCACTGTATGATTCTGGCTTCATCGATTTTTTTATTTTTTTAAGTAAAATCATCATTGAATTGTGTGTTCAACAACATGATCTCAACAAGCTTCACTTAAGAACCAGCACAATTCTTGTTACTACAATTTTGGCAAATATCAAAGTTTTTTTACATCAACCAGAATTATACATTTATCGAAAGTTCAATTACTACTATTTGGTTTCTAGTCCTATGAAAGTTTTCTTTAAAATAATAGACTAGTTCCAGTTTATCACAACAATGACTGTACTAATTTTGTAGTAAAAAAAAAAAAAAAAAAAACCCAAAAATCATGCTAGTTTACGGCTTTATAGAGGTAATGTTATAATTTTAGAGAAGTCCTTCTTTTTTTAAAAAAGGATTTGTTGTATGCAATATGAAATTTGTTATAAATTATAAAATTATTAAAAAAAAATGAAGCTTAACATTTAAATAAAGTCGTCTTTCATTAAACTGTAAGTGACTTACTCCATAATTATACAAGTGATTTAAAATTCAGTGATGACTTAGTACTGAATGTTATCTACAAGGTTGGATAACAGTTTATATGCAGTTTGGCATCAGAAGAAATGCTGGATGGTTGCCTGAAGAATTTAATGTCCTATCTGAACCTAGAGGTTAACTTCAGTAATATTGGTGTGATCTGATGGGCTAGGAGTCATATGCATTCATACACACTCAGTTGTAAAAGCTGGCAAGTATACAGGCCATGATAAAACTGAAATTTTATATGCACTAATTAACTGTTGTGCAATCTATGTCATATAAGTTTGGGTACTTTCTTCTCATTTTTAAAACTTGTCTGCAGGCAGCGTTTAGCCCCTAAATGTATTAGACTCGTATGAATTAAATTCAGTAGAACCTTACAATGAAATGCTTTGTATTGTGGTTTATGATATTCTGAAATTAATTTCTTGTACAGCCTTCATCACACCAATACCGTACAATGATATAGCGTGTCAAGGTGCATCAATGGAAAATACTATGTAATGCCAGGCATTGATCCAAAGTTTGACACACCATTGGAGGTACCAGTGCTGAAATGCTAATATAATTTGCAACAATGGATGTTGTGCCTCAACTGCATTGCTAACAATGTCAAATACTGTCATAGTTGTTGTGATGTAGATTTTAGTTAGTCATTGCCATTTGGAGGTGGAAGATACCTTCATGCTGCTGATATGAAGTTGTGTTTTAGAATCTGCATTGCTGAGATTTGATCAAGTTTTTGATTATACACTTATGCTGTGTATAATTGTGCTTGCATTGTAGCCTACACAAGCGTCAATATCTTGTACTGACATGCCATCTTACCCCTAATTACTATCTGATCTTGATCAAACCAAAACCTGCATGTAGGGATTAAATTGGCAACATCAACTACTCAAGAACCATCAATTGACATGATTCTAAGCAGGCTGCTTTGAAAACAAGATTGTTTGGTGAGTGTGGCTTGAAAACAAAACATCCATATGCACTGTTTTTGTAATCGTGCAGTATTCCGTTATGGGTAGATCCAGTTTTTTTTTTTATTGGTGTTGCACTTTCCATAAACAGTTAATGTATTTTGATAATAGAAAATTCTCAGATTTAATCAGTTTATAAAATGACTTTCTGTATAAATTAATTTAAATTATATTTTGAAGAATTTTTTTGTAATCAAAAAATATTTTTATTTATCTTTTTCTGTAATATAGGAAAAGTTATTGGAAAAAATGGTAGGATTATACAGGAAATTGTAGATAAATCAGGGGTTGTAAGAGTGAAGATTGAGGGAGACAATGAACCCCAGCCCACCCCCCGTGAAGAGGTAAGCATCAATGGTGAAGAGGTAAGCATTAGCCGTCAACTGGAAACAAACTACCTCTTCAACACTTACACAAATATATTTTATATTTTTGAAGAAAAGTATAAAGTTTGTTTTTTGTTTCTTTTTTTTTTTTTATTATATTTAAGTTATTATTCTTTCTTTTAATTTATAAGTATAAATTGCAAATCTTGTTTGTCTTGAAACTTGAGGATCATTTGAAGCAAATACAAATGACAAATCTATTTAATAAAAAGAAGAAAAAAAAGTAAACCCATTTATCATTGTAGAAAAAAATGATTCCATAATCATTGACAAGTTAACTGAAGATCATTATCATCTCTTAACAGTATGCTAAATGATGCGTGTTGCATAAATTACATCAATACAGTAATGTATTCATAAATAAAATTGATTACTGTGATAAAGTAATAAATGTATTGCCAGAAACGCAACAAGGCCCTAATTTGGTTACACCAGTAAAGGAAGGGTTGATAACATCAGCACTGTTTAGAAATGGAGTTGAAATATTCTATTGTGATGGACGTGCTTAAAAAGGATGTCGGGGGCTACCTTTTGATTCTTGCAGTGAGATCAGCATAACCCCCAATACACTTAATATTAGGAAAGATTACCCCTGTCATCCATTGCATAAAAGCTTGAATTAAGAGTTGCATGTTAACTTTCATATTCTATTCTATTCAGAAGTTTCTGTAGAATATTAAATTTGCTTTTTTTCTTTTTAGATTTTCAGTTGTACTAATGATTCTTAAGACTTTGAAACATTTTTAAAGAACTGAATACTTTTGCAAATAATCACATTAGAAGCACTTTCATTGTACAGTAGAGCCCCGATTATCCGCGAGTGCCGTGAAATTTTTTTTTAATTACAAACCTCAAAAAAACCAATTTTGATCCAAGCCAACAACAGGGAAAGTATAATAGGCCCTACAGTGCGAAGGTCGAAAATTACTGACAGGTTTACTGTGCATCGTAATCCTGTAGGCCTTCTCGGAATTTGTGGATGAATGCTCTGTAGAAAGGTTTCTGCTGTACTGTTCATATTTTAAAAGTTTTACATATTATGTTTTTTGTATAATAAAACGTAGTTTTTACGCTAAAATATTTTTTTTCGTGTTTACACCTCATTTTTATTTTATTTTTTTTCGGGTTATTCGTGATTTTTACTATTCGCAGTACCCTTGCCACCCAATTCCGCGGATTATCGGGGCTTTACTGTAATTAAAAGGGGAAAATAGAAGTATAAAATATTTATTGCTTGCAAACCATAGAAATATAATTTATAATACAAATTTACAATTATTTTGATTGCATAACATGGTATATTCTTGTGAATATTATGTCTTTTCAATCATGAATTGCATTTTTTAATTATGATAGCAATAGCTGTTTCAATTTTTGAAAAATGTAACTTGGCTTCTTGTATTTTTAATGTTGTAGTTTGTGATTTAACCAAATATGTTTTATTTTTATTTTTATTGTGAAATCAATTTTCTTAACTTAACAAATAGGTTTGATGATATATTGTTGATACTAATTATTTTAAGTGTTGTGATAAAAGTTTAACGTGTCGGAATAAAATGTATTTATTGTCCGCTTTTTCGACACCTATTCGAAGGTCAACAAGTTAAAACATAAAAATACTTAAAAATAAAAACGTTAAAAATTCCCCTATTAAAGACATTTCGAAACCTCGCAGGGGCAGGTTTCTTCTTCTTATAAGATTAACAACATTTAAAAGTCTATATAATACATATAAGACTTTTAAATGTTGTTAATTTTATATGAAGAAGAAACCTGCCCCTGCAAGGTTTCGAAACGTCTTTAATAGGGGAATTTTTAACGTTTTTATTTTTTAGTATTTTTATGTTTTAACTTGTTCACCCTCGAATAGCTGTCGAAAAAGCGGACGATAAATATATTTTTAGTGTTATTGTATTAATCTAACTAAAGTTCTATGTTGACATCTGCTCCTTTTTGTGTGAAATATTGTTTTGCAAAATCTTTAAAGTAATTTCAAGAACCCAAATGAGAGGAAAAAGAAATCTGCCATCCTTATAAGTTTGAACTGATTTTGTTTCCATGCAAATTTTTATCTACTTGTACTGATTTTTCGTATGTAAGTTTTCTGATTTCTACTACAGTGTTACCTCCGAATAACGGACAGTCACGGGACCGGAAGTTTCGTCCATTATTGGGGAGGATTGTCTTTTTTTCATTTTTTAGCTTATAGCATGTCATTTAATAAAAAGTTACGTACAATCTTAATTAAATTTCTACAATTACCATTGCGATGTGAGAGAATATGCAAATTATTTACTATATTCCTTTTTAAATGAGTGCTAATCTGTTTGTCTTACATAAAATAATGACAAAATTAATTAAGTGTATAGAAAATTAATTTCTAGCCATCCATTTGATTCCTTAAACGTGTCAAATCCTAAAGTTTGACAGAATTCTCTGGCTTTTTCTTAAAGCAAAACACCGCTTATAGGAATGTTCTTTGCATGAGCAGACCGGAACCATTTTACGACCACTTCGTCGATTTTGCTTGTTTCAGTTTTACGAAACTTCAAATTCTTCGAATTTTCGTTTGAATTCACCATCCACATTTTTCTAATCTCATCTTTGTCCTTTAAAAGTTCCCTTATCTGAGTTTTTCCAACTTTAAAACGTTCAGCAAGACAATGCACACTCAGCTTTTCTTTTTCAGCAACTTCAAGAACATCAATTTTTTCTTTCAGTGCCAATCTCTTCCTTTTTGATGCCATTTTAATTCGCACTAAATTTAATCAACACGTTTATAGGATAGCTTTATGAGCTATTGACATTTACAAAGCAACTGCAGTGAAAAAAAGGGCCTCAAATTCGTGCATTGAATCATGGGACACAGA
>JAFIDM010006943.1:45823008-45839376 GCA_023159025.1 Thereuonema tuberculata | reverse complement strand
TCAGGAGCAAAACACCCTCTTGATTTTTTTTTTATCAGTTACCTTAGGCTTTTTTTAGACTTGGGTTAAAATCTCAAATTTTTAAATGTTGTCCCACATGGCCATTTAATTTTTTTCCTAAATGCTTACATGCTTTCTATTACTACAAAACTATTAGTCCTAGACTAATTTCGTTTAAATTTTTGGATTCAGCATAAAAAAATACATGGGCCAAATGAATTTGGTTCCATTTGATTGATTAGGAGATAAGATATTCAAGAAAATACGTCAAAAAAGGGGCGTGGCACCAAATTTAAAAGAAAAACTTCAGAAATTCATATCTCGGCAAATATTTAACCAAAAAATCCCATATTTTGCAGAATGTGTTATCTTATTACCCTTTACATGCAAATAAATGTTCATAAAAATCTGTGATGGTGTGGTGAACTCATCAGGTGATCTGATGTGGAATGACCCTGTTATGAATGTTTTAAGCATTTTAAAGATGCCAGAACGTTGCTTGTGAAGTTCCCAGGCCTGGATAGCCATCCACATCAATAGACGATGACCATGTCGAGCCAGTTCGTGCTGTGATTCGTGGAAATCTTCGTTTAACTGTCAGAGAAGTTGCTGAAGAAATGGGTATTAGCGTAGGATCATGCCATCCCATTTTGACTGAAAAACTTCAGATGCGTTGCGTCAGTGCAAAATTTGTTGACTGATGATCAGAAAGAGAACAGTGTTCAAATCAGGAGGAACTTCTTGCCAATGCAAATGGTAATGAAAACTTTCTTCAGAGCATCATAAGATGAGACAAGACTTGGGTATATGGCTATGATGTTGAAACTAAGATGCAGTCAACGCAGTGGGTGGGGAAAGGCTCTCGTCGTCTCAAAAAAGGATGAATGAGTTGGTCAAACATCAAGGGGATGTTTTTTTTTTTTTTTTTTTTTCGATTGGAAAGTCATTGTCCATTATGAATTTGTACAATGTGGTCAGACAGTAAACAAGGAGGTTTACATGGAAGTTTTGGCTTGTTTTGAGGGATGCTGTGCTCAGGAAGAGACCTTAATTGTGGGGAATACCAGACTTCGGATGCTGCACCATGCCAATGCGTTGGCACATGCATCTCTCCTCATCCACAGTTATCTGGCAGAAAATCAGACATCCATTGTGTGACATCCACCCTATTCTGCAGACTTTTTTCTATTTTCGAAACTTAAAAACTTAGGACGTTGTTTTCAAACCATAGAGGAGATTCAGGAAAAATACAATATGAGAAATGCATACAATACCAAAAAGTGCATTCCAGGAAGGGTTCCAACAATTGAAGAAACCTTGGGAATGGTGTATTGCCAGTAGAGGGGACTACTTTGAAGGGGACAGTGCTTCAATTGTTGTAAAATGAGCAATAAAATACTTGCAACACAAGTTTGGTCTTTATTGAATACGGCTCGTGTTGTATCTTATTACTGTAAAGTCCCGTGAACAGATTTTTTTGTACCAATTTTGTTGTGATCGGCCATCATATGCAATATGATTTTCAAGCCCTTTTTTTTCAACTTAACTTTGATTGTTGGTAAATGTCTTTTTGCTGTCTAACCGCTGCAAACGACAACCAATCAAAGTGAACCAATCAGAGTGATGAAATGCATCAGTCATGCTGTCATACACATTCTCAGAGTTGAATGTTAGTGATTTTTGTCTTGAACTGCAGTGACTAAATTATAACATTATTACCATAGTTATGTGAATATCTTTTGAAAGCAAATGAAGTTTTAAATTTAAATACAGTTGACTCGCGATAATCCGACAGTTACGGGACCGAGGGGGTGTCGGATTATCAAAAATGTTGGATTACCAAAGGTTGATTTTTTAAAACTGAATTTTGACTTCTAAGCCAAGAAAACTAAAGTTATTATGTATATACAGTAGTACGTAGTTACAATACATATTGAGTACATATTTTATGACCATTGAGAATCTAAAAAAAAACCTCATTAGGCATAGACGTAAAGAGTCTGTCATGACTTTTTCTTGAATATCTTTTAACATTAAAATGCTCTAGTAGTTGAGTTTCCTCTCCTCACACCAATGTATCAAAGTGTTTGCAGCCGACATACCTTCATCGCAAGTGATTGTGCATTTCACCTCCGTGACTGCCTCAATCCAGTCAGTTTTCGAACCAATCTGCGTTGGACTACCGAGTGTGTCGGACTGTCAAATGTCGGATTATCGCGAGTCAACTGTATATAATTTTGTGTGTCAGAATATATCAGAATATTAAAAAAAAAATTGTTGAGATTCAATAAAGTTTTCATTTGTTGTTCACATGGAATTATGGGATCACTGATTGTTCCCTAGTAAATAATAAAAGAATAAAATGCCTCAAGATGCATCCTGCTAAGTTTTTCTTAATTTGGAATAGGAATTTTGTCATATGAAGTAGAGTGACCAGACATCCCATTTTTTTATGGAATTGTTCCATTATTTGAGGATGTGTACCTTTGTCCTGATAAATTTAATACGAGATTCATAACTACTGTATTTTAATGTAATGCCAAGATAACTGTTTATCCTCATTTCTTAGTTTTATATTCTGCCATTGAGAACGTGAGAAACTGAAGAGATAAACATATTTTCACTTTAACCATCTGCATTGTTCGATTCTGCAGTGTAATACTGAATCATTCATCTAGCATTTTTGCACTATGAAGTCATGATCACATTTTTAACAATGGATATTATGCTCGTGTTTAGACTTTAGATTGAATAGTTACTAAGAGCAAGAATGTCGTACTGTATCTGCTAAACGCTTGAGTATCCATTCAACCTTAAAGATACACTTCCTTTTTATCATTATAAGATTACAAATATAATCATATTTATAAATAGATTTATGACATTACATGAGAAAATGAAATTGTATTATCATTTTGACACTATAATCAGTACTGTGCGTTTTCGTAAGCCAGAATCATCAGTGGCGGACAATTTTACTCCGCAGAGGGGTGATAAGCTGAGATGGGCAATTTCAAAGAAATTCTTTTGGACATTTTCGCTTTTAAGAAAAAAATAACGGAGGAGCATTTTTGCAATAGTACTTATTCTTTCCATAATTCTTTCCCGAAAAGCGCAGATAGAACGCAGCTACTAGTAAACTAACACTGATAAAAAGTAAACATCCCCTCTTTGTTTCCCCTCACTCCTATTTGGATGAAATCAAAGGGGACTTGACGCATGCGCAAAAGCGTTGAAGGCTCTCGTAAACATAACCGAACAGTATATAAATGGCCATTACAATTGATCTTGAAAATTGCAAGTAAATATTTGAAAATTAGTGATGCAGTGATGGTAAAACCTCCACTCAATTTTACCTATTTGGAGTCTTGTAAAAATAGTATTTATAAGCATAGCTACAGTAATGATGCATCTAAACATTGGTTGATTTTGTCCACTACATTACAGTGTCCCATATTTTTATTTTCAAAATCTGGTCACCCTAATATAAAGGCTTCAATAATTATCAAATTTAGAATGTTTTCTGGTGTATTCTAATACATAGAATTAATGTACAGTAAAAACTCGATTAACCATCACTGTTATCCTTCATCGTTCGCAAAACCTACTTCTCCGTAAAGTACGGGACATTGCCAGGAAAAAAGCTCGAGCCTCAAAGAAACAGGAGAAGATGACTGATTACAGCTTTTACATATAAACCTTATTATCTAGTACTGTTTTATGTTTCTATTATTATTATTTGTTTGGTGTTTGACGATATCTATTTGTTACCGATAGATTTTTCTTTGTATTAATTTGTTTGCCTTTCGTCCCAAATCAGCTTTGAAATTTTGTAACTCTACATGTTTATTGCAAAATTTCTGTTAACCGTCACAGTCCCGGTCCCGAAGATGACAGTTAATCGAGTTTTCACTGTATTTCAGTGTGCAGATTGTTTCATTTTAAATATTATTGTTGCAGTAATAAGTTTGTTAGTTCTCATTTCAATTGCACAGAAAACCAACATAAATTTATTACTGCAACAATAATATTAATAATATCAGCCAAACAAAAGCAGCAAAATATGAATGATGTCACTAGATGTGTTTTTCACTCCTTTGAATTGGTTGGACTCATGGTTAAGTTGTTGAAGCAAATCATTCTTGTATAATTTTTGCTGGCTTACTGTTGGACCAATTCATTGCATACAGTAAGTCAAAAAGCAACTACATGACAATTGTTGGATGGTATTCTCTTAAATGTAGGTTTGTTTGAAATTGCAACCAAGCCTCCAGGAGAACAATCATTCCAAAATGTGATCTTTTTTACAGTTGTTAAATGAGCTCAAATCTTCCTGCATTCTTTTAAATGTTCTAAACGTGTTGTTTGAGACAGTGGTGAATGGGCTTTGTCGTTCAATGAATTAATGGTTATCCACATGTAATGGATTTTAGACTTAAAGGGATACCTAAAGAAATTTTGATGAAGATAATTTTAAAAACAATAAGTATGCAATTCTTTAACAAGTATTAGTAGAAATATTTCGTGCTGTTTCTATCAAAATTTTGATTCTGTATATCTTTTTCAGAACCTACGTCATTTGATCCCAAATAGTGTTGTGTGGCTCCCCCCCCCCCCCCCCAGTTCATCGTTTCCCTTTTCTCATCTTTGACCCACTATAAATTGATTGTCATTGTTTCTCTTTAAAGTCAGTCCACATAATTTCAAAATGAAAACTTGTAAAATCTGTAAATATCGAAATACTAATACTTGACTGTCTTTTTCTAAAAATGTTGTTGATGGATTTTTTTCTCCCTATCTGCCCAATTTTCAAGCAGTATTTTTATAAGAGCTTGATTTGCAGCACAGCAGAATAATAACTACACAGTTACATCTGATAAACTAAAAAGAGAAAGACTAGTTTTATAAAGGGTGTCTACAAACGATTGGAGTGGTTTTATGATTGTATTGTGGATGTGTTATTTAACATACCATTAAAAAAATTGTACAGAAGCATAGAAAAACTCCAAGTTTTCGTTCCATTTTACAGATGCTTGATATGTGCACCACTAGTGACTCGGCACACATCAACTTTTTATTCAAGTTCGTACCACACACTCGATGTAAAATGTCCCTGTCAGTTCCAGCAAAAGCGTTGCAGATGCGAGTCTGGAGGTCTGGCAGATCAGCCGGTAATGGTGGCAGAAACACTATCTTTCACATACCTCCATAAACAAAAGGTCACAAGGGGTTAAGTCAGGTGAGCGTGGAAGGCATGGCAGCAGTGCGTGATCATTATTCTCGGTACGACCAATCCATCGGTTTTACAGTGTACAGATCAAGGAGTCATGAACGTCATGATGGAAATGTGGCGGAGCACCATCTTGTTGAAAGATGAAGTCCATTCTGTATGTCTTCAGTTGTGGAATGAGCAAATTTTTCAGCTTATCCAGATAAATGGGCCCTGTAATGGACTTCTCATTGAAGAAAAAGGGACCGTAAAGTTTAAATTTTGAGAACGTGCTCCATGGTAGCATGGGGATTGTTGGTTCGCACATTGTATCTATTCACATTGCCATTCAGGAAAAATGCTGCTTCATCACTGAAAACAAGTTTATCACGGAACTCGTCCTCTTCCATAAGCTTTTGAAATCTTGCACAAAACTCAAAGTGACGCACATTATCATTGGGCAACAATGCTTGCAACAGTTGTAAATGGTAAGGCTTCTGCTTCAATCGTTGCTGTAAGACTTTCCAAATGGTAGATCGTAGAATGTTCAATTCCCTGCTTGCTCTGGAGTTTATTTTTGTGGGCTATGCATGAAAGTGGCCTTTGCACGCTCAGTTGTTTCTTCCTGCTTAGGAGAGTGCTCCGTTGATTTCCTTTTACAGAGGCAATCCCATAGTTGTATATGTTTCATACCATGGTCGAATGGAGATGGCGCTGGGTGGATCTTTATGGAATGCCATTCTGAAGTGAGGCTGGACCATTGTGACAGATTGACTTGCATGGAATTCGAGGACAACATACGCATTTTCATTGTTCGTAGCCATTTTGCAACTGCAGCGCTCTCATGGTTGGAGGCGGAAACATATGCCTTCCGGGCTATTCAACAAAACTTTTGAGAGATGCTTGTCATATAATAACAAACTCGATCAGCAGAGCTCTATGAATGTGGCTATTACAAGGGCATGAAACCACTCCAATCATTTGTAGACACCTGTCTATACAAGGGGTAGACAAATTACTGCGAACACCTGTGAAATGACAAAATCTTTATTAGTAGGGTGTTGGCCCACCCTTCGCCTGAATTACAGCTTGTATCTATCTGATTTGGGATGGACAAATGTAGGTCGTGTAATGTTCAAGGGAATATGTAGCCATTCCTCGTGCAGAGTGGTCTCTAGTTCAGAAAGTGTGGAGGGAGGTGGAAACCTAGCATTCACTTTGGCTTCCAAAATACCCCACAAAGGTTCGATTATGTAAAGATCAAGGAGATTAAGGAGGCCAGATGAGATGTTCCAAGTCATATCCGTGCTCATCGACACACGATGCTTGGACATTGAGCAAAGTGAATGAGGACATTGTTGTCTTGGAACAGAGGTTGTTCGCCAGGAAAGTCTGCAGCATATGATGGAGGTGATTGCCCAAAATGCTGAGATAATGCTATGCTGTGACCTTCCCTTGTGGGAATACAAGTGGTCCCAGATCACCCCAAGATATTGCACCCCACACCATCCCAACCCCCTTTCCATGCTTAACAATAGGAAGGAGGCAGTCAACATGAAAGGCTTCTGCGGGCGTTCTCCACACATAAACACATCTAGTTGTCTGAAATAATGTAAATGCAGATTCGTTAGATCAAATGACATGTCCCCACTGCTGTTGTGTCCAGTGTCTGTTCTCATGGTACCATTGCTGCTGCGTCAACGCATTCCGTGGTGTCACCAATGGTTTTGGAACAGTCACTCCAAAACCATTTAGAGCGTTTACCTTTGGAATGTTCGTGGCATGCAGTTTTCGTTAGATAATTTGATTGATACGGGATCCTGTGTACATCTTGGAGGTTATCTGGGACTCCGTTGTATTGTGATGTCAGATCACTATCCACTTCAGTAATCGTCTATCCCTGTCGTTGAGCTTTGACTTTCTCCCACTGTTCTGTTTCGCAGATGTCTTACCATGTTTTGGGTAGGCTGCCATAACAATTGACAGTTCTTCATGCAACACCCTCAAGGTTGGCTGTTTTCATCAATGAAGTTCCAGCGATGTTTTAAAGTCGAAAATTTCCTCCCAGTTAGACTAATCACATGCAGCAATATTCTTAAGAAGTTTAATTCGGTTAATATATATCTTTATTCAGTTGATTAAAATATTAATCTAATGAACAGAAACGCCCAATAAAGGAGAGTAATATATGAAAGGGAGCAGACCCAAAAAAAAATCAAGTTATGTAAAAGTGATTTTTATTAATATTTAACTTTTTTTTTAATTAATTGTAGTTTTAAATTAGGAAAATTAAAAAAAAAAGAGGGAATTCTATTTACACATTTCTAATATATTTTATTTTGTAGCTCTTAATCTGAAAAAATTAAAGCCAAATCAACATATATTAATCCTTTTAACAGTAAAGCTGTGTAATAGTAACATGAGGATTCACCTGATGAGAGTTATGGGAAGCAATAGTCTACCTGCACTGATCTGGTAGGAATTTAATGAAGTAGGGAACATGATACATGCGAGATATCTTGTTACAAATAATTTAATGAATTGCCGTCATAATAAGATATTTATTGAATTATAAAAGCCTGAAGTGGAAATAAAGATTTTCAGTGTTTTTTTTTTT
The DNA here is from genome assembly GCA_023159025.1 of Thereuonema tuberculata. Classification (NCBI taxonomy): domain Eukaryota; kingdom Metazoa; phylum Arthropoda; class Chilopoda; order Scutigeromorpha; family Scutigeridae; genus Thereuonema; species Thereuonema tuberculata. Next base: position 45,831,550 of record JAFIDM010006943.1, on the reverse strand, counting down.
TTTGTTTTTTTGACATTTTGTGTATTTCTTTTTTTTTTCCCCTCTTAATTTTTTATTATTAAGCTGCAATTTTTTTTATCAATTAAGAAAGTTTTTAACATAGATTTCCAGTAGTCCAGTTCTTTGAAATATATTCTTGGTCAATGTAAAGCATTTCTTGAGATTTGATGGCATGAACTTTAGTTCATTGCAAGACTTCTTTTCTTTTAATGCATTTTTAAGTAACCTTTACTGGAGAGTTCTTGATACTTTGTGATGTACTCGTTGCTTCCTTCAACTTTTTCCAAATTTTTTTACTTTAACTTACATTCACAATTTTGCTAATTTTATATTCTCTTTTAAGCTTTACTAATCTTCATATAACACCAGTTTCTGTGCAGTTGAAAACTTGCCCATGAAATATCTATCTGATCATGTTCTCTTTGCCAGTTTGTTTCTGGTGCCTGGGGTGAATCACCTGACCCTCTTATAAGATAGAGAAAGTGATAGGGTTACCAAACAATGGCAAGCTCTTCTGTTGAGAAGAATACCTCTTTTTTTTTTTAGAAGAGAGCCCAAAAATTGAAAGAATTTTACTTAAGCACTACTGTGATTGAAAATAATATTTTACGGCGACTCAAAATACATAAAATAAATGAACCTACTATTTTAAATAAATGTTTGAAATTTTTTGATAATTTGGCCACTTAAGATATTAAAGATATTGTTATTGTTATTATTGTTCTATCTATAAGATAGAAATTTTTACACCATTGCAATTATCTTATGAAGAGCAACATAAAAATAAAGCAAATAAGCCTAAAGACCTTTATTCTGTCATAACTGTTGCCAGTCAGCTGAAATAGGCCAAGCTGAAGTTTTGTGCAATGTTCTGGTCTTGGGTCACTGTATTAACAAGGAATTGAATATTTTTTTCTTCTTATATGTCTTGTCTTAAGAGGAGAAAACAATAATAAGCAGCCAAACAAGTAAGTTCAAATAGTTGAAGTTCATGCATAAAGTCATGGAAATAGTTTGTCCATTTGTTTTTTTTTTTGAAAATAAAGAGCTTTGGCCACACTGCTGTTTTTGAATTTTCCAGGAGACTGCTTAAATTTGCCTGTGATTGCTTGTATTTAGTATTACATTTTTTGGGAAAAAAAAATTAAAAAGAAATATATACTGTCTTAATATGGGAATCCATTATCAACAATTATATTTCAACAGTTAACATTTTTAAATATTGAAAATAATTAGTATTTTTTTCATGTCATATACATGACTTGCTCATTAGAATTGTCAGTACATTGGAGAATGATGAATATCTTTTACAAAGCAAGACATAAACAGATAATATCAACTTCATTTTTTTTTTTTGGAAATCTGACAAAAATGCTACCAACATGTCAGAATTCGACATTTGCAATAGAACTATGATAAGTTTTTATTTTAAGATAACATTCTGCATTTGTATTATAACAAAGCCTACAGAAAGGATGCAAGAAAAAAAGTATTCCTGTCAATGTGTCTACCTCATTATTCTGCTATGAGAGGAAGGCTAAAAATTGTTAAATTTTCACTGAAGAATTTATTCAACCTTTTACAGTAGTATCACGCAAAATAAACGGATCAATGATAATTACAAAAATCTGTTAGTCTCTATTTTGCAAGTAGTGTTTTAATTTTATTAGATATGAAACCCAATATGAATATGTAGTGTAAATACTATTAAGACTATCATTACTTTGTGATAGGAATCATAAGGTAATGAATTAAATTAATAAAAAACACAAAATTAAAAGATCAATTGCGTAGTTTAGTGTTCGACTGCAAATTGGAATATCCTTGGCAATATTTTTGTGAATTATCAACCTTCCAAAACAGTGATAGGATTCAGTCAATCCTTAGTCATAAAGCTTAAGAATCCTGTTTCCATTGTTTGAGGCTGAGAAGTCAATTGATAAAAGCTCAGATAACAAAACTTAAAGATAACTTTTAAAGTGATTTCTCATATGAAATTTAAAGGTGGCAGGAATGGTAGAAATTAAGCTTATGTAAGTTAATTAGCTCCTGTTTTCTGTGGTAACATAGAATCAAATTGCCTTTGTTTTGCTTATTTCAGAAGTGGAAAAAAATTGTTAATTTAACAGGCTTCGTTAGAAATAAAATGTAACAATATTTGTTGGTTAATCACAAATTCAAGAATTAACACTCAGGAGATTGTGACAGAATTCTTTATTTGGCAGCAGACAAGCTCCCATTATTGTTTACGAAATGTGTGCTCTTCTTCATAAACATTAAGAAATTACTTCAAAAAGTAAATTCTGATCCTATGCATAGAATAAATGTATTTTGGTATAATTATTGTTTACTTTAGAAAGATAAAATTCTGAAAGTGACAGCTAATGTAGTGGATATTTTAAAATACGTATGTTAAAGTTATTAGAATAAATTCAAAAAGGCGAGACATACAAACGATTTGAAATATTAAGAACATTAGAAAGATTTAAAAAGATTTAAATCGTACAATCAGGTTTTGAACCGGGACATGCCTGTTGTTTATGAGTTTAGTTAAAGCAATATAAAAAAAAATGACGATGCTGCTTGTCTTCAAGCTCTTTAGTTCGCTTTGTACAGCTTGTGAGAATGTGATTGGCCAAAGATCTTCAAAACAATAATTGAAAGCCATATGAGAAACTACCTTCACAATTTAAAGGCTTTTGAATTGAAATGTATTTACAAATCATCTGCAGGATCATCATTCTGCTTTTAGCCTGAAAGCTTTTTATTCAAATACTTCTAACTGTGATGTCTGATTAGAATATTACTGTGCATTTGAAAAATTGTTAAGCTGAACAAGATATCCTGTTATTTGATTAATAATCTTTTTTCAAGATTTCGTGTTTCTTCTTTAACACCATATTCATGTTAATTTTCATAACTAATTTTATGAACTACAAGAAATTATTACTATAACCAGTCTACTACTTCAAATTCTTTGGTATTATCTTCCAAATAGAATATTTCTTTAATCTTTTCAAGCTTTGAGACTGGTTTCAGTTATTTGTTCCCTTCTTTAAAGGCAAAGTCTGTTTTCTTTTCTTACTATAATAACATTTTATAGTCTGCCTTTTCTGTTTCCAGTTGATCTGCATTGGTTCATTTCAGTTTTCTTTGTTCTGTGATAGTCAGACATTTACTGTCATCTGATTGATGAATATATGAAACTTGTGATCACCTAATTTATTTTCATATATTGTTCTGATGATATAATTGTCTTGTCTTGTAAAGCCACACAGTCTGCTTAACAAATCTGTGCATGTATCTTTTATCGGGAATAGGAAATTTCTTCAGATAATGACATCTTTAATTACTCTGTATTTTCGCACATTTTTATCCCATTTGAGGCTGACCAGACATTTGTTGTTTCTGATATTGAGTTTACTAGATGCTGCTGTTGAATATTCATCCTGCCAGCTGCAAAACTGGAATGACCTTCTTTGGTTGTTTTTAAAAACTATTATTTGTATCACAAAACTTTATCCCATTGTAATCTGTGCATCCTCATTACAGTTTTATAGTTTTTACATCTATAATTTTAATTACATAATCTCTGTTCTACATTAAGATTTTTGTTCATTTGGATAGCGAAACATTTCTTTTAAAGATCTGCTATATCTATATTTCCTTACGTGCCTCGAAGTGCATTCATTGAATTTCTTCAACCCTTGAAAGGATTCTTTGGCTTGGTTTATTGAAGAATCATGATGAATCTTCGCTGCCATCTCTAGTTTTCCTTATTAATTGTTATATGCTTTTTATGTTACCTATTCATTCACTACATCAGTATCTAAAGGAGCTCTTTGGTTGTTTGATCAGCTTTTTTTTGGCATTCATATGTAATGAGTCACATCTGTAATATTTGAAATTTTCATGGCATTACTATATTTCCCTTCATACTGTACATTTCAAACCATATGCAGTGTGATAACATTATTTTCTTTGAAAGCTATTTCTCATAATGTCATTACAATTTTTCAAGTTTTTTCTCGCATTTGTCATAAGGACTGCTGAATCTCATTTTCTCCACTTCATTATCAGTCTGTGACATTTCAGACTTCTCAATTCACCTTCTGTGGACATAAACTTTCCCGTGAATGCTGGATAATATTGCCACTGTTATCTGTTTACATTGCTTCCTTTGAGTGCTCATTTTATTTACATTATTTATTGTAATTATTTTTTTTTAACTATTATTATGATTATTATTATTACTACCAAGCCTTGGCTATACATAGAGACCCTATTTTATGGTGAAATAAAACTGTTCATAGCGGTAAAATAAAAGACTCCACAGCGGTGACTATTTCGTGTTTATTTTATCATATTAGATTTCTACATTTCCACAAATAAGCTATAATTTTTCATTAAATGAAATATTAAAAAACACAAAACTTTAGATATTAAATTTAGTACACCACAAAATAATCTCTCTCACACAATTTTCAAGCAAGAAATTAACATATTTAACAATTTATTAAATACAGGTAGCATGTAGCCTACTCCTTACAACATATCAAAAAAAATCCGTCAATAAAACGGAAAATTAACTTTAATTATTTTTTATAAAGGTGTTCTTTTTTTTTTAATTGTAATTCCCTTTTTTTGAGACAATGGTACAAGTTTATTAATTTTGCTTATTTTGTAATTGCTGAGAAGAAAATTCAATATTTAAACCGAAACACACATTTGTCACACATTTGAACTTCGAAGCGCATATAAACTGTTCCTAATAGCTTCAGACTACGCCACTACAGTGACGTCATATCCTGTACTACATTCCCACTACATAAAACTTCGTAGCGCCACTACTGTAGCTACAAGGAATACAACTCTGAATCTGCTTTCATGACAAACAAACGAACGAACGAAAGTGTTTTTATTTTATTTTATTTATTCTTTTAGCGTTTTTTGACGATTTCACATTCATTTAGCTTTTATTTCACGTGTTTTTAATTGTTTCACTGTTATTTCGCGATTTTGTACTAATAATCTCATTTCGCGATTAAGAAAGCTTACTGATTTATGTGATTTGCTCCATGAAAAGCAAAAATACAACCTTTAATAAAAATTTCGCAGATATCGTTATTACCACAAAATAGGGTCCCTAGCTATACAATATGAAAAGTGTCAGCATGTAAAACCGTGAAATCATTAAAACAGATAAATCATTAAAAATTTAAATCCGAACAGATCCTGAGCAGTGAGAAAGCAAAGCTCCTCTAGGTTATAGCCACTATCCCAGATTGTATAGCAGAGGGAAATAAGTCTGATACAGCTTTATAAATTATTAAAAAAACATTTTTTTATCTTAGCTCCTCTTGACATATGACCTCCACGGTTGTTTAAAAAAACAAGTGAATATAATTTTGTGCTTACGCATTAATTTGAGGGCGACCCCTAATAATAATAAAAAATTTAAAAATAATAATAAAAAAAGGAAGTACATTGATGTAAGAAGAAAAAAATCTACTCTGACATTGAGAAAAAAAAGAAGATATATGGTTTTGAACCGATAACTTCCATCATATGAGTCTGAGACGTTACCCATCAAGCTACACCTGACAACTGAAATGAGATGGCAGAATTTCTAATATTTAAGCTAATAGTGGGAATCGAATGAAAATAATGACTTATCTGGAACTTGGATTGCATTGGCCCCTGAAAATACCCTATTCCCAAGGTGTTTGGGCCTCTGAACACGATGGTGAAGTCTGGTTGCCGATCTGACCTTCAGTTTGGGAGTTGGGGGAGGGGAACAGACAGGACAAATGCAGTAGCTACCGATGTTGGTCGCTATCACAATATCTCCCAAATGGGTTGCTAATAAAAGGAAAACACCAAGTCACTTGTTGATCTAACTGATAGAAATGTACTGATTCTATATAACCCCTACAATTATATCTGGACGTATCCCGAAACCGAATATCATCCAGGGACATACACAGTTTTTAAAGAATGGCACCTGAGAACAAGCCAAAAAATTGTAATAGGGACAGGTAATATCTGGAAATTTCCAAACCTTAGTGACTTCATAATGAAATCTGTCCCACTTCAAGACATAATTATATTGATTCTAAAAGAATCTGATTATTATTATTGAACTTAGTTTTTCATTATTTGTATGCTTTTCTTTCTCAATTCACTTATCTAGAACATTCATGGTAGCTGTTCGTTCTAGAAGGTGATAGTACTTTATTACCTATTATTAACTTTGTAGATATACTGTGGTTTATCAGAGTAAGCCAGTTGTTTCTACAAACATAAACTATGTATTCAGCTAATGAGTCTGTATTTTTGGTTGCTTACAAATAACTTGACTAGTTCAAAGAATTCTAGAGTTGTGAAAAGTTTATTATTAGAATAAATTAGGTACAGTATTTCTTCAGATGATCCTCTTTTATTTATTTTTATTTTTTTTATGTAATTTTTGGGGTATTGTTATCTTGCCAAATGCCCAACATCTGTTGGGAAAACAATGAAATGCAGTCATTGTTTCTGAACTGACTGCAACTCTGTAGAAGTAAATCTTGCATGTATGTTTGTTTTTTTTGTTTTGTTTTTTTCTCTAATGTTCTCTTGACCTGCATGACATAATGTTAATCAGTCCCATGTATAAATGGAATTCAGGAAGAAATGTATTTATTTTAAATAGCAAAATTTGAATTTTCCAGAATCTGTGTATAAATTTGTCATTACAAAGGTGCTATGTAATGAGAGTAAGATTTCATTGCAGATGATGATTCCACGCAGCTGTAGGAAATCTAGTCTCTAGTGATACAAGATGAAATAAAAGTCCTTCCAAAGCTGAAATTTTGGAATTTCATTTATTCACTATATCGTAAACACTATATATATAAATAAAATATGAGATCTCTTAAGAAAAACAGATTTTGCTATTTAATTTGGTCATTTCTTTAAGAAGAAAAAAAACTTCTTATATTCTTTCATTTAGCTTTTGCTGATATGATCAAGCTTTAAGAGGTTATTAAAAAAAAAAAAAAAGTTTTGATATCTGTGAATTTTAAATTGAAGTGCATCATCATTAAGATGAGCTTTAAGAAGTAATATTGGTTAAAAAGAGTTAAAGGATTTTTTTCAGTGAATTTGGTTATTTCTTTGATTAAAAAAAAATACAAAAGTTGCTGTAAGTTTGTATTTTTCTAAATTGTTCTAAAATATTTTATTAATACTATTAATAATAATAATATTTTTGTATAATAAATAGGTATTTTTTTTTTTTATCTTTATAGGGTCAAGTTCCATTTGTGTTTGTTGGAACAATGGAAAACATTGCCAATGCTAAGGTTTTATTAGAATATCACCTGGCCCATCTAAAGGTGAGTCATTTGCAATTTCAGTAATTTGGAATATAAATAGGTACCGTACATGCTCCAATAGAGGCCCCCGGCATTGATTTGATAAACTAGCTTAATAGAGCGCTTAATAGAGACCAGCTGCTATTAGAGGCCGGCCATTATTAACAAAAACCTTCAGAATGCAATATTTTTACAGATAAATACCGACTAATATTACAAACAGCTACTTTATTTGAATTTCACATGCTACATAAGACTTTTAAAAATAAATGGCAATGTTTTTCAGTACCTTTTGCTGCTATTCGTTGTCCGAATCCGCAGTGACGGGTGGCTGCCTCACTGGAAGTTTCTTTTGCGTATTCCACCGAGGGAATCTTAAATGCAATGTCAAATGACCGTGTCGGCGGCATTTTGTAATGCAATGTACCGTAAGGTATTACGCACGACTATAAAGATACGGACGCTTACACTAGTACCGGTAGGCAAATATCAAAGACTGGCGACAATAAGAGCCTCGGCGTTTATTGCAGCATATACGGTATTAATATATTTTTTACTTTTTTTTTTTTTTTCAGGAGATTCGATAAACAACTTAACATTGAATTGAGAAACATAATTCCATTTTACTATCAGCCAGCAGCTAATAGAACTTTATATATTAACCCCCAAAATTTAGCAATGTAATTTAAGACCCTATTTAAAGTGTTTTTGAGTTTAGTATTGTTATGGCCACATCACACAGTCCTTTTTTTTTACGATTTTTCTCATTGTTTTGCTTCACTGAAAAATGGTCATTGTTTCCTGTTTCCTGTGATATGTTTATATCATTGTTTTTCACCATGACTAATTGAAGAAATAGGATGCAATAGTCTAATTGTTAGAGCTTTAACCAATCAGCATTGAACTGGAAAGATTTTTGGTAGCAACTCCAAGCATTTCTCAGTTACGAAATGATGGCGTGTGTTGAATTTACTATAAACTCTCCTCAAGATGTTTCTGATATATATTATCCATTTTCATAGAGAATAAATACAGAATCACAAAATGTCAATACAATAGTAGTATAAATGTTAACAATTAAACATGAAATATGAAACATACTAGGAAATGAAAATAAAGCAGCAGCACTTGAATAGAATTGCCTTTTCTGATTCAATTATGGGGAGGATTTGGGAACGGCCGTT
>JAFIDM010006943.1:45797849-45822998 GCA_023159025.1 Thereuonema tuberculata | reverse complement strand
GTCACTGTCTCCATCTTGTATCTGTTATTATGTTTTGAAATAATTTTAATCTCTTTCCAATTACAAGTATGAGTAGAATTATTAAATAAATGATCATGCATTGCCAAATTCTTCAGTTGATGCTGTTTAACCCTTTTAAATAGAAACTACTGCGATATTCCAATACACTGTTCGACATATTGCACATTCCAATTTATATACCATTCCAATCGAACTCAAAAGCAAGAATTGTATCCTTAGTATTTGGTAGATATTTAATAACTTATTAGCCAGCTGAAAAATAACTGAAAAACCGCAGTTACGTAAACGTTTCATTTATTTTCTCTGAAACATCCTCAAAAATATAGCATAGTGATAATTTTTTTGTTCATGAAAATCTGCAAGTTGCAACTCCTTATTTGCCTCCTTTTTCCTTTGAGATGTATTTAATTTGTTCCAGACATTGAATAACATCTTTAACAGACAAGTTATTCATTAATAAATTTATAGCATTTTGAAATTGAACATTTGATTCAATTTTTGAAGCCCGAAACAGAGTATTATAAATAACAGATCGTTTGTATACTACTGGATGATTGAAATAAAAATCAAGCAACCTATTATCCTCCAAACAACATAAATGATATATCCCAAAAATTTAACATTTTATTTTCTTCTATTTCTTTAATATAACAAATTCTTCTTATCCGACTTCCTACGTCAACAATCAGCTGATCTATATGATTCTCGTTAGAATTAAAAATATTATTATTATTATAATTTATTATTTATTAAATTATTCCTCAAATCAAATGATCATTGGAATGTGAAGCTAGTGGTTGGATTGGTGCTGCTTTTTAGAGCCATTAGCAACGAGATCTGAAACTTTCGACTTTCGCCTTTTTTTTAGAGGTTAAAATCGGCTTTCGGCAAAACAATTTCCATAGAATATGAAATGATTTTTAAAAGCTGTCAATCTGTTTGAAACTAATTGTAAATTGTATTGTAGCATCTCTACTTTAAGTGGAAGCGGAGTGCGTTTCAAATGCAAATACCCCACAGTCCTTTGCGAACGAGATGCAGCTTTAATAAGACATGGCAAATCTCTCTAAAAAATTGACATCTCCACAATCTGACGCATAGAGTTTATTTCAGTAAAAATATTGTTTATTTTCAAAAGATAATCTCCTGATTGCGATACTTAATTTATAATAGCCTTGGAATTCAGCGAAACGGTGGCAAAAATGGTATTGACTAGTTTCTTGCAGACTGCTTTAGGGCCGTCGAAGTCCTGATTGGGTGCTCACTTACCACTGGTGATAGGAATTCCCTATGGTTTACAGCACATTCTAAAGCTATTTCAATGATAGGACTAGTGACAAAAATGGTGTCCGGTGCAAAATTGTACAGCTTCAATGTTAGGGTCAGTGATTAAAACTAAGACACACAAAAAAAGGATTGTGTGATTTGGTTATTATACTTGAATGTTTTTCTTTGAAGGTGGCAAAATTTTGAAACTTGACTTGTGTTGTACTACCTTAGCAGCAAATTTTTTCCCAAATGTTGGAGAGAAGGGATATCTTGAAAGTTTTGCGTTTCCCTAAATTTACCATTCAGGAAAATTTAGATAAAAGATTAAACTTGTTGAAGTATTTACTTCATTCAAAACTTATCCTTAGTAATCACAACCATAACAGTAACAGAAAATTACCTAAATTTGGTAATTGATCCAACTGTGTGATTTGGTAAAACATATTACAGTAGAGCCCTGATTATCTGCAATGCGGATTATCCGCGAGTGCCGCGAAATTTTTTTTTAATTACGAACCTCAAAAAAAACCAATTTTAATCCAAACCAACAACAGGGAAAGTACAATAGGCCCTACAGTTCGAAGGTCGAAAATTACTGACAAGTTTATTGTGCATCGTAATCCTATAGACCTTCTCAGAATTTGTGGATGAGTGGCAGGCTCTTGCTTTGCAGAAAGGTTTCTGCTGTACTGTACATACACTCATGGACAAAAAAAATTAGCGCACCAAGAAGGAGTCGTCAAAATGAAACGAAAATTTACATACGTAATGACTACTTTGATATAAGTAAATGATTAGAAAATCAAAGAAAAAGGATAATTTATTTCAGAGAAAAAGGCAAAAGAACGGAGGAGTTAATACTCCGTTGGACCCCCTCTAGTGCGAATGCACGATGCGATACGATCGGGCATTGAGTCATACAAGTTCTGTATGATGTCTTGAGACATTTCATTCCATATTTGCTGTAACCTTGCCTCTAGTTCGTTCAAACTCGTGGGATGCCCAACTCGTCCCAAATGATCCCAGATATGCTCGATTGGAGACAAATCTGGGAATCGAGGAAGGCCAAGGAAGGGTAGTAACAGTGCGGAGACAGTCTTGTGACACCCTTGCCGTATGAGGCCGAGCATTGTCTTGTTGAAAAATGGCTCCTGGGAGCCGTTGCATGAGTGGCAACACATGTGGTTGCAGGATTTCATGAACATACCGCTGGGCTGTCATGGTGCCACTGAACAATACTAGGGGTGACCCTAGTATATAATGGCACCCCATACCATCACACCAGCTGTGGGAGCGGTGTGTCGCTGTACAGCAAAGGCAGGATTGAAGCGTTCACCACGGGCTCTCCACACACGAACACGATTGTCATCACTGCCGAGATTGAATCTGGATTCGTCGCTAAAGACGACCTGGTTCCATTCCGCTGCAGTCCAGTTTCCTCGTGCGCGGCAAAACTCCAAACGGAGGCGTCGATGGGTGGGCGTCAATGGCAGCACATGTAATGGGCGCCGCGATACCAACTGTCCTTCAGCCAGGCGCCTTCGTATGGTTCGAGAAGACACAGCGGCCCCTAGTGAAGGTGCTACCTGTGCCTGGATGGCGGCCGATGAAGCAGTTGGCTGTATGCGTGAATTTCTGACTATGTGGCGGTCTTCTCGACGACTGGTCTGTCGAGGGCGTCCTGAGCCTGGTCTTCGTGTACATGACATCTCTCGGGTCCACTGGTCCCAAGACCTCCTCACAACACAATCAGAGCGGCCTAATTGAAGAGCTACTCGCCTAGCTGACCACCCAGCTTCCATCATCCCGACGATTCTCGCTCTCTCAAACTGCGACAACTGCGTGTACTGTCTTCGAACACGGCGTAATGGCATATCTACCTCAGCTCTTCCTTTGTAAATGATTCAGCACACTTAAACAAGCTTTGGTTACCTGTTTTATACTCCGCAGAGTACGATGTTCAACGCCCTCTACCGGCTATACGTAATGCGCAATCACGCTGCATTTCTAATCATTTGCATATCTCCCCGACATGTACCTTCATTGCAAGTTTCGTTACGATCCCGCAATTATTTCTTGGTGCGCTAATTTTTTTGTCCATGAGTATATTTTAAAAGTTTTGCATATTATGTTTTTTGTGTAATAAAACGTAGTTTTTATGCTGAAATATTTTTTTTCGTGTTTAGACCTTATTTTTAGTCTTTTTTTTCGGGTTATCCGCAATTTTTACTATCCGCGGTACCCTTGCCACCCAATTCCGCGGATAATCGGGGCTCTACTATATAACCAAAATAAGATGCCATTGACAATTTCATTAATTTTTGGAGCATGATAATAACCAGAGGCAATGAAAAGCTACTAGTGATTGGAATTCCTGATTCATTAGATATATCTGTATGTGTATTTCAAGTTAAATAATTTCTCTATATTCCAAAGTAATACAGAACTTACAGAGTGAGTTATGTCTTCAAAAATGCTCGTTTATTACTTGTAGCTCTGCTTCCTGCAACACTCCTTTACTGGGCTTCTATATTGAAAAATATATATTTATATTTTGCCGAAAAAGAAATGGAATTCTTTTATAATCTATAAATTATTTTATTCATTGACTTAAAAACTTTTTTATTGGCTATAGTTTTGATCTTATGACTGTACATGTCATAGCTGCAGGATAAAAATAAAGATTAAAATTAAATCTTAAATTAAGATTAAGTTTTTTAAAAGATTAAAAATTTATAATATTCAATCTTAACAGAGTACACACTTTAATCATATTTAATGAATTTTAAATTTTAGAATAGATATTAATTTTCTGAATTAGGAAAAAATATGGAAACAATAAAAATAAAATAAAGAAATTCATGTGCCAGTCTCCTCTAGCGTCAATGAATTTTCTATGCGCATTACCTAATTAAAAAAGCACCTAAAAAGCACCTTAACAGTTCTTAATGTGTATTTCTTGTTTTTAGTTTAGACTTGGAGGTTCCATATTTTTCCCTACTTCAGCTTATCTTAACCTATGTATTAAGACCTGGTTGGTTGCTTGTGACTACTCTCAACACTGATGATCGCCAATTTACTGTGAAACAGCTTTATGAGATGTCACTTGTAAGCACTAGGTCTGAACTTGTAATATTAATTTTCTCTGGCAACAGTCTTATCATTTGTTAGCAATGTAAGGTGTTCCTATATTGTTCTTTGTTTAAAGTTTATTCTAGTAAGATAATAAAGAACAGTTTTTTGAGCTTTTTTATAACATGTTGTTTCCTATTTTGTGTGGTCATTGATAACAACCCACAGTTACGTGGGCTGGATAAATTCATTTTCAATTTATTTTTATTTTGATCTATTTTGGTTTTAAAAATTAATTAAAAATGTATTATTAATTTTTTAATTTTACATCAATAATTATCTACAAGTTCAATTGTCTTGTATTTTTTTCTTCTGAATTTTGGAAAGTATTTATTTATTTTTAATTTGATAGGTGTAATTCTAAGATGCTCAAATTTTAGTTGTAACCATAACTATCATCTCATTTTTTTTTATCATTATTTTAATCAGGAAGTAGAACAATTAAGACAAGAAAAAATGGAAATTGACCAACAGTTAAGGAATATGCATGGAGTTAATCCAATGGGATCCCTCCAGAATTTTCCTATTCCTAGGCGCAATGACAGGTAATTTTTGTTAAAAAAAAAAATCGAAGTTTTTACTGTTAAGTTTTATTCTTAATTTTTTTTCAAATTTGTATTTTTATCCTTGGTTAGAGTTGTCCTTTGACACCAAAGGAAATAAAGATTACATTGTCATCTAAATATATTTTTTTTTAATCTTCTGTTTCTCCAAGCAATAAGTTAAAATAAAATGGAAGGTAATAACCTCCTCAAAATGCAGCATAATGCTTCATGAAATTTTCTCGTTAAAATCGGAGCACTGTTTATGCACTGTTACCAAATATTGCCTTGGCAGACATGCTGTGAACTTAAAAATGAAAACAAGGTTATAATTGACTTTAAACCTCATTGCGATATTAATAGGAAATAATTAAACTACTACAATAAAATTCCGCATAACAATAATTTAGGGTATATTTGCTTGGTATATATAAATTTAAACTTTTTAACTTGTTTTCAGTCTTGTTGTTGTGATGGTCCCTCTTTTATTAAATTTCACACTGATGAACATGACAGCATGTCAGGAATAAAACACATTTATTTTGATCGTAAATATTGGACAGATAGCATTCCTATCCTTAGCCTGTTATTTGTCAAACGAAATTGAGATTCTGTAGGCTGATTTAAAGATCAAATCAAAGTTTCAAAATCAAAGGCTGTCTTATGAATTATATAGATTGGGATTATAGAGATTCTGTATTATGTATTTCTCTAATTTGAGAATGCTTGATGTAATAAGGCTTGTTCATAATATAAGAAGCAAAAAAATCTTGCAAGTTAGAATGACTTTGTTGTTTTGTAAGTGACATTAATTTAAATTCCATCCGTAGATTAATTAGTAACTATAAAGGCTGAGACATTCACTTATTAATATTTCATCAGTATGAGAAGCAGTCGAGAAAATTTTCATCTTTATCATCATTTTCTGAAAGGAATTAGCAGTGCTTGGAAGTAATGTTTTTTCTGTACTAATGTACACGATTTCATATTTTTTACATTGGAACCACTTTGTAAGTTCCTTTTTCTGGGGATTAAGAAAGAATTTAGTTCAAAGTTCCTCTGCTTGTAATTTTTGCAATGTTTAATACATACTAATACATTATATGTATAGTTGTTAGTATAGATAAAGCTATAATAAACTGACTAATTTTTTTTGTTGCAGAGTATTAAAAAGGAATTGTTAGATCTTCTTGAATTCGAACTTGAAAAAGAGAGGATAGAGAATTGTGTAATAGTTTTGCAAATGATTTTGGGACGTAGTTTAATTTGTGTTAAGAAGGAAGTTTCCGAGAAAGAAACTATCCTGCTGTGCAGTATAAATCAGGAGTACTTTGTAGTAATTAATATTTGAGGTTTAAGGGGTTGTATGGAATAGGGTCTGGATTTGTTGTCGAAGCAACTTTTTTATATAATTTTTTTTTTTTTTTTTTTGTACTTCATACTTTAGATTAAATAATACTTTAGGTTAAATAAGATTTAGAAGAAATGCTGATTTTTCGCATTATCCAATTTTACCTTTTCTTCCATTCATATTGTTCTTAATAATTCATTATAAAAATATTATTATTCAACTTGGTTAATTGTTGTGATAGCTTCGTGGTTTTTGTTTAGTTAGGTTCATTTCACTGCAAAGTTTTGTGTTTAATGTTACCCTAGTTCTATCATTATCTAATCTTAAAAAGAAATTATTTAATAGAAAATCCTGAAAAATAATCTTTTCTATGTAAAAAAAAAAAAATCAGGATTATTACTTTTCATTATATTAAACTTGTATAATGCCACAAGGATGTGTTGTCATCAAACTACAACTTTCTGATAATCATTTTATTGCCATTAATACTTCACATTTTTATTGATTATGATGATGATGATGATGTACTTGATTTAGAAACTGTCATTATTATTAAATGTTTACATTTATTACAAATGCACCGACTTATTTACTGTAGTCATCATCGTTGAAGATATATAACCTATGCTGCAATACAATAGTATTAATAAACAGTGTCTGTTAACAATGCCTTGGAATTAATCTGTCAACTCCACTGTTGAATTTAAAATTATTTTATTTCTTTTCAGAAGTATTTATCAATAACCTAGTAAAGATATAATTGTAGTATTCCAATCTGTTTTGAGCTTGTTTTTGAATTTTTAATGGTGTCTGTTTTGAATCTTGGTTATTAAGAAGCTATAAATAAAAAGTAAACGTGACTTTTAATGTAGATTTTGATTTATGAATGATTTAAAATTCCAAATTCGTTTGTCTTTACATATGGAATAATTAAAACTTCAAGTAATTCATTCATTTTTTTTTTTTCCTCTTTTATTTTAGGGGATATAACTCGGAAATGAACATTAGAAGGTAATTTTTTTTTATTTGTTTACAATTTTTATTAAAAAAAAATTCCTGAAATAAATTTAGAACAGTATTTCAATTTCATCAATGTTACAAATAATATAAATCAATTTAATAAAAAAAAATTCTTTAAAAAATAGCATATATACATTTATTTTCATTGGAGGTCCAGATATTGACAATTAATCATTGAGTCATTCCACGTCAGATCACCTGATGAGTTTACCATACCATCACAGATTTTTATGAAAATTTATTTGCATGTAAAGGGTCATAAGATAACATATTCTGCAAAATATGGGATTTTTTGGTTAAATATTTGCCAAGCTATGAATTTTTGAAGTTTTTTTATTTTTTTTTGGTGCCACACTTTTTTGTCATATTTTCTTGAATTTCTCATCTCCTAATCAATCAAATTTGTTTTCCCAATGTATTTTTTTATGCCGAATCCAAAAATTTAAACGAAATTAGTCTAGGACTAATAGTTTTGTAGTAATAGACAGCATGTAAGCATTTAGGAAAAAAATTAAATGGCCCTGTGGGACAACTATTAAAAATTTGAGATTTTAACCCAAGTCTTAAAAAAGGTATAAAATAACTGAAGGTTATCATCGATAATGTTCTGAACCTGTTGTATAAACTATTGTGTCCTGATAGTGTCAGAAAGCTGAGAATGCTTTTTTTTTGCTTAGCTACAGAAACATTCCCGCCGGAGGCTTCCAACTCCTTCGGAACCTTATGATCTGGCAACATTTAAAAACTTTGCAATCTAAATTGTTGTGTTTTGCTCTTAAAGCAACAATAACAGTGTGCCTTTTCATTTATTGAGTCAAACTGTAATCTCCCATCTTATCAGAAAAAAAAAAAAATGCATATAGATTAGTTCAAAGGAAGCAATAACGGAAACGATGTCCTCAAATACCCTGCATAGACATATCAAGGAAAGGGAAGGGTTATGTTAGTCGTAGCCATGCAGTAAAAAAAAAAAAAAGTCTGTCCTTTTCCCAATAGGGCAGAGGGGAGAGTTAGAAAAAGGTGAACTTTCCAAACACAAAAGGCAGATCCAAATTTTTTTCCAATTTTGAATGCAATGGGTGGGTTATTACAACTCCTAACAAATTCCCCTCCCCCCCCCCCCCTTTCCCATTGTTCAAAGTTACTAGACTTAAAATATTGAGGTAATTTTAAATCAGTATGGTTACTTGGCCATTGTGTATAGTCATTCAGTATTTCGATATATAATTAGATTGATTATTCAGAAATAACCAATTAAAATTAAGGTTTTGATATGTAGTGCTTTTTAAAAAGTTCAGTGTAGAGCATATTTCACATAATGAATTTCTCAAGATATTTAATATCCAACCACTTTTCATGTTGAAGTAATATCAGGCATCTGCTAAAATGAAGTCATTATAAAGCAACATCATCTGATCTGAACATCTTGAGAACCTATCATAGAGAAGTCACTATTACCTGAAATGGTGATAAAAAAAATTCAGTTTTAAATTATTGTAAATATTTCCAGGCAAATCCTGGTGAATTTAAATGCAAAATCTTCAGGAAAATTGTTTCTTTTTGAAGGATAATCTAGTTACAGTATAGTAAATTTGTAATGACTCATATTTTAAATGAATTTGACTGAAAATTTTGAGCCTCTGTTTTCAAAACATCAATCACTGAAATCAAAAACACATTCTAAAGAATAGAAAGCATTTTCTGATAATCTTGCTATATTCACAGAGAAGTTGCAATGACACTTTCCAGAAATGATTTTTCTTTCTTTCAGGTTTCTATGCACCATTGTTATATACTAACATTGCCATTGATTTATACTTTCTTTCTGTTGGAAAATTATGGTAATAGTGAATTGTAATTATCACTATTCAATATTGAGCCAAATCCATGAATCTTACAATGACTAGTCAACGTCTTAATCCTACTTATTTTTATGAAATTATAAAACTTGTTACAATATAGTATGTCAAAATGGTATGTTGTGGCATATATACTGTAATTCATTGTGATAATTACTTCTTGACTTATAGTCAGTTCTATTCTTTATCTACAGTAGCTATTCAGCTATTGCAATGACTAACATAATTCGTCTAAATTTAATCAGAGCTGTTCAATTCGACTGATGCTGTATTCACATATATTCAAGTGTTGCTGATGTGATCTTAAAGAAAGAAAACATTGTTAACCATCTGACAATGGCCTACCCAGAAGTCTTGAGATTATAATCTCATCTGAAGTTAATTTCAGTGGCCTGAAAACAAATAAAAACATTTTAGATTTGATCTCAGAAACTAGATGGCAACAGCTAAAAAAAAGAAGCCAGGCTCATATTCTTGAGTAAAAAAAAAAATAGCTATTTTGATTTTTTTGAAACTGATCTTTGACATTTTCCATTGAAAGATGCAATATGATCTCCCATTGTGCAGTTATGATATGTTAGATCCAAAATTACTTCAGCGTTTAATTATCCATCAAAAGGACATTTCCAGATAAAATCCAAAGATTGCAGTCTTAGACGACTTCTTAAAGAGTCAAAAATTGGCTATTTGTGATTTCAGTTTAACCTTTGAAAATTTAATGAGAGTTGCTTTCTTAATTATATGGATTTGGTGCTTTGGACAGTTTTTTGTTTCTCGTTTTTGTTATTTCTAGCTGAATTCTCTTTTATTTGATTTTTATAATGGCACATGATAAAAAGTAAATTGTTGTTTTCAATAATTTAAACAGGTTTTTTCATAACATTCTTTTGAACAGTCTTCACTTCGATCCTCTTTTATTTTCTCATTTCTCTTTCTTAATTATTTCATCTTCTAGAATAATAATAAAAAAGTTGAATGAATTGAATATAATAGATAGAAAAACACTGCAGGATGCACATTATTATTTTGTAACATTTATTAGCAATGTACTGGTATGGTAATTGACTTCAAAAAATTTTTAAACTTTGTTTTATGGAAAATAATTCAAAAAGATAGTTTGTTGCAGCAACTAATGCTGTTATATTTTGTGGTATATAGTTTTTGCCAAAATGTCTAAATTTTGTGCTGGAACAAAAGCATTTAATAAATGAATGGTGAAGAAATAACAAAAACTTCTGTAACTACAGGATGGCCCAAACAAACTACTGAAACATGAACGTTATGGCTTCAGTTATGCCAGTGAAAATACAGAGTTTGATGTCTGCAAATGACATGTTCCAATTGAGCCCCCTCCCTGACAATACAGGGTTCGTAGCGGCTCACTAAATTTTGTAGCATATCTCGAAATAGTGGCTACTGCATTTCGTGGAAGACACGAAGAACCTCTGTGAGTTTGGCAATATTGGTGGGATGTGCACGGAAAACACGTTCCTTAAGCATTCCCCAAATGTATGCATTGAAAGGAGTAAGGTCTGTCGAATGTGACGGATTCAGAAAGTCTGTGAACTAAGAGATGATATTTCTATGAAAGGTGTTGATGAGAAAGTCTCCGCACATCCATATTGTGTGGCAGGTTGTGTTGTTGGAACCATTGATCTGCAAAGCGAATATTCCTCCTTTGGCAGAAGGCACGAAGGTCATTGACGAACGGGAGTAGGCATGTGTTCATGTAGCGATATTGGTTTTGTGTCACCGGAACCCTATCTTCCTCAATGAAGTAGGGATCAGTGATGCTGTACCCTGATGCCGCACACCAAATGATTATTTTCTCCGAATGCAGTGGACATTCCTGCACAATATCGGGACGGGCAAAACCTATGAATCGCTTTGATCGTCGATTAATGTAACCTGAATATGAGCCTCATCGACGAAACCAAATGTTTTTCATGAACTCCGGGATTTCATAGGTCATGGAGAGAACACAAATACAGTAAAGTTTCCGGGCCTTCCTTATCACCCTCCCTTAGCCAATGTGCAGTCTGGATGGTGTAGGAGAAAGCTCTGAGACCCTTCAGGTTTCTTTGTAAGGATGTTCGTGACGTGCCAAGCTTCAAGGCTGTTTTCCATTCACTACGCTGTGGCAACAGCAACACTTGATCAAGTATACGCCCTTGATTGTCGTTGGTTGTTACAGTTCTGCTGCGTCTAAACTTCGTATAAACTTCTTAATCACGGCTAGGATGACGATGTTGCTGGGTGCAGGTTGCGGAACTGCAGTGCAAACAATCCTTTCACTTGCTGTATACTAAGGCCATTATTACAGTCTAATCCGTATGAGCAATTATATTGCTCCACAATAAACACCTTTTCCTCTGTTGTCACCACCATTATCACATGTGCAGTAACAGCCACGGCAATGGAATGTTCCACAGCATATTGTGTTCGCGGAGTCATGGTTCTGACGCATTCTGCTCGAGGGGTGTGGTAACATGTTTTGGGCCATGCTGTAGTTTCTCTCTACATTAAAATATAGCTTTTCATAAAAAAATATCTGTACATTGCTCCTGACTTCAACTAATAAATGGAAGTGTCCAGGCATTGTCCTATTTTCTTTTCCATGTGCAAAATCTTCTTATAGCATTTTATGCCATCATTAGTGGCACGAGGGTTTTTAGCGTTACGAATTTGAAAATTTAGCATTTTTATATTTTTGTGTTTTACAGCAGTTTTAAATAAAATTTTAGCGTTTATAGCATTTTTTTTTTAAAGATTTTTTTTTTTTTTTTAACAAAGTTAAGAAGAAACAAAATTAGCTAGGCACATAAATGAAGGCACGTTTTCACCCAATAGACATACTTATTACTAGAAACTGTAGGCGAAAATATCTTGTCACATTAAAAAAATTGCCTGTTATACTACATATGTAAAGGTTCCATTGAACATTACAGTCAAAAGATGAAACAGTACTTGGAAACAGCTCGTTCATTTGCATACAGGAATATATACATCTAAATATAAAAAAACCCAGCATATTACATGTTTCCACTGATTCACTTTTCATGTTTGTACGCCTATCATTTATCACCAGTCCACTTTGAGAAAAACCTCTCACAATTTGCATTGCTCATTGGGAGTTAACGTTTATAATAGCATCAGTAGCGACTTTAAACACTCATCAACCCAGTATTTTTGTGCATTTAAAATTTCACTACATCACACTTGTAGAAGAATCACTTTTGAGAAGCTCCTAAGCTGCTTTATAAAAGTGCAAATAGGGCACTTCGTATTCAGACTGCTGAAGTTTGGAAAAAGATGGCAACAGCTTTGAAAACTTCCTCGACTTACCTAAGGGGTCATATATTTCAGTCGTTTTGCAGAGTCTTTTCTTTGTGAAAAATGCTTCAGCATAGATTTTCTGTGTACTTTTTGAAATCACTTTCAAGAGTGTCTCGCTTTTCACTCGGCAACAATTGTAATAGCTCTTTAGTCTTTTCTGCGAAGTAGGCCTGTCGCAAATGATCCAATTTGGTATGCAGGTTATCTTAAGCGGCCACTCAAAACGTGCTGTAGGAGTTGTCTCTCTTTTGGTAAAACTAAGAAGGTCTACCAGATCACTGTAGTTCCTATTGATAAAACTCGCCTGAGTCTTCAAAACTGCCCTTTAATCTTTCAAGTAACTGTTGAAGAGTTTTAGCTTGTGAGGTTAGCTCATCACATTTTGAAAGAAACTCAATCAGTGGCTCAAAATATTGTCTAAATAACTTCACAGCATAAAACCAACTGTTCCATCTAGACAGAACTGGTTCAGGATATTTTTGGGGTACTTTTGCTTGAGAATTGTAACATTTGATTTTTAGCTTCCTGGTATTCACAAATGCATTCTTCACTTTGCACACAAGATTGTTCAATTCAGTGTTCTGCCACATACCTCCAATTAGATTTAATTTGTAAGACCAACACTGTGCATGAACCATTTGGGTTCCAATAATATTAGATAATGTATTGAAACTTTTGCACATTTACCTGGCACTGTCTGAAACAAAAGCAAGCAGATCTGCCTATTGAATGTTTTATCGTCCTGGTGCATCTAGAATGGCTTGTGAGCAAATGGTAGCGTTAACTGCATCCAAAAAGGAGACACTTAGCAAATAACAATCTTGCTCAAGAGTTCCATCCATTGTATGAGCCAAAACTACAAAGACAGCTCTTCCTCTTCTATCTGTCGTCTCGCCACATTATTTTCCTCCCGAGAAGGGACTCCTTGATATCATCTTCCTTACTTTTGCTGATTCTGGGCAAGTGCTCTTTTTAATTGATCTGCTGAAGGCTGGTCTCCAGAGCCTACAAAGGAAAAAAATATCTAGTACATTTCGTAAATAACAAATCTGTACATTATATAGGGCTAATTCCAGCAAAAGGTCAATCTCAATAGCAAAAATTAGAAATAGACACAATCCAGTTTAAGATAAAGTTTAAGATGAAGATCCAAAATGAAACAGAAGGAACTTCAATTGCATTGTGATAAGCAGAAGACTCAGTAAGAAAAAAGAAATAATTAACATTTCTGAGTTCATTTTGAAGCAGTGTGTTTTAGACTACATTTATTGTAGCAGTGTGATTTATGAGAAACCATTCAAATGTGTATTTATGTGACGGCTTTGTAATACTGCAAATTTTAGTTCCGTTTAACATAGAAACTATATGCCATACCAATTTCAAGCTGAAGTTTCTTTGAGATTCCTGCATGTAAGCCATACCTTAAAATTTAGCTCAGAAAAAGAGGAGGGGAAAGTGCCGCTTAATTGCGAGTATATCAGTATTCTATTTCTTCAGGTATCTGAGAAAGTCTATAATCTATTCAACATTACATAAGTAGCATTTGCATTTAATAACTAATTTGTACAAATTAGTGAAGTAACACTATCTGGTACGTGATTTTCATCCACTCCCTAAAAGCAGGGCTGTCTATCTTCCCACAGGAATGTTTGCTTTCAGCAACAGTGCAGCTAAATTGCAACCTCTTGGCTGAATATTTACTTCTGCTTTTACCATGATTTACTCTCAAAGAAATAAAACTTTCTCCCTTGCTAGCAAAAATGAACACTGATAGACAGGTTGACAGTCAAATATCTATCTCCCCAAATTTTCCGCGTTTGAGTCATCAGTATCACATGGTTTGGTGACAGTCTGATCAAGTGATCTGCTGATTTACAGAATTTGAACTGGATTTTGTGTGTGGTGAGTCAAACACAGTGGATTCCAAGAAAACAAGATAACACGATTCTTTTTACATGACCTCTGACAACATAATTTAAGCCGAAGAGAACCATACGGGAAATTGAATAGAAAAATAAAATGAAAACACACGATTTTTTTTTCAAAAAAATCGCTTTGTTGCTCTTTATTAGAATTTTTGCTCGAAATGAGAGATTTCGCTTTTTATCGCTAATTTAAAACCACACTAATTAAACACGAAACCTCAAAAAATGCTGAGAAAATGAAAAAAGCGCAATTCTGAAGCTTAGCACATTATCGCTCAATGTGCAAAACTTGAGCCCCATGTCATCATTAATTACTTTTAGGAATTTACTTCAAGATGCCTTTATTTTTGGCATTGTTTTACATTTTTTGTATCTTAAGTGAACAACTTCATATTTGATTTTATCTGATTAAGAAGGATTTTAAGAAGAGATGGAACAAATTAAAATGCTCAGTTAGAAGCCATTTGCTTCTTTCAAAGGACTCTAGAAAGAATGAGCTCTTGATTCATGACCCCTAATGGCGTTTTATTAGGATGTCATGCCCTTTGTATCACCACAAAGTTGTCTTCTCTTCTGCAAAGGTTGTTACAACTGCCTTCGAAACTGTTGTCAAATATATACACAGAGGGATACAGAACTATGCACTCCTCTTTGATAATCAATATCTCTGGAACAAAATGACATAGATGTACAATTCTTGTGCCATAGTGTTGTTCAATAATTGCTCAACGGATTGCAATGGTCACGAGTCATTGTTTAAAGTGACCACTATTAACGGCAGTTCAGCGACAGTGGCGTTCAACTACTAAGCGAACTACAGATGTCACTGTGTCCGGTGTGATGGTTGCATATGATGCTTTGATGGATTCTCGTAGTGCTTCCAGTGTACCTGACTTTTGCCCATAAACTTCATTCTTCAGGGTCCCCCAGAGGTAGAAGTCCAGAGGTGTTAGGTCCGGAGACTGGTGGGTACTCAATGACACCTCTGCGACCTACCTATCGTCCAGGTACAGTGACATCCAAGTACGCCCTGAGATAGTGATGGTAGTGAGGTGGAGCACCAGCTTGCTGTAGGTACAATACCTCATTGCCAAACATCTCTCGAATGGCAGGGAAAATTGATGTTTGCAGCATAGAGAGATACGTCTCACCAGTTACAGTAGCTTCAAAAAAGAAAGGGCCAGTCAATGTGCGAGATATAGACCAACACCGCACATTAACACCCGGTAGATTCACTTCCCTGTCTACGTGAACATGTGAATTGACAGGAGCCCAGTACACACAATTATGACTGTTTACAGTACCGTTGAGTTTGAACTGCGCTTCTTCAGACCATATAAATTTCCCTGCAAAATCCTTATCATTGAACTACACTACGGTGCAAGAATTGTACGTCTTGTCATTTTGCTCCCGAGACATTGATTATCATAGAATGAGTACATAGTTCTGGACCCCTCTATATAGGTATTAGGAGATGAAATTCAAGTTCTATCTTCCTGTTTCCCAGGTTTGATAGTCAACTCAGATCAAAGTTTTCGTGAGGTGTATGCATCAAGGTTTGCAACACTGTTTGTCTCTAGTATCTACACTGTATCTTTCTTACTGTATAACTGTATTATAGAGTAAATTTAATTGATGAATTCTGTCAATCTGAAATATCAAAGATTCCACATTTTTAGAATTTAAGCGAAAATAATGTTATCAGAACTGCATTAAACAAAATGATTTCAAATTAGACAGCAGTACTCGGTAAGAATTTCAGCCAAGAACCAGATCATTTGGGTGGTGGTGGGGAATTAAAGGATTGCTGCTAATTTCTTATCTTAATTATTGAATGCTGTTCCTGAGGGTGCTGTGAAATAAGATTCAATAATTGTATCCTTATTACTGACCAACACAATCTCAGCAAACTTAACAGATGTGTGTTCTTATTATCAATCTAATTCATTATTTACAAGAGCTTTAAAAAAATAAAAAAGTCAGAGCACCGACTTGGGTCAAATTTTACTGTAAACTCTTACTGTACTGACAACTACATGAGTTTTTTAATTGCCAGGAGGAGAGAGCGCCATAGGCTCCCATGTTAAGGGGAAAATATTTATAGCATAATGGAATTTAGATAAAATAATGGTTTATTTTTATTAATAATTACTGATTAAAAGTATTCCCATAGGTAAATTTATCCTGTGCATCTGTGGGTCCATTACCATGATTTTTGATTGCCTACAATTTTGTGTAACCCTTTCACTTTTGCCTCTACAATTCTCATATAGTCATCTAATATTGTGTTCTTTTCTAAATTTGGCCAGTATTGGTGTTCTGATTCTCTTTTCAGTCTTTCCATAGTGACAGAGAGACAATCTCCAAACTTTTTCTTATCTACTGATTTTCTTACAAATGATCAATATAAAGGTGAGGGTTATTAGGTTTTCAGAAAAGCATTTTTTTTTCCTTTAAATAAATAAATATATAGATGAAGTGAAATCAAATTGGGCCGTGTTTTCACAGAAACAGTAATTTGAATTTTGTATTGGCATTTTTCAAATTTGAGATTACTGTCCGGCTTTATATGTTTAGTAATATAAGTTAATCTTATTCTTATATTCTATACTTTCTAAATTTCCAATTTGCAAATGATTGATTGAAATCTTTGCTTTGCAAAACTCGAAGACTGAGCTTTGAGTTTTGTCTGTTCGATATATATATATTTAAAAATATTTATTTACTGTAGAATATATATTACAACAAAAATACTTTGTTTTGAGGCTTTTAGTATACATTGTACAAGCCATGCAATACAATTTTTTGTATTGAGTTGTTACCTGAGCAATACTAAAGCCCATTGTCCTACTGGAAAATTAAGTTTCCATTTGGTAATACATTTTTTTTTAATGTGAATTGATTTGATGTGTGGCTTTGTATGGATTTAGATGGTTTTGGTTTTGCCATTTTTTTCTTATTTTTAATTTTTATAAGTTTACAGCGATCATTTTTTCTTCTTTTTTTTTTTTTTCAGAGGTTACAATTCCGATGTGGATCCTGGTCGTGGCCGAGGAGGAATGGGTCCCCCACGAGGCAGGGGAAACCGGGGTGGTGGTGGTGCAAGGAGGTGGGGCAGTGACCTGCGCTTCAATAACAACACTGGTACCCCAACACTCAATGATTACATTACTAATGCTGAAAGGAAAACTGGCGGTCCACCACGTGGCGGGCGGGGAGGAGGTAGGGGAGGCAGTGAGCGAGGGGGAGGTCGACCCAACTTCATTGCCAAGAAATAGACAGCTGTCTTGAATCAAACTAACAACGCAGTGTAATATACAAGCATATGATATTGATTAAAACAAAACAAAAGTAAAAAACAAAACCAAAACCAAAACGAAAAACGGAATTTTATATTGCATACCCATTGCTAATAGAAATTGGTAAAGTTCACTAATTTTATCTGGCCTTAAAAAAATAACAACAATGTAATTGAAACAAGATTGAAAACTGAATAGGATTCAGATATTTAATTATTTAATTTTTTTTTATTTTGAAATTACTTAAGTTTCGGAAACTTCTCTAAAAATTTCGATTGGGTATGTAATAACTAAAGAAAGCGACCACCATATCATGACCGTAAGACATCAGTATAACTAAATATCCCCCCTTTAAAAAAAAAAAAAAGGACTATAAGGTATTAAAAAAGAACGGAAATTGGATTCCAACCAACTATGACCTCAGTGCATAACAAAATTAACATGTTTGAAAATGACATGCTGTCAAAAAAGCTAAAAATGTTTGCCAATTTTTGTCTAGCAAATTAAAAGCTTTCTTCCCTTTTTATCTAGTAATTTTGAAGTGTTTAAAGTTTAATGTTTGTTATTATTAGTTTTACTATCCTAATATGCAGTGCACGATTTTCTTTATTTTTATTTTGTTGAAAATTGATGCTTATTTAAAAGTTTTCCTGGCTTAATTAATAGAATTTGAATTAGAATTTTGTTTGAATTAACACAGCATAATTTTCCCCCGTTTCTTTTTATTGATATAGTATTATAACTCTTCTTCCTAACATAAGAAATCCATTTCAAAACTGCATAATGATACAAGTTTAATATTTACGTATGTGAAATCGTATAAAAATAAGAGGAAAAAATTGCTCTAGATCTTTTACAGCCAGCAAATAAAAATATGTATAAAAAAATACAACAATTTATCTATAAGTTAATACAGAAAATACTTAGATTACTCAGTAAAATTTTTGTATGCTTTTCTTAGCAGCATTATAAAAAAAATTTTGTTTTTGCATTTAGATATAACTTGAGCAGTGTTTGACCCTAGTTCTTAAGAGTTGAATAACATTGTGTCATACATAAGTAAAGACAGCATTTTGCACATTAATGTTGCAGCAAATTAAAAAAATTAGGATTTCAAATTAAAGACCTGCATATTTATTTTAAATGAGAAGTGTAGTTTAAATATTCGTTCTGGGGGCAGGATATAAAAACTGTGAAAACCTTAAAATATCAATTTATTCCAAAAAAGAAGAGACATTAATTTTCCCTGCTATTTGCTTCAACATAATGTGACTTGATTTTTTGATATTCATTATTTTCTTTTCTGGGTTTATGCTATTGTAGTAATAGTCTTCCAAGGTAACTTGGTTATGTGACAAACATGTGCAACTGATTTCTTTGTCAAAGCTTGTTGATTCATTTTTTTTTTAAAATACCATAATGTTGATAAAAGCTGCCTACATATATCCTGATTTCATTCTATCTAATGGCTAGTGAATCTTCAAATAAGATCATTAAGATTACTGTCTTGTATTGCTGATACAGTGGCATTTAACTCCATCAATTGTATTTTTGTGGCCAAGTCCCACTGTTTTTATCTTAAGGAATGACTCATAACCAATTTGATGTTTTCATGTTCCAGTCTTAAACTAAGAATTCAATTTCATCTTGTAGTTCAGATGTATCTTTATAACTTTATAAAGAGAAGGATGTTTTAGAAGCACTATATAAAATTGGATATTATGGAGGAAAAATATTTAGTAGTTTTTTTTTTTTGTTCTTATTGTCTATTAAACTAATTTGATTTTATAAGTGACTTCTTATATGAAATAAGAGTTACAGATGTTTTATAAATTGCTTTCTGAATGTAAAATATTGTATTTTTATATGATTCTTGAAGTCATAAAATGCAAGAATTTATTGTGTAAGATAAAAATTAAGCAAATTGCTTCCCTAATTGTTTTCTCTATTCTTCTCATCCTCCCTCCTCCCCTGTAAGAATCTCCTGTCGTTTTCCCCCATTATATCCATTCATTTTTTGAAACATCCTTCTGCAAGTTGTAAAGATTCGTCTGCAATTGCCTATTTGTTAGGCATCAGATAAGACATCTAGTTTTCCAGTTATCTGGACAAGCTATTGCATTATTAATCCTACTATGAGAAACTTATTGTGACATTTCACCTGGCTTTGACCTAATGGCACCACTTTGAAAGGCATTGTATCTGTTTATTGTTAAATGTACATGGTAAGACAATTTATAATTGTACGTTAATTTGAGCAGAATTTTGAATTAGTGGCAGCGTTGTTGATCTCAAGGGAACAAGACAGAATAACTGTTACTGTATCTAATATATGAGTAGCCTCATAGCTGATTAAGAATGGTTTCCATTGAAAGTGACAATATTGGTAAATGCCATGAAGGAGATATAAGGTAGTGAGAACTTAGTGATCCCAGCTAGAAATCAAGCTAGCTCATATGTACAGTATTTCTATTTTCATTCCTCCAATCTATTATATATAAATATATATATATTTTTTTTGATAGTCAATTAAAAAAAGAGAGAAAGCGAAAACAGAATTCAGTGCTTTTCTTTTAATAGCAGGTAGGTTCAGAAATTTTAGAATACTTGTATGAAATTGCTTATAAAATTGTATAAACTTATTAAGAATAAACTATTTTTGTGATTGCCAAAAGTGGTAGTTTAAAAATCCCTTTAAAGGTTTGAGAAATTGGCAATATGGTTGGAAAATTGATTCAACAAATTTGTTGAAATTTGTTATTATTTTTATTATCCTGCTGAATAGATAAAGCATTGGACCTCTGGTTTCACATTTTTAAAATAAAGTTTTGGAGGAATGATATTTTTTTTAGTAGTGCTAGTTTAGTTTCTAGTCACAGGGTCACTAGCCAGGCGTTATGCTGTGTCCTCTTTCACCTCCTGAGATAAAGATACCTAATTAAAATAAATGTTAATTAAAACTTATGGGGAAAGTAAACGGTAATGTTTCTGACAGTGGCTATCAGCCAATCTTGTCACCCTATGTAAATTGACTTGCCTAATCATTACCGGTTCATTGAAGTCTGAGTAACTGCTGCATCAATCATCTTTTGTTTTTGTTTTTCTCCCTTTCACTTTTTATTATTTGCATGCGTCATTACCATAATTTTATTTAGTAATCATTACCCATTTTTTCTCCTATTTCCTCAAAGTACAGAAAAAAAAAAAAAAAAAAGTCTTGTTCATTTTATTCTAGATCTAGTTATTTGACTTTCCATTACTATTACTATTATATTCTTTTAATATTTATTCTGATTTGCCCCCTACTTTTAAAATAAATCCACATTCTTAGCAGCTGTGAAAGGGTTTCAGGAGCGTGGTTAAGAGGTACACTTGTATATTGACTTTGGTTAACAAGCTGGTAAAAAAAGCTTGTCAGTTTTCTTTATCCTTTTTGTAATAAAGCCTAAAAATATTGAACTGTATCAAGTGGCCTTGGTTTTGTTTGACTTGTTGTTCCACAGTCATTGGCTGCCCACACATAATACTTACATTGGCTCCCTTCCTTCTGCCCCCCTTGGCAGCAGGCAAGGCTGTTTGGAGCACCCACTGGCTGAACACCCTTTCACTCCTGCTGCTCTATCTGGCAGTAGAGCTATCAGAAGTCAGTTCTCACTATTGTGATAGAGTTTTCATTTGAAATTGCACAATTTTAGTTCACTGATAGCCTTTCTTTCCCTCCCCTTTTTTAATAATGCTGAATGTATCTGCCAATTAATTGTGAGATTTATCAGTTAATGCTTTTGCAATCAATAGCACGAAAGCTTTATAGATTATTAAAAGTTTAACGAAAGAAATCTGGAGATTTTCCAGTTGAAAATTCAGTAGTTTTTTGAAATACTGAAATGTCGGAGTGAACTTGTCCCCTTATCTTCCCTTAATGGAGTAGCATGCATGTAGGGTAGGGAAGGGTTATGGCCATTGGGCGCTCCTTAACACACAACACATTTCAATGCTAATTATTTTAAAGAGGCATGACTGCATGATCAGTTTAGCACCTAGCAAACTTACATCCAAGATTTATATTTTTAAAAAAGTATTTAAAGGCTCTGCATTGTTTTTATGAATTAACAATGTGAAAAAAAAAAGTTTGCGTAAAATTTCTAACATCTAAACTGTAACTAAATGTAGATGATTAACAAGAACATTATACGAAGAATTGAAGATGAATCATTTACCATTTTTATTTGTTTTAATTTATTTATTTAAATTTTTTTGGTACCTATTAATTAGCTTATCTTTCGATGCTCATTTATCAAGAACAATTGAAAGAAATTCCAAAATTCTCCAAAGAGTTGATTGAATTCATTTTCAATCTGTTCCAAAAATAAAGGATTTACAAATAAATTTGGCCCATAAATGAAAGGAAACAAAATTAATCTAAAGATTAACAAAAAAACAACAACAACAAAAAACTGAATATTTCCTTAAATATTAATCAATGAATCTTCAGATTATAAAAGGGTCCAGTTCTATTTTTTATTAAATTGTTTTCTTTCAGGATGAAGGGGGGAGCAACAACTTAAGTAAAAAAAAAATTTGTTTATTTATTTTTTTTCTTTTCTTTTATAAAAGTCTTTAAAATCAGAAGAAAAGCAACAAAGGTTTTGTTTAAGGCTTGAATTGCTGTTATGTTATAGCAAAAAAATGAATTATATTTCAGAGAATTCATTCGTGTAAATATCCAATATGAAAACCCTTCAGTTTTTAAATAATAGTTACTTAATTAAAAATTTGTTTTTCACTTTTTGAAACATAACAAATCTAAAAATTATGTTAAAACACATTAAATAAAAAAAAAAAGTCCTAATCTAAAATTAATTGGATCTCTAGCCTTAAGAGCACATTTCTTTTGAAATCTTATCTTTCAAAGAAGGGAAAATAGATTCATAAAAATAATAAAGCTTTTTCAATTTGAATCTAATAATGTATAATAACCATGAGAGGGGAAAAAAAAAAAAAACCCACAAACATTTCCTTGTTCTTATTTAATATCTGAATCAGAATGAAAAGATTCACCTTCATTTGCAAATTGGCTTTTAAAATTGCAATAATCAACATGGGAAGAAATGTTATCAATGATAGCCATTTAATTTCTTCATGACTGAAGTTTCTGAAGAATGTGTAATATTCAGATTTACTTTAATTATTAATAGGACTTTAAATCTTACTTTTGTTTTTCTATTTCTATAAGAAGTAGGCCATTTCTATAGATGGTTTTTCTTGATAGAAATAAAGACATTTCCTATTTAAGATATTGGTTATTCTAGAATTGTGCTTGTCAGCATCAAAAGCAAACCTATATTATTGCTGTTAACAGTTTTCATTTGTTTGAATTTTGCAAAAAAATAAATTCCACAGAAATTATTTATTTGCATTAAAAATTTAAGTGCTTGGGAGGGGATTTCTTCGATTTTTAACTTCTTGTACATTAACTGAATTAGTTGAACTAATGGAGGAATGATATAATGGAGAATTGTTGGAAAAAAAGATTATAATTTGATATAATTTTAGTAGGCATTACATAGCCAAATGTGTTATTTTGTGAATTATTTATGGAACTGAACTCTACCATCTACTGGTTGATACTGAAAGCTACATTCTTTGCAAGATTTCTTTGCTTTCTCCTTGCCCTCTCCACATAATTGCATTTTCTGCATGTGTGATAATATGGATATGTAATGGAGGTTGTTTATATTGCCTCATCCTCCTATTATAACTTGAAAAAGCTGAATGGATTTGATCAAGATTTAAGAGATTTCACATTTTCTGATATTAACATCAGAATTGTGATGTGAATGGCTGTTTATATCTTTGAGGCAAGCAAAGGCTAGATTATTTGTGTATGTTGTCGTGAGGACACTTTTCTACATTTACTGTTATTGGTACAGTTAATACAGGGGTTCTCAACCGGGGTCCACAGGGATCTCATTGAATCACACTTATTTTAAAATGGTTTATTATGAATTATTTACTAGTGTATAGAATATGTTTTATTTACCACTGTAGGATAATTTATTTGTAAATTAGTTTTCATTCAAAATAAAGCATAATCATTTACTATTTTGTTGATTATTAATATAATCCTTTACTTTTTAGCTACCAAAAAAAAAAAAAAAGAAGGGAAAAGGGGTCCATGGGTAAAAAAAGGTTGAGAAACCCTGAGTTAATACATCAGTAAAGGGATTTTCATTTAATTTTTTGAAAAATAATTCTCTATTTTTGAATAAGGATTTTCAATTTTTTTTCTTAATTTTTTTTTTTTTTTTTTTACTTTTAAAAAACTTGAGGATTGGAAAATAAGGCTAAATTACTGAACATTAAAAGTTGTGGATTTTAAATATTCATACATCTTAGATAATTAAGTTAAAATGAGTAGCATTGCTTTTCTTTTTTTTTTCTTTCTGTGATGTTGAGTTTTGAATCAAGAATTTGTTTCATTATTGAGGAGTAACTTTTTATTTATAGTTGTCTTATTCTTTTTAAAACTGCAGCAAGCACTTAAGAACAATCAGAGGATGTATTTTTCTTTCAGAAATAGTATTCAGTAATTTGCTCTTTTCCTGGCACAGCATGGCCATAGCTGCTAATGCACACCATTATGTCCACCTTAATCAATCAATCTTAGTAATATGCTATTAACTGTGATTTTTACTTAAGATTTGCTTTGCAGACGAATTCCTATCAGTTTCCTGAAAATATGGATTTTTTTTTTTAGACTTTCTTTGATTTGCAAATTGTCTGCAAATTACAAATCAATGCACACATGGTACTTATTGCCTTGCAGCAGAATATTGCTATAGTTGTCGGTTTAGCAATTTCGGAATACATTGCATGGATTAGGGTAGGAATTCCATGTGGATTTATGTTCTTGTCTTTCCTAAGGGCCAGTCTACATGAGAATTATTATGTTCTTACAGAATAGAGCAAAGTTGTATTTTCAACACTTGAATGGGTTGGCTTTGACAATTCTAAATCTTGGGACATTAGTGAGTGTCCAAAGCTCAATCCTTGAGTTCACACAATTTTATTGTTAGTTTTCTTCTTTTGCTTCACTTTTGATCAGTGAAATGTTTGACACAGAGAAAATTAATTTTGTGAAATGATAAAAAAAAAATGAATAAAATAGAATAATAAGAAAATTAGTATGATAATCAAAATTTTGCAAATTTAAAATTTTACACAAAACTATTATTTGAGATCAAATTTTTGTGGGAATAGCTCAGCCGTTTCCTTTCTTTTGTGGAATTGTACAAATTTGGGGAATCTTGAGAATTTTTTTTTAATCCATTGCTATTATAGGGAAAACTTTGTACTATTATCATACATGGTTTCTTCTGTTTATGGAGTTTTAGT
>JAFIDM010006943.1:45734378-45792849 GCA_023159025.1 Thereuonema tuberculata | reverse complement strand
TTTGTACTATTATCATACATGGTTTCTTCTGTTTATGGAGTTTTAGTGGAAAATGATTTTTCATAATTACAATTGTTTTATCCATGTCAGTTTTCTCATTATTGATATCACAAATTATTTTAAAATTTATTTATTATTAACAATGTTTGACACTTTTCAAACTGGCTTATCTCGTATATACCGGATCAAGAAATAACAGGTGTTCGGAGCCTTGTAGCATGTTATGTACTGGACGAAATAAAACAAAATTTGGCCACCATACACATTAAAGTATGCAGTTTCGATTTGTCAAGAAAAAAAAATTAGTACCAAGCAACGCCTATAGGGGAAATTCTGGCGCTGCAAGCGCATAATGTGTGAAAAAAGAATACATAACTGTCAATGGAAACAGTAAATAACAACACACCAAATACCAATGAAAAACGTTTATTATAGCAACCTTCAAATTTGGCTCAAGATGATCACCAGCCTGATCTTCCACTAATTGCATGAAGTACACGAGGTTTTCGATGGTGGCTCGCAGCATATCGGCATTTATTCGTCTGACATGTAACGTTATTTGATGTTTTAAGGTAGGAATGTCCTTGATACACAATGTTTTTCAGGTAGCCCCACAACCAGAAATCACAAGGATTCAGATCAGGGGACCTCGGAGACCAATTCATAGGAAATGCGCGACTAATTACTCTAGCGTCTGTGAAATGTTGACGCAGGACATCCTTCACCCGACGTCCGATGTGCAATGGTGCACCATCTTGCATGAAAATGGTAGAATCAATACAATTTCTTTGCTGCAGTTGAGGTATCACGAAGTTCTTGAGCATATCAGCATACCTGTCGGATTTGAGAGAACAAGTCACTAGTCCATTGCTACTAACTTCTTCATAAAAGTATGGGCCAATGATAAAAGAAGCAGTGAACCCACACCAAACTGACTTTCGGCGAATGTAAGGGGATCTCTTGACCAACTTGTGGATTTGAATCACCCCAAATACGGCAGTTGTGTGTATTGATATCACTATGCACATGGAAGTGAGCTTCAACGTTCCATTAATATCTGCCATGGCCACTCGTCATCCACTTCCAATCGAGCCAAAAATCTCAAAGTAAACTCTAATCGGGTATTTCTGTCCCCTGGGAGCAATTCTTGAATGGGCGTTATCTTATACGGATAAAATTTCAGGATCTTATGCAATATCTTCTGCACCATCCGACAAGGGAATATCTGTTTGTCGTGATATTAAACGTGCACTGCTGGTACCCTGCTTATTAGCTATCGCCTGATCCTGAACGGCAGTTGCAACTTCTTCAACTTGTTCCTGCTTGATACGTTTACGTCCTCGGCCTGGTTGCACACCAAGAATTCCTGTTCTTTCAAATCTTTCAACCATTCTTCGTAAGTTAGTTATGGTCATCCTCTACGTAACTGTTTTATCTGTCGGTATTCACGAAGAGCAGCTTTGGCATTTTTATCCCGCTGATAAAACAGCTTGACTAATAAGGCACGATCACATAGTGACAACGGCATCGACGGGCAACTTCTTGCAGAATGACTAGAATTCCCGCAACCCCTCCTTTTATCCTCGATATCGTGTCACAAAGTACTCTTATATGCAAATTTCATGCTGCATTTTTCGACCGCAGCACCAGAATTTCCCCTATCGGCGTTGTTTTGTACTAATTTTTTTTTCTTGACAAATCGAACCGAATACTTTAATGTGTATGGTGGCCAACTTTTGTTCTATTTCGTCCAGTACATAACACGCTACAGGGCTCCGAACACCTGTTATTTCTTGATCACCCGGTATATAGAAATGCTATCAAAACAGAAACCTGATGATGTGGAGAAGTCAGCCGACCTACCTCCTGCTACCATACAACATATGGTCACACAAGAGAACCCACCCAATATCTTACAACAAACAGATTAGGAATAAGGAATATTACGATGAACCATGGGACATGTAATCCGAAACAAGCTTGGAATGCACAGGGTCCACAAAGCATTTGGCCACAAACTCACTGAAATGCATATCCAGGAATGCTTCACCAATGCAAGGGAACTTTATGAACAGTACCTCTCATATGACTGCTGGCAGTATGTTGTCACATTGGATGAAGTCCCTGGACAATGCCAACCAAACCAGGCAATTTGTTACTCTGGCACATTGGAAAGAAACAATGAGCAGACTTTGTACAGGAATATAAAGTGAAGTTCTCCAAAGGCTGTCTTCCACTGATTGGAGTGGCCACTAATGCCAAGGTAAATGATGCATACTTCCAAAAGACTGTGATGAAACCAATCTTTGGCATCCATGCCCCAAGCTTTATGATAACGTTCTAATGGTGGACATTCATATGGACAAGGCATCAGCCATACTGCACGTTCCTCGGTCCAAGTACTATGAGCGAAACAACTTGAGACTGGAATTCATGTCGTTCTTTTTACGTGCATACCTGTTAAGTCACTTAAAGCCTCCCCAAAGGATTTCTGTGGTTTCGGGCTTCTCAGATCTGGGATAGCACAGCATTCACCTCTACACTGGCTGCCCTATGGAAAGTCTTTTTCGGTGTGGACAATCCTGCAAGAATACCAATCCAGAAGCTTCCTGCAACGGAACATATGATGCTGGGCAATTGTCCATAACTGTGGTTGTCACATCGAGCAGCATTGTTGTGGAGGAATGGCTTATTTGTGTAACATCAGGTCCCAAACTTGTTCAATTTCATTTGCCTCAAAACTCTGTATGAAAGTGTCCTGTAGAAAGGCGATTGGACAATGAAGGATTGGTCCACCAATATGTCTCCTCATTTTCTATGCAAAGAAAAGGAAAAACTAGCCTATCTAACTAGAACTAAAAAAACTAACTTTTTAAGTCCTGTTTCCTTACTTAGAACAGATTTGCTGGCAGTTAATGTATTTTAATCTCTATCATTTTTGCAGTATTCAGTACTACAAATTTGCTTAAAATGAAAAGTTTTTTAGAAACAGCATCTTCCCTCCCCAAAATCTGGTTAAAATCTTAATTAAAGTGGCATACATTATAATGTCTTAAAACAATTATATAGATAAGATGCTTTTTTAAATTTTTTTTAATATGGAACCTAACAATTATAATATTTATTGTGGTATTTGCTTATTAGTATGCACCTCCAATTTAATTGAAGCAATTGTTATGGCAGGCTACTGATAATTGTTGGTATTTTGTTTAGATTTCATTAAAACTTAAATTTGCTTTAGTTAATTTTAGAGTAGAAGTCGACAGATTTAATATTTTTCTGATATGTAATAAATAAACTGAGCAGCATAGAAAGTAGCAGTTTCTTAACAGAGAAAGAAAGCAGAACTAAAGATACAGAGAAGACATTTTTCAAAACAAAATGTTTTGTTTTTCTCTTATTTCTGCTGAAAGTGTTATTTAATAGCAATTGAATCACAATAGATTTCTGCATTGTTTAGATTAGTTTTGGTTCACAACAATGATTTTGCTAATAGAAGTGATGGGCAATTGATGGTGTTCTAAACATCTCACCAAATTTAAATGTAAAATAACTACATTTAATACAAAAAGCAAATTTTCGAAAAGATGGCGTCTTTTCTTTCTCAAGCCTAAAATAACAATAATTTGAAGAACAATACTCTAAATTACATAAAATTCCTCGAGAAAATATAAATAATATATGAAAATGATACCATTTAGTTCCAATCTTTGTTTCTTTAACAATAATATACGATGGGGCTTAACAATTTAGTTCCTTGATTGTAACCTTATTATTACATTTTGTGCATATTTTATCTACAAAACTTTTAGCTAATCTTGTGAAAAATTTCTCTATTTCCATACCATCATTCCTATTCATGTTTTTTCTTTTTGTGTTCCGGATACACATGCTTTCTATTATCTTTCTTATTTTGGTGTCTCTTTCAATATATAAAATTTGTATCTCGTTGTTAATACAATGATTTCTGTTCACACAATGTTCTGCTACTTCTGATTTTTCAATGTACTTGTTCCTAATGCTGGAACCATGTTCCGTCATTCGTTCCTTCACTGTTCTTTTACTCTCGCCCAAATAGAATAAATCGCAATTCTTGCATTCTATTTTGTAAATTATACCCATTTCATGTTTTTTAACACTACTATTCAATTTGCAACATAAAATGTTTTTCAGTTTGTTGTTATATTCAAATCCAATATTGAAACCAAAACTTTTGCAAATTTCTTTTAAAGTCAGACTATTTTTGTTTAAGTATGGTATGAAATATCTTCTGTTGTTATTTGTTGTTAACTCTTTAATTTTCAATGTGTGGTATTGCTTTATAGTTTTATTTACGAATTTCTCCTTGTACCCATTTTTACTAAGGATTCTTTTCATATTCATGATTTCTCTATTGAATTCATCTTCACTACTTGTGTTGACGTCAATCCTTTGCATATAGTTTTCAATTATGTTTCTTTTTATGTTTATGCCATGTCCTGATTCATAATTTAGTATGTGTTCACTTTTGTATTTTTTTGTATAATGTTTCATAATTATCTTATTCTCATTTCTAGTTAAGCATATATCCAAAAAATTTAGACTATTGTCCACTTCCTTTTCTACTTTAAACTTAATTTCATCAGTAATCTTGTTAATTTCTGAGAAAAACTTGTCAAATTGTCTATCGGTCCCGTACCAGATTATTAAGATATCGTCCGCATATCTGTAATATTCAAATTTATATTTCGTCTTTTCCAGTAATTTGCACTCCCAAAAATTCAAAAATATATCACACAAGGTTCCTGACAATGGAGATCCCATTGGGAATAAGTTAGCAAAATGGGAAGAACACTCAAATTACCTACAGGAATGTGTCTTAGAAGATCAAACACCTAAGCCATTACAAATACGAAACCCAGTATTAATTGAAACAAGGAATACAAAGATAATAAAGAAAGAAGCAGAGAAAAACCTTTTGAAAGACCAAATAGAAGGAACCGAAAAATATATTAAAAAACTTTTACGGGAAGAAGAAATATTGAACAGCAAAATCAAAAGAAGAATGGATTACTGTGACTATGAAAAGGTAATGTTTTGGAATCACCAAAAATATATAGGGACAAAAAGAAAAGCTAGGGAGGTAAAATGGAAGAAAATTAAAAATAGAAGGATAGATGAAAGAGACACTAATTATATAGTAAACCTGAGTAATAGAAGATTTAGTACTAAAGAGATTCATTTGCTTAATAAAGGTTTTGAGTTTGTATTAGAAAAAGATGAGAAAATTGATCTGAAAACTTTAGCTAAACTATATGAAATGTGGGAAAATTTAGAAAGTACAGAAAGAGAAAATTTTACAAATAAAATTGAAAAATACAGGATGGATACAGGTATAACAACAAAAAATATAAAAAAAGAAGAAATTGAAATTTTGCACAATATTGGAAAGGACAAAAACATATACATTTCAAAATCAGACAAGAGCAACCAAATGGTAATTATGAATCGGAATGAATATTTATCAAAATTAGATGATATTGTCAAGGATAAGGAACATTACAAGGAATTAAA
The DNA here is from genome assembly GCA_023159025.1 of Thereuonema tuberculata. Lineage (NCBI taxonomy): Eukaryota > Metazoa > Arthropoda > Chilopoda > Scutigeromorpha > Scutigeridae > Thereuonema > Thereuonema tuberculata. The sequence goes on along the minus strand of JAFIDM010006943.1, from coordinate 45,787,296 downwards.
AAAGGACCCTACATATACTTTGTATCACAAAGTAAAAACATTGATAACAAATATGAAAGAAAATGGATCAATAACTCCAAAACAGAAAGATGAAATTATGAAAGATTCTTGCAGAACACCCACAATGGAGGGAAGAGTAAAGACCCATAAAATTGATAATCCAGTAAGACCAATAATAAACGCCTATGGTTCTCCTGTACATAATTTGGCCAAATTCATCAACAAAATTGTAAGAAACTTCAAACTTCCAAAAGAAGAATTAATAGTAAAAAACTCAAAAGACTTGATTCAAAAAATAGCACATCTATTTAATAATAAGAAGAAATTTCATATGTATTCCCTGGATATAAATGACATGTATACCAATATTCCAGTGGATGAGACATTATCCATAGTAGAAAGCATGGCATTTAAGAATAAAGAATGGCTCATGAAACAAAAATTAGATAATAATGAATTGATGAGTACAATTGAATTAATCACTAAGAACGCATATTTCAAACATAGAGATAAAATATATCAACAGGTAAAAGGATTCCCAATGGGATCTCCATTGTCAGGAACCTTGTGTGATATATTTTTGAATTTTTGGGAGTGCAAATTACTGGAAAAGACGAAATATAAATTTGAATATTACAGATATGCGGACGATATCTTAATAATCTGGTACGGGACCGATAGACAATTTGACAAGTTTTTCTCAGAAATTAACAAGATTACTGATGAAATTAAGTTTAAAGTAGAAAAGGAAGTGGACAATAGTCTAAATTTTTTGGATATATGCTTAACTAGAAATGAGAATAAGATAATTATGAAACATTATACAAAAAAATACAAAAGTGAACACATACTAAATTATGAATCAGGACATGGCATAAACATAAAAAGAAACATAATTGAAAACTATATGCAAAGGATTGACGTCAACACAAGTAGTGAAGATGAATTCAATAGAGAAATCATGAATATGAAAAGAATCCTTAGTAAAAATGGGTACAAGGAGAAATTCGTAAATAAAACTATAAAGCAATACCACACATTGAAAATTAAAGAGTTAACAACAAATAACAACAGAAGATATTTCATACCATACTTAAACAAAAATAGTCTGACTTTAAAAGAAATTTGCAAAAGTTTTGGTTTCAATATTGGATTTGAATATAACAACAAACTGAAAAACATTTTATGTTGCAAATTGAATAGTAGTGTTAAAAAACATGAAATGGGTATAATTTACAAAATAGAATGCAAGAATTGCGATTTATTCTATTTGGGCGAGAGTAAAAGAACAGTGAAGGAACGAATGACGGAACATGGTTCCAGCATTAGGAACAAGTACATTGAAAAATCAGAAGTAGCAGAACATTGTGTGAACAGAAATCATTGTATTAACAACGAGATACAAATTTTATATATTGAAAGAGACACCAAAATAAGAAAGATAATAGAAAGCATGTGTATCCGGAACACAAAAAGAAAAAACATGAATAGGAATGATGGTATGGAAATAGAGAAATTTTTCACAAGATTAGCTAAAAGTTTTGTAGATAAAATATGCACAAAATGTAATAATAAGGTTACAATCAAGGAACTAAATTGTTAAGCCCCATCGTATATTATTGTTAAAGAAACAAAGATTGGAACTAAATGGTATCATTTTCATATATTATTTATATTTTCTCGAGGAATTTTATGTAATTTAGAGTATTGTTCTTCAAATTATTGTTATTTTAGGCTTGAGAAAGAAAAGACGCCATCTTTTCGAAAATTTGCTTTTTGTATTAAATGTAGTTATTTTACATTTAAATTTGGTGAGATGTTTAGAATATTTAATAGTAGAGGCTTTAGAAGGAAAGATCTACTAAAAAAGTATGGAAACTTTACATATAAAATTGATGGTGTTGTCCTACTAAGTCATAATAGATATTTAATTTGGTGAGATATAGTTTAGATACATTTTTCATAGGAATATCTGCATAATGATTAGGCATTTCGACTACTATTATTGAAGAAGCTAAATGTCAAATTGTAATTGTGGGTTTTATCTTAAATGTGTTTAAATTTCACTGCTTTACAGCTCATTTCAGAAAAGAGAAGTATTTGTAACATTTCATTGTGCTTGAAATTAGTCGTCGTATTTATTAATTAAACTGTTTTAACGTGCAGGTAAAAACTAATTAAACATAGAGACCATAATGCACCTTTACACATATATTAACAATTAAAATTAAACAAGGCGATGTTTTAAGGTTCCAGTATTTGAACCTTCTCGTCAGGCAATAAAAACAAAATGGTGAAAAGGAATTGTAGTCTAAATTGAGAAACAAGTTTCGGTCCTTGCCATTGGGGAGGAAGATTCCATTATAGTAAAAAAAGGGAGGGTGTCCTTTTTCCCGTGTTAACCTTTCGTCTATATGAATTCCAAGTGTGGTATTATCATTATAAAGGTTCAATAGGAGCAAAGTCTTCTCGCATGAATGGGTTGTAATTAGATTATTTTAGTTGTAATCCATACTGCAATATGTTGGTTATAAATTAATTATAATTTAATTAATTAAAATAATCTGATCACAACCTGTTCATGCGAGATGACTTGGTCACACTGAACCTTTATAATAATAATACCCTATTTGGAATTCATATAGCAGATGACGCAAGGTCAATGCAGGAAAAAGATCCCTTTTTTCCCATAATGGAATCTTTCTCCCTAATGTGAGGGACCGAAACTTTGCACTTTATTAGAAGAAAATTCCGTTTCACCTTTTTTGTTTTTATTGCCTGACGAGAAGCTTAGAATACCTGAACCTTGAAACATTAATAGTAATTGCTGTTATATTATGTGTGTTAAGGTGCATTATGGTCTCAATGTTTAATTAGTCTTATTATTGTTTTACCCATTTTAATCTTACATCGTTCATTGTTGGCTGTGTTATTGGATAATTTTGCTTCACTTGCACTAACTTTTCCTTCAATTTAATTATTTTCAGAAGAACCTAAACTAATTTTTTACTGTCATAGATATAAACTATATCATAATGAAATTGGAATGTATATCGACCCTCTTCCTGAGAACTATGGCTTTACTGACATACTGAGACGGCCACTATTTTGCAGCAAGTCCTGCTGTTTATCAATGTGATTTCATCACAACTTTATAATCAACTTGCAAGACAAATAAATTCTTGAATGTATGCATAAAACTATCTCAAATCTCTCATGATAAATTTGTAGCTCTAGATAATCCATTGTTCTCATGTCAAGTGTTTGGTGCATATTTACTAAAACAGCAATATTGTATGTACAGTTTATCGATACTAAGAAATTGACCCAGTCTTTTTGTGCTGCATTCATGCATTTGGCTAATGTAGCATTAGTCATTGTGTGGTTTGGAAACCTCTTCTGGAGGAATCGGCTGCAAAGTAGCAACTATGTGTCTCTTCCTATACTGGTTTTAATATTCAGTATGAAATCACATACTGTCTGACAATATTCACAATTCTATGCTAGTAGAATTGATTTTGAGTCTTTAGAGAAGTTTTTTATTACCATAAAATACTCTTGCTTTAGGCTGCTTATGATATTCTACCAAAATGGATCGTCTTCATGAGGACAGTTTTACAGAGGTATACCTTTTCTTCACTTTAGTTTTTAAAGTTTATGCAGTTAAAGCTGTCAACCATTTCAATTGAGTGAGATAAAGGCTAATCCTCACACAGTGGTCGTTGAGAAGTAGCTATTTTGACTGCAGTAATAAATCATTTTTCATATATTTCTTTCACATATTGGCTATTACTAATTAATTCACTAGCTAGTTTACTGTACTATCCAGGAAAGGAGAGTCTTCAAATCACTGTCTGTTACTTGAATCTGAAGGAAGAGTATCATTATATTGGATATTTATATAATTGTTTATGAGGGCCTCTGAAGTTGATTCAATATTTCAGCTTGATGCAAGAGCCTTTGTCAGGAGTTGTCTATAAGTTGCATGAACTTCTGCAGAGAAGGCCACGAAATCAACTTCTCCAAAACAGTGAAAAAGCACCAATGCAGAAGTTCATATAACTCAAAACCTCACCTCACGAAGGCTCAAGAAACCATTGAATTAACTTCACCCCGAGTGGGAAAATTCCCTCATAAACAAATGTTATTTTAATATCCAGTTATCACTGTCTTTGCGGGTATATCTCCGTAAATAACTTTAGAACTGCTGGATGGATTTTTGAAACTTGACATGCATATTTAAGGACAAAAGACATTAAGTTTTACATTTGAAAATTTGTCCTTGTAGAGAATCATTATGTGAAGATGGCAAAACTCAAACATTGATATGTAGCAATGGATATAGCTAGGTAATCCATTGTGGATGTAGTAGCCAGTTGGTAAGGCATTTCACTGCAACCTGGAGGCGCCGGGTTCAATCCTTGACTCCATTGTAGGTTGGGTTTTTTTTTCGCACTGAATTCTGCTCCAAGATGAGTCCTAGGGTCCACCTATCCCTCTATTAAATGGTACTGGTTTTCTTTCTGAAGGGTTCAAGGCAGGGGAGGTGGGCATCAGACTGACCACCCGACCTCAACTTAGTCCCCTTGGTCAGGAAATGCCGAAGCCTTACTTTCCATGATCCCAAGGGCCTACATGGACCTGTAAAGGGATATTTAGGTGATAATAGTTTTGAGTTTCTATTTCTGCTAAACTTGTAAGATCACTGTATTCACTCAAAATATTTCAATTCTGCTTTTCATTTGTTAAATAGGATGAACAATTTTACTTGCAAAATAGATTTCTTCAGTATATTGATTTTTAACTTTTATATTCATATTTTGTTTTCAAAATCATATAAGACTTAATAAACCATTCCCCACCCAGAGGTACATCTCGACTGCTTCATACACTGCTACAATCATATTATAGAAGTATCTCCCATTCACACTGTTGATAGATTTTTAGGGGAAGTTTACTTTTTAATGTGGTGTGAACCCTTGTATTTTTATTGTTGTTGCATCTTCACTACTATGCCATAAGAGTAATTATCTCACGGCCTACATATACTGTGAGATAATTACATAGATGTGGCACTTTATGCACAATACCACCTTCAGAGTAATCTCTGTCAGTAACATTGCAATTCTGCCAACTGCTGGAAACAGTAATGAGAAATACACCACTATCTTCTGTAAAAAATTAGACACACCTTTATTTTCCATCTATATTTCATCTTTCTGTGTGAAAGACTTTATCGGGACATAAATGGAGGAGAAAGAAATTCTATTTGAAAATTAACAATAATTACAAATAATGAATCATTATATAGTGGAACCCCGCCATTCGTCCACCTCTATTCGTACAACTTTTTCAAGTAAAATTAAACTCGCCATTCGTACGCTTGCTCGCGATTCGGACAGCGTGACCTCGGTACTGGCCGTGCCACGCGGTCGCTTCAGTTCAGTATCGTGCTAGCTTCCGTACGCTACACACCATCCACGCAAGCTAGTGAAACTTTGTGATATTTTATTGTTATTTTTATTAAAAATAGTGCAGCCGTGGGTCTAAAAAAGATTACTGATTCAACTAAGCCTAAAAGGAAAGCAGTGAAAACAACAATTGAATTGAAAAAAAGAAATCGTTGCGAAGTTTGAAAGTGGAACTCGTATCTCTGACCTGGCAACTCAGTATGGCATGGCGAAATCAACCGTATCATCTATACTGAAAAAGAAATAAATAATAATAGAGGCCTATATATTTATTGTTTTCATAGTTTTTATGTATTTGAGGCTTAACATATTATTACAAAGGTTTAAATAAGCAATCATCTGTGGGTCTGGAACGGATTAATCCAATTTACATTATATCTTATGTGAAAAAATGATTCACCATTCGTACAAATCGCCATTCGAACTGCCTCCTGGAACGGATTGTGTACGAATAGAGATGTTCCACTGTATATCCTCTGCTATAAAATAACTAGCTTTGCCCTGTGTTTTCAACCGCGTTAAATTGTGTTTACACATATCTGTTTCATACACATTATACATACGTAACTAAGTGTATCTCATTAACTATAAATACCATCTGGAAATTAAGTGGAAACATACAACCGGCCCCCAACCCAGTGCGTCGCCGCCACACCTGACAGTTTGCCAGAGTGGTTGATATTTATTTCCTGCTCCGCTCCTATTGGTCGTAGCGTGATGTTATATAGCCAATAACCTTCGTCAATAAATGGGCTATCTAACGCAAAAAGAATTTTTCAAATCGGACTGGTAGTTCCTGAGATTAGCACGTTCAAACACACAAACTCTTCAGCTTTATAATAGTAGTGTAGATTAAGTATCATTTGTCCCAATCATTAGATATCTTCTATTGTAAATAAGATATCATTAAACAATTAAAATATTTTTTCCCCTGTTTTCCATATTGACCTTTATTTGTAATAGAGGATATGTAATGATTGGTTTATGATGAATCATTATTTATAATTATTGTTAATTTTCAAATGTATTCATAACGAATTTAGAGGAGAAGGAATAGAATTTCTTTTCTTCCATTTATGTCCTAATGAAGTCTTGTGTGCAGAAAGATGAAATATAGAGAGAAAATAAAAGTGTCTTAATTTTTTACAGAAGATTGTGGTGTATGATTTGAAATGTCAGTGGTATCATTTAAGTCCTGAGAAATGTTTCTCGGAATCATCAGAGGGGCTTAGATTGCAGATATCACATCTGTGTCAAAGAGTTCCTGTGTTAAAGAGAACTTAAGCACATGACGCTACTTTCAAAACAGGAGAAACAAAAACATACATATGGTGCTAAGTCAGTGAAGTAAGGAGGATCTTTCACCGTTGTGGCATTTTGCTTAGACAGCTCATTTTGGACAAAAACAGACAACTGGAGAATTCACAAGTTAGAACTTACTGACGTATTGATTGCATAGATAGTGCAGTGTGTTCAGATACTGTTAATGGTAGCACTATTGTAGATGAATTCATGTATGCAAACATTGAATAAAAACTACCAACATATTTTGGTACTGTCTTTTGACCTGCCTTGACAGCATTATTTGCTTTACAGAGTTGAGGGAGATTTTTACATGGCTAATGAATACTTCAAATTGGGAATTGAAGAGAAAGCATAATGTTTCATCCATCTTAATGTGTCATAGAAATGTGACTTTATCAACATTGTCAATGGTATCACCACGAATGGTCCTGCAGTTTTGACTTGATCTTCTATTAGAAAGTACGGAACAGAGTATTTGAGACATGTTGAAATCTTAACTGCAATTGCTTGACAGCTGCCATGAATGATCCCTATTGTAGCAGCGAAATCGTCAGTGCTTTAGGAACTGTTTGCAATATACCATCTTGCAAATCTTGTTTCCATTCCCAGTATTCTTGAATGAGCTAATATCATCATCTGGGTTATCCCTATCTCCTACAAAATATTTCTGCTAATTTAAATAATGTGCTACATCCTGTGGCTTTTTCATTATCTACATGGTGAAGCATTTGGAGTTTTGATTGCGGTTTTGCTTAACTTAATACAAATTTTGTCATTTGTACTTTCAAATGTGGTCACGCTGGACTCCACACACTTCACATAAGCTTACATTGTTCACACAATCATCCTTGCTGTCAAGGAACACCTTTTAGGTGGCGTTATCTGTATTTTGGGATGCAGTGTCCTCCACCTCGAATTTCTTCTCACGAAATTCTTGACTATTACTACTTCAGACTGACATCTACTAATGCCATTTTAATTCTAATGAGTCAGGAGATGACAAACTAATGCTCATCTCTAATTTGCTTTTTTTTTTTTTTTTTTAAATGCAGTCTTGTGTATTTCATTTCTTGAGCTTCACTACATTATTTTCACTGCAAAAAACAGCCAGACATTATTGTTAGTACTAGATATCAATTCTACTGACCTGTATTAATTGCCAATTTGAAGTAAATGAAATTTATTAGAATTGTTAGAATATCCTGAATGAATAACTTTATACCCAAGCTACATATCAGTTTGTCTTAAAGACTAATAAAACTGCACTTTTGAACAGAACTTTCATTCACTTTATCCAAACTGTACAACATCTTGCCTCACTTTGGTTTTGTTCTCTTCCATTCAGTTATCACTTGCATGGTAATTACATTTATCTGCTTTGACAAAGGTAGTGTGGCTACTTAATACTTTAGACAATTTTTTTTTTTTTTTTTTTTTCATTTTGCAATTATAAGATTGGTTATATTGCTGAAAGTAGTTGGTTGATACTGAATGGTCTTGAAATGCTCACATATTAATGTTTATGGGCTTGACTTAAATGCATTTATCACAAGTTAAACAATATTTCCATTGATCCGTAAGGTATTTCAAAACTAGGAAATCATAATATCCCAGATTATATTGTGGCACATCATAAAACTATTGAAATTTGATTATTCTCACTATGATCCAAAATTATTCATTTACTTTCCTGCTTTTTAAATTTTGAAGTATATTAAAAGTTTGATCTTTAATGAAGTCCCTTTGGTAACGTAAGAAACAAATTGAGAATCTATTTGAAGATTACATGTGCTTCTGTATAGCTGCTTACAATAGAAAAAAAATTAATGTTGTAGCAATAAAACCTCTAATGATGTGTTCGATTACCCTTTAGATCTGTTGATAATCAGATTAGGGTCAGTCGATCTTCTGTAGCATTTGATGGTTGTGGGATGAAGTCAAACTGAGATAAAAATTAAATTACATTTAAAATTAATTAAATTTTAAATGATTTTCAATTCATTTGTGATTGAAATCATTTTCAGATACTCAAGTCTGCCATCATGAAATTTGAGTGCGCGCATATTCACATATGGAAGCAAAGGTACGAGTAGCCTTCCGAATGAACAAACAGATTTGGAATCTATAAGAAGCAGTAATTCATCTTTTTTGCTGAAAGCTTTGTAGACTGCTTTTACCAGCTATATGAAGAATAAATGGCCGCTATAATGCTCAACATCTGTTGTTGAATATCATTGATCAAATAGAAGAACATATCTCTGTTAGGGATCATTTGAATCAAATACCAAAAATGCTGATTTAGAAGCATCTTCTTAGTAAACAAACTCATGCAGTGTTAGTATTTGTAATGTAGGAGTTGCAAGCACCAAGTGGCACAGAATTTGTAAGTAGAAAAAAAAAGAGATAAGCGTGAGGAATGCATAAATATTTGAGCAAACGTTTCTCTCTCATTTATGATATTTCAACAAGTTTATTCAAAACTGAGCATAAATATTAATCTGGAAAAATAGTCGCAATCAAAGGCTGTTATTACTGGATTGTGTAAATAATTTCCATTTTATCTTTAGTTCTTGATGTCCTTTCAGCTTAAAAAACCAAGTATCTACCGTAAATCCTATTTATTCCACCATTCTAAATCCTAATTTATTAAACGTAGGAGATAGCCATGTTGTTATTAATGCCAATAATTTCTAACTTTTATTTTAACTTCAGAGAATTCTCAATGTGAATACTATTTTGTGGAAGAAAAAAACACCTTTTGACCAGTGACAGTTGTATTTTTTATTTTGTTAAATTTAAAGTTTTAAAAATATATATGAAAGGTTTTGGCCTTCTTTACATAAAACCCAGCATTGTCAACAGAGAATATATATAGATTTCAGGCTTACATATTTTAATATACATGAAAGTGAACGTATGATTGTTTAAATGTTTTCTTAAATTCTCCCCCTGCTTTTGGGACAAAAGTTTTTCACGGTAATTTTGCTTATGATATTACAGGTGTTACAGAGTTAAGATATTTTTAAATTTTGAATTAATGGGTTATTTTTACTCGCTCATCTTCCATCTCACTGTTAATAATGTGATGCTATTAACTATGACATGACAAAATACAAAGCCAACCTCCTGGTAAGGAATGGTTCTTTGCCTTAGCACAAAATTGGAGTACATTTACATTTGGGTTCAGCGCAAGGTCAAGATGAACCAAGGGAGGGTGGGAAATGTGCTCCTACCCATATTGAAAAAAATTGGTGAAATATTTGAGGATTTTCAAATTTAATTTTTGAAGGTATCTATTATGTCAAATACATGGCCGGAAACATAATAGATAGAAAAGGCTCATAAGAAAACAAGGCATAAGAAAAAGCTCATCTTTTCAAAAATTTTGGAAACCATTTCAGTTTAAAAAAAAAAAACCTATATGCTACAAAAATTGCGTGCTGTTTAAAAAAAAAAAAAATGAATAGCAAAACAGCAGATACAGCTCAAGATCGAGAAATGTCTTTTACATATTTTGAACGATTAGAACAGTAGTCAAGATTAAAATTGGAATCTTCCTAGGGAAGCAAAAACAATGAAGCAAAATGGAGAGGGGAAAAAAATAGACCTTTTGCTTTATTTAAAAAGATTATTAATATATGAAGTTCAATGCTCCATCAGTACCATAGATTGTCTAAAAATCTTTTTCAACTTTTGTAATCAGTGGCAAGAATTACAGTTGGCTATAGCTGTCCTCTAGCTTCAGTTGTAATAGCTCTCCATGAAGTTTTATCTCTTCCTCTCTTTTTGTGTGTGTGTGAAATTCATTGTAGGGCAGTTTTGGATCTTTACTATCTTTACAGATGATTCATTCAGACTTTTGATTTATCTTTTATAATATATATATATTATAAAACACTGAGCAACAAATTTTATATTTATTTATTTTTAAATTGTAAACAGTAAATTTTGTAAACATTTATTTTTAAATTGTAAATAGTAAATTTTGTAAACATTCATGAAAGATGGAAGCTTCCTTTGGATTTCAGATGCAATCCCCTTATTTGGCACACACAGAAATACACATTTTGAAAATATGCATTTGTAACAGATACATCAAATAGCCTTATTCTTGACTTCTATACATACATAATTTCCTTTCCACATATTCTGTTGTCTAGTAAGGGCTTATTTGACCTACCAAATCCTCATTCCTACATCTTTTTTTTATCATTTTACTTTCTGTGTTATGACACATTATTGAAAAGATATGTGAAATCAAGTACTTTTATTATGTTTTATTTTTCAAAGGGAATTATAATCTTGCATTTACTCTTTATTTCTTTCAGTCTTTAAGTGAAGTTTATATTATATTATAGTGTAGCTTTTTTTTTTTTTTTTTTTTTTTTTTTTTTTTGGACTTGGTACACAAGATGTTGATTTTTTCTTTTTCTGTTTTTAAATTATATGTGACTGTAGGACAGCAGACAAATATCCTTGGTATTTTTCACTTCTTTAAGTATTTTTGAATGTTCTTCTTCATTTCTTCATAATACTGTAAAAGCACTTATTTTCGCGAGGCTTTAATTTTCGCGAATTTCGCGAGCCCGTTGTAATCGCGAAAATTTAAGCCTCGCGAATTACTTTTTTTCGGTTGAATTCGGTTCTGTTTATATAAAATTCGCGAAATTTTCAGCTCGCGAAATCACCGATATCTACATTTTCGCGAAAATTACGGCTCGCGAAAATAAGTGCTTTTACAGTATTTAAAATCGGGTACATTAGACTTCATTTCAAAATACTTCTTCTTTATTGGCAATATTTCGCAAGATTAGAATCGTCTTGCTTTTTCAAGTCTTCTTTTTGAATTACAAATAAATTTTGTCATAAATGTAGACAAGCTTATTGTTGATATAATTCAAAAAGAAGGCTTGAAAAAGAAAGATGATTCTAATCTTGCGAAATATTGCCAATAAAGAAGAAGTATTTTGAAATGAAGTCTAATGTACCTGATTTTAAATATTTTTGAATGTGTTCAATGTATGTCTGTCTCTTCCCAACAAGTTCTAAAACTATCCAGTGCCATTAGAAATGTAGTTGGCATCCTGGTTTTAGCTCAAAATTGGTGACAATCCTCTACAGCTAGCTGGCATGATCAGAACCCTCTCAATTTCATGTAATTGTTGGGAAGACTTCTCTCTTCTCAGATCCATTTCGTATCAAAAGAGTAAAAAGCTTTTTTATAATCTACAAATAGTAGATATAGTACTGACTGTATCTCTGTTTATTGTTCATTGATAATTAACACTAATAATTTGAGAGAGTGGATACATGATCTTTTAGGTCTCTAAAAGGTTCATTCCAAATTTCTTTCTCCAATAAATAAGATATTTCCGAATAATGTATGTGAAGACTACTTATCACTACTATTAATGTTATTCTATGTCAGTTACTAAAGTTTTAAACAGTTTAAAGTTTTTTTTTTTTTTTTTACTAAAGTTTCTGCAGTTCCCTTAGGATTTTTCACTATAATATCCTGCTTTCAGTCTTTTTCTTGTTTCCAAATTTCCAGGAAAACAGGATAGAGAATTTCTACATTAAATTCGGATCAGTTTTCAAAATTTCTTCAGTGATATCAAATTAAGTTGTTTTTCCTTTTTTAGGCTTCTGAAAGATGCCTTATGTCCTTGGTTTGTCTGTCTGTCTGTGGACACATATCCCACAATGCTTTGTAACAGCTTCTGTTAACTCAGTTGGTTAGAGCGTCGTGCTAATAATGCGAAGGTTGTGGGTTCGATCCCCTCATGGGCAATTCTTATTCTTCATTTTTTTCTCCCCATTTTAAATCTTTTCACAGTTTCTCAACTTATGACATTATGAGATATTGGTTATGAAATCCTTTAGAATTGGGATTTTGATAACTACTTTATTTTCTCTAAAATTAGTATCACATTGTTTAAAGTAGATACTTAGGAAGCGATTGTTTTAGGATTTCTTGAATGTTGTAGGTGGCCTGTTAGCTCAGTTGGTTAGAGCATCGTGCTAACAACGCCATGGGTTCGATGGTTGTGGGTTCGATCCCCTCATGGGCAATTCTTATTCTTTATTTTTTTCTCCCCATTTTAAATCTTTTCACAGTTTCTCAACTAAGTTTTTTTTAAATCATTATTAGGAATTCAGTGTATTAACAAGGTTTGAGTTAAGAATGACGATTATTCCATATAAATAAGGGGTGGGTAAGATAGCATGGGGTCGCAAACAGACTCACCGCACATTTTCTAGACCACCCCGGCGCAGTCTAATCTAAAGTAAAGGTGATTCAGAAGCCGTTGCGTAGCACTGTGATTGGTTTACTAATCACTATCCCTATCTTGTTCCATTCAGTTTTTGGGCTTCCATTTTTTTCTGTTTGATGAGGATTTTATACTTTGCACTTCAGGTTGCTGATGATGATTCATCTCAGTTATTGTGTATTTGTTTTACAATTCAGTAATTCATTGAAATGCTTTCTCCATCTTTGACTGTCCTTGAATTGACTCACTGTATTTTATGTATCGAAAAACTTAGCAGTTTTCTGACAATATCAATATTCTGTGTTCCTTCCTATTACCTTTCTTTCCGGCTTTTTTTTTTGTGTGCGCGCGTGCACTTTCTCTTCTATGTATGATGTGTGGTCTTTCCTAAAATTTTAGTTCTGGTTATAATTATCCTCTTAGTTAAAGGATTCTACTTCAATAAGACATTTCCTTGTTCCTTTTTTCTAGTGTATCAGAGTGGAAAAATAATTGTCATTGGTTGTTATCTGTCCGTAGTAATTCAATGTTATCTCGCTTCAAGAAATTCCAACTTACATATACACTGTCCGGCCACTTTATTAAGTATACCCCTGTTGTGCGCACAAATGGTATGGGCAGTGGTAGCAGGGTCACGGTGTGGGGATGTTTTCCTGGCAGATATTGGGTCCATTGATACCTCTGGAGGCATGTCAGGATGCTAGAGCGTACCTAAACATCATAGCTAACTAAGTGCAACTATACATATTAACAGTTTATCCTTATGCAGATAGCTACTTCCAGCAGGATAATTAGCTGGTGCACAAAGTCACTATGGGATGGTTTGAGGAACATGATGATGACTTTTCCTTGCTGCAATGGCCCGCTCAGTCCCCGGATCTCAGCCCAGTTAAAAATTTGTGGGATGAGCTGGAACGGTCTGTTCGTTCCAGGCCTATGCCTTCATCAAATCTTCAGAAACTGCGTGACACACATGTCTACAGGATACACAATACCTCAACAGCGTTTTCAGCATCTTGTGGAATCCATTCCTCGACGAATTCAGACTGTTTTGAGGGCTGAAGGAGGTCCAACATGCTACTAGGTAGGTGTATCTAATAAAGTGGCCAGACAATGTATATCCATTTCTTTACAAAGCTATGGAAGTCCCTTTCTGGAAGAGGATTTGAACATATGTTCTTCATCACGTAAATTAAATTGTCATCAGGAATCAATTTCTTTTCCTTAACTTTAAAACTTTTTAAAACTTTATTCAAAATCTTTATTTATGGAGATATAGTTAGCCTATTACTTACCTATTGTGCTAATGGGGCCTGCCATTTGAAGGCCGTAGCAGTTATGCTTAGGGGACAGTTCTTCCACTCCTGATGTAGGGTTTATTAAAATCACAGTTGTGATAAGGTGCAAGGAAAGGTGATGTTGATATTTGTGAAGAGAGGTTATGTTAGTTTTCTAGGCATATCACTTCATTTCCCTAGGATCTAATTAGAAGGATTAGAATTAAGAATAGATGAAAAAAAACGATCAGCAAATTAACAAATGAATGTTCGTAACCTTTTTTTTTTTTTTGAAGCTTATAAAAAAAATAACATTTTATTTTGGTTATTATTGTTTATATATTTCTTTTTTCTTAAATAGATTTTGACAATTAAGTTCATCAACAAATTAATTATTCATTCCACAACAAGTTTATAAGAACAAGAAATTCATTGATAATATATATGAATTGATTAAAAATCAGATTCTGGATTTTTTTTTTTTATTTACAGATATAAAAGTATTTTAAATGCGATATACTTGAAAAAAATTTTTTCAAGTATATCGCATTTAAAATACTTTTTCATACACAAATTTAAATGTTAAGACTTCTTTTTTTTTAACAAAATTTTAGCAGCTTTGTAAAACTTTTAAAAAGTTCTTATAATTTAACGATAGCACCAGTTTGGAATAGGTAACAAATGAATTTTATTGTAGCTTTACATTTTATAGTATTTATGTTTTATTTTATCCCATCCTTTCTCTCATATTTTTTATGCTACTTTCCTAGCAAAGCAAGAAGAATAAAATTAATTGGTGTGGGTGTGTACCCCCCCCCCCTTACTAACAAATTATGAGCTGGTGACTAAATCGTTTTTAAAACTTGGCATGCTTATTTACAGATAAGATATTTCCACTTGGGTTTTGGTCGTCAAATTTACGCCTAAGGATGACATAAAATTCCCACAAAAAAAAAAGCATCATATTCGCTGAACTTCTATTACATCTGATAATGCCTATTAATTGGTTTAGTAAACATTGCTCACATGCTTGGTATTAAAAATTGGATTTAGCTTTAGTAACTTAAATAAGACTAGCATCGGCAAATCTTAAGCAAATTTAATTTATTTTTTCAGAAATTGGATATCTATACTGTTTGTATTGTGTAGCTATAATTAAAAATAAATGGAGACTTTCATCTACATTGTCTTCACAATTTCTAAACACAAAGAAAAAAAAAATTAAGGAAGTAAACTTTTAAGTTCTTTTAGGAATCACTTCTTTATTATAACTCGTCATTAAATATGAGGGAATCTTGGAGATATATTATTCTGAGTTAGTCAAGAATATTTTAATGTTAGACTTGGTATTGGAAACATTCTCTTATAAAAGTTTTTTTTATACCAAATGGGCATTTATTTGATAGTCTTTAAAATGAATTAATTGCCTTTGATGTGTTTTCCTTTTCAGAAACAAAATTGGTGTGTTTTGGAAATTTCTGTGAACTTTTTTTTTTTTTTTTTTTTTAGTAATTTACTTAATATTGTAATAATTACTCATAATACACTAAAAAATTATATAATTAGAAAATATATTTATGATGATCTTGAATAAAGGAGCATGCCTGGGAGCCGTCACTTTAATTAACGATCAATCTGTATATTTTAGATAGTTAAATCGAGCACTATGGAATTGATAGCTTTTTTATCATGGCCGCACTTATTACATTATTTTAGTCAGAATCAGAAGATAATTGTTTTCCAACTCCACAGTCTTGTTTAAGTTTATACTCATCAATTTATAAGAATAATTTAATGTTTTTAATCATTATAAATTTAAAATTTTGCAAGCATATTGTTGTGCTTTAGCAGTCATCTAGACTGAAGGATTTAAGAATTATTGGAGATGGAGCTTATTATAAGGTAGTTCATAGAATGCGATAAAATTCTAATTACAAGTCTTCAAATGACTATTTCCTCTTTCAATATATCTGGCTGATGATTGAGTAATGACTTTGCAGTCGGTACTGTGATATCAAGATTTGTTTACATTTGAAATGCTTTCAATGACTTGACAAAAATGGTTAAATAGTTTGTTAATCCACTGGCATTTGGCTTGTATAATATTCTATAAAAAGAATATAGGAGCTTGATTAACAAAATAAGATTTTCGTATTTTATTTAACTTATCATTGATACCTGCATTTAGCCATTCTCTTTAGTGGATTTATTGTGACATTGCTCCCTCAGTTTTATCAAAGAATTGCCATAAGAGATTACCTTTATACTGGTCTACTGGACCCACAGGTCATCATTTTCCATCATTGATAGTTATTTGGACTTTCTTGCACCTATACCTGTTAATGTTGTTTGGCAGACTCAAATCAGCCAGTATAAGAAGCTTTTTTACCTCGAGTTAGATAAGATATTTAGTCAGATCTTTCAAAATCATTCAGCTGTTGGCATTTTCAAATTATGCTACTAGAGCATTTTCATAAGCTTTACTGCTGTATATGCAGTTTAACTACTTTTAAGATAAAAATAAATAAATATTCTGTATAACTCATTCATAATAAGAATTCATTTAGTAAATATATTTTCTTTGAAAAAAAAAAAAAAGTTTAAAGTAACCAAGAGAATATTTGACTTGAAAATATGAAACTTAAAAGAGTGAAAAATATTAAAAAAAAAATTTCATAATTCAAGTTTGTTGTTTTATGTAGTTTACAATGAAATTCTTGCCATTATTGAGACAATCTTATTTTATTATACAATAATGGCATATTGCCTTAGTTTAGAAGTATCAGTTGAGTTTCAAGTTATGGAATGACAGCTACTTCCTGAAACTTAGGGAAACATAAGAATTATGGATCTTTTCTGACTGATTTATAATCAGTTTTAATTAAGTAAAACAGATAAAAAAAAGTGTTGCACTGCCCAAATCTATCCATTGATTCATTTGTACACACATCCAGTATAAATGTATGCTTGTTTTTTATGAAATAGGCACATGCAGGAGGCCTATGTTAAATCTAAAATTGTGGGACTATTTTTCATATCGACCCCTTGAAACTCTTATCTTCATTAATACAAAATTAAGGCAAAAGAATTACATAAAGTAAACTTTTTTGTTTTTAATGTTTAATGTTTAAACTTAAAAGTTTGTGAAGGTCTTTGTAATCGTCTTGAATTTGTCACATATCCGTAGAGACACTGTGCTAATTTGTGTTATGTGGCCAGCTGATATTACTCCAAAATGTTCATATAAATAACTTTAATAATTAAATATATATATATATAAAATATGCCGGACAGCTTTCTGAAATTTAAAAACCAAATTAAATTAAATTAACCAAATTTTTATATATATATATATATATTTAAGCTTAGATTTCTTGATCTAATTGTTTTACTGCCCAATTGATTTCCATCAATGCTAAATCGTAGGAGAACAGAATAGTTTTGTCATTGTCATAAACATTGGTTTATGGAAATCCTTATCAACCTTAATAGAATAAATGATAAAGAAATGAATCTTCCTAGGAAGAAGAGTTAATACAGTTGTTGCTTAACACAACTACACTTTTTTTTTGATTTGCTGGCTTAAATTTCACATATCTGCACAAAATATAGAAAGAAAAAAATTTAAAGTTTCAGTTAATATCCTGCAAACAATATAATTTTTTTTTAAATTTATAAACTATAATTCTAAATTAGTATATAAGAACGTTGTCCGTTTAAACAGGTCCCCGGCATGATTTACCTGAAAAGGAAGATGATCGTATATCCGATTTACCACCAAGGCAAAGAGGACGTAACGGCAGAAGGCGTGTCACTGATGAAGAAGACACTGTTCTAGATAGTCATGAAGTTTCAAGCATTGCTAGTCAAGATCGAGGTAAAATTATTTTTGAGTAATTTTCTAATTGTGTTCAAATAGGATTTTGAAACAATTTTTTAAAAAATTGACTTTTTATGTAATTCTGAACATTACAAAACATAATTCAAATACTGATACATAACTTTATTATACTAAAACATTGCCTAAGGCATATAACATTCAGTATATAGCACTTTGTTATTATAACATTTGGTGTACTTGCAAGAGTATCGTACATGGTAAAGAGATTTTAAATTTGAGTTAAAGAGTAGGGAGAATCCTTAATGTCAACTGTTTTTGGCAGGAATTCTTGGCTATTAACCCTGCCTTAACCTTTAAATTTTGTGGTAGTTTTCAAAGATGAAGAACAAATAAAAGATAAATTTTATCTTCAGTCAGTAAGGAAATTTTCATAACCAATAAATTTCATCCTTTCATTTCTCTTTTGAGTTGTGTTTGTTAGTAGATGGTTCAAACTCAGAACTGCAATTCATGTTATATTGAAGTTAGGATATCAACAACCTTCAGTTTTGTCAGTTGAATTATTATTTAATTTTGATATATTCAGTACTTTACAGCAAAAATGCCAATTTTAAATTAAGAAATTACTATTATTCATTATTTCGTATCTTTAGATTTGTTTATAAAAAGAGGTATTTTACAATTTTTTCTGATAGTACCTTGAATGTCATTGAAGTATTGGAATGTAGAAATTATTAAAATCGTTAATAGTTCTTTTTATTGGAAAATCCAGATTTTTTTTTCAGAAATTGAATACATACAAACAGATATTTTTTTTACATGTTTTCATTTCTGAAAACATATAACTTCTGACCTACAATCCTCTTACTAAGCTTTCAAGATATTATTCATCTTAATATTGAGATTCATGTTGCTGATGCGAGCTTCAATTTATGATCTTTTGTGCATCTGTTGTATTATTGAGGGCTCCGTATTTGTCATCTTTAGCTGTTGTAGACTATGGGAAACCTGGGATTCTATCTAGTGCCTATTCCTGAACTGTTGTCATTGTCTTCATATGATATTTTGAACATTCTCATAAAAAAATGGCAACCATTGTATGTATTCCATTTGGCTTCCCTCTTACAAATCTATATGCTAATTCTAGTCATAAAAAATTGCT
This sequence comes from Thereuonema tuberculata, assembly GCA_023159025.1. Taxonomy (NCBI): domain Eukaryota; kingdom Metazoa; phylum Arthropoda; class Chilopoda; order Scutigeromorpha; family Scutigeridae; genus Thereuonema; species Thereuonema tuberculata. The sequence goes on along the minus strand of JAFIDM010006943.1, from coordinate 45,767,968 downwards.
TTATTTAATAAATAAAATAAATAATGAAACTATTGCAGTTCCTTAATTTATGCATCCCAGTATATATAACAAAACTGTAAAAACAATGAAATTAGTATTTTTTAAAAACTTGCTCATTCAGGTTATCAGAAGTCTCATTGAATAATATAGCAAATGCATTTTCTTATTGTAGACGGGTAAATTGGTGCAGCTTAACCTTCAGATGCTTTTGTCATTAAAAATCAACTAACTAATTAACTAGTTGGATAAAGTAGCATAGGAAAAAGGAAAACAACATGCTGAATTAAAACACACAAAAATTCATTTACAATTCCAATGCACTTTTCAAAATTTTTCTTTCTTTTTAAACTAAATAAAAATATCGTCGTTGCAAATTTAAAATCTCCCATGAGTAAAAAGTAACTTTCTGAGAAAAACACTATTTCATGCGTGCACAATGTAATATTCCACTCTCTTTCTTAGACAGAGCATTAGCCAAAGACAGCATTGGGTGATCACAAAGGAGGTTTTTTTTTTATTATGGCGAAACATATTAGGAAAAACAAAATGGTTGTTAAAAACTCGTGTATGTTCATCAGGTACATATATGATTTTGATGAACAATTTAATGTTGACAGTCACTTAGGATATTTTACAAATGTTGGATATACCACAGCGAAATACAAAGATACTATTAAGCATCTTCTATTAAGCAATAGTTTGCGTTTGAAAGAAATATGCAAGAAATTTGGAATCAATGTAAGTTTTGAATATAATAATAAATTAAAGAAAATTTTGTGTAAAAAATTGAATAGTATTGATAAAAGATATGAAATGGGTGTAATATATAAATTGAATGTCTTAACTGTAATTTGTTTTATCTTGGAGAAACGAAAAGAACGATTAAGGAACGTGCATCAGAACATGGATACTATATCAGGACAAAATTAGTAGAAAAATCTGAAATTGCGGAGCATTGTAATGAAAAGAAACATTTTATTAATAAGGAAGTTAGAATTCTTTGCAATGAAAAGAATACTAAAATTAGAAAAATAATCGAAAGCTTATGCATAAGAACCTCAAAAGGATACAACCTAAATAGAAATGATGGGATTAATATAGATGAAGGTATAGTAAAATTAGGCAAAAATTTAATTGATAAAGAATATTTTAATCCCAACAATAAAGTAATAATTGAAGATCTAGATTGTAAAAAACAATTAAATTTGGACACACAACTCGAGGATTATTGTGAAGAAGACGATGTTCTATAATATTGTAAGTTCTAATCTTGTAACTTAATAATATATTGTATTAATATTGTATTGTTTATATTCATGGATATTGTAAATTCAAAATCTCGTGATTTAATATTAATATTATTATTTGTAAAGGCTTGAAGAAGAGACGTTTTTTTATTTTCTCCTCGAAAATTTGCTGTTTTTTTTCTCGAAATAAATGTAGTGTTTAACATTTATTTCTGGTGTAGTGGAAGATGCTTAATAGTATACTTTACAGAAAAGGTTTGAAGAAGAAATATGGGATGTTTATTATGAAATACAAAGATCTTTTTTTGTAGATTAAGAGATTTTTTGTTCGGTACCTAATCAAAAACGCTATTCAAATATCTGCAAAATTAATTTACGACAAAAATGACACACAGGAGATTTTAAATTTGCAACGACAATATGTAAAATAAATTTTGTCTCCATTATAAAAAAAAAAAGTTGATTTAAATTTGAAAATTTTAAATAAAGTTGCATTGCTTAGAACTTATTTGAAATATTTAGTTATGAAATTATAAATTTATGAAAAATTTGTCTTTGGCCAATAGAAGGTTAAAATAAGTTGCTGATATCAACTTAATCACTATCCTGAAACATTACTCTTAAATTACTATTGCGACTATTTTTTCTAGAAACATCTACCACATTTCTCACTATGTCCATTTTTTAAAATTAACTTATCAAAAAATCATCTTTAAAACAAATTGGCAGATATTTGTATTGAGTTTTCGTACAATTGATGTATATTTATTTTTATTTTTTTTTGACAATTTCAATTAAACCAACTTTTATCTAAGAAATGTTTTTAAGATGGACATTTCGGTAATTCATTTTAATCACTTTCTAAATGCAGTGCTAGGTAATAAACTGGTAATATTTATGTTGCAGATCATCAGCTTTAAATATGATAGATTGATTGGAATCTCCAAAATTGAGTTTGAAATGGAGTATGCACATGTAATAATGGGGTGAGCATGAAAAGTTCACGAAGACTACTAAGGAATTTACAAGATTAATTCCTAAATCCATGTTTACCACTAAAACTAGCAATGTCTATTGTTATTTATAATTTTTGACCAAAATTTATTAGCTAGATTTTAATATTGGTAAAAAAAAAAAATCACTGACCCATTTTTGCATGTGTATGCTTAATTGTTGTTGAATTCCTTATCTATGTGAGAAAATTCTATTTGGAATGAATTGATTCTTGCTCTCTTGATCTTTAATCAAAAAAGCAGTTTTGAACTTCATTCACAATTACCTTAGGCTTTGAAATGTAAGGAAAGAGGAAAATGCTGGTCGGGAAACAATTTAAAAAAATATCGCCTGCTGAGAAGATGGATTAGATTTTTAAATCAAACCATTCCCTTGCAGCAAAAACAATGAAAAATGGACGATGTACTGAGTGACGAAGTCCAAATATTAAAAAATACATTGATGTAATTTTATTATGTCAAATCTTTGAAAAACTTAACATGTAAAAGTATAAAGCATAACTAAAATTTCAAAATGTTTTCTGGGAAAAATATTTTTAAATTGGACCTGTTGATAAAAAACTTTGAAAATTCCAGTTCTATTATCATTGGAAATAAAAATTAATTTACATTTTGGTATTTATTCAACAAAGGCTCTTGACTTCACAGTTAGACTTTCCTAAGACTTTAATTAATATATCTTGGTAATCTTATTCAATCTAATAAAAAATGGAAATAAAGTTGTACATGGAATAAATCCGACAGTTTCGGAATATGTTTGTGCGTATTCCTTCATCAGGGACGGCACAAACATATAGGTCATACAGACAACATTTAGGACAACACGATGGGAGAAAGTATGTTGAAAGTGAGGGAAATAAGAGGATTAAAGAGAGTTTAGCAATAGTGACGGGCGTTTTGCCCGCCGGTTATTGGATTGTAAGCTTTAAGCTGAATTATGTAGAAAGATTCAGCAAAGCGACGGTGGGAGAGGGGTTTAGCAGCTGAGAAGTTGGGGCTGTGTCCTGTCTCTTTAAAGTGGGTAACAGTGTATGAGCCTGTCTGATCTGTGTTTTTGAAGGCCTGTTTGTGTTCTTTGATGCGTGTTGATAGGGGCCGGGATGTTTGTCCCACGTAGCCAGAGGAGCATTGGCCACATGGGATCCTGGGAAACTGTCGGATTAATTCCATGTACATTTATAAAGTTGTACATGGAATTAATCCGACTTTTTATAAGTAAGTGCATTTTATTTATTTCCATTTTTTATTTCATTCCACGCACGTTGAGCCTATTTAGTAGTTCTTATTTAATCTTTTTTTTTTTTTTTTTTAAATTGATGATTGCTCTCAGTCATCTTTGAGATTGATGACATTTGCAAATTGTTAACATCATACAAAATTAAATTCAGAAATTAGATTCCTCCTGTTAAACATTTTAAGGCTTTTGTCCCGAAGATCATTAATAGCAACAAATTTAAATTACGAGGCGTGTTTTCTAAGTAAGTACCGTTTTGCAATAAAACCAAAACTAGTAAAGATAGTGTCAAAAATTTTTTTATATTTTATTCCTGAAAAATTAAGCTATTTTTCAACATAATTTCCTTGTTTGTTTAAACACGTATCACAGCGTTATATCAGTTTTTGTATGCCGATGTCATAGCAATCAGCCACCGGTGAAGACAAGCAGGATTCAACCGCTGTTTTCCCTTCTTCGTCTGTTTCCAACCGTTTACCACCGAGAAACTCTTTCAGGAAGCACATTTGTGGAACTTCCAATGACAAAATGGAAATCCTGCATCGCCTGTCTGCAGGAATTTTGACATCAACTGAGCGTACCAAATCATCTGTGATTACAGAAGGTCGCCCCGACCTTGTTTCATCATGAACATTGCCACACCCATCTTTCAACAATCTCACCCTTTTACGCACTTTGCTGGCTTTCATTCCATTAGGGTCCGTACACAGGAAGAGTTTCTCATGGTAAACGGTTGGAAACAGACGAAGAAGAGAAAACAGCGGTTGAATCTTGGTTGTCTTCACCAGCAGCTGATTGCTATGACTCCGGGATACAAAAACTAATATAATGCTGTGATATGTTTTTAAACAAACAAGGAAATTATGTTAAAAAATAGCTTAATGTTTCAGGAATAAAATATTAAAAAAATTTTGACCCTATCTTTACTAGTTTGGTTTTATTGCAAAATGGTACTTACTTAAAAAACACGCCTCGTATATCAGAAAGAAAGAACTTCTGTAATGTAGTTTAAAACTGTAGGCGATTTTAAAGTGATGATATGAATGTAGAGATTTAATTTGAAAAACATAATCCAAATTATACTGGACGCTCAAATGAGAATATAAATATAGTTAAAGGGACTTTTTTTTTTGGTCCTTTAAAGAAGTTAATGATGTGGTATGAATTGCACATTTCTTTTCACTTGATCGAATATGAATGGAAAAGTGGTTTTAATATGAAAAACGTTTGTTTTCATAATATCAATAAGAACATAAAATTTGTAAAATAAAATAGAACTATCAAGAAAAAACCATAATAAACTGTCACTTCATTAATGAAGATAAACAAGCTTCAGGTTTTTATTAAGTACAATTCAGAATGCATAACAAATACTGTTTCAGTTTCCATTTCAAATATTTTTTTGCTCTGAAAGTATCTATTGTCCTTTGAAAAGAATATAAATAATTAATGTTAAATAAGCTATTAATTATAGAAAGAAGGAATCTTTTAATCATAAAAAATTTAGAACGGCTAAATAGAATCCTGGACTAGAAATATCAGTACTAGATTCATTTAAATAAATATAACAACCACTCATTCTTTAAAGCAAATTTTCTAAGTTATTTGCATAGTCTCTTTTTATATTTAAAAATAATAAGCCAATGTTTATTTACAGAATAACTTACAATAATTAAAACCAACAATTCCTTGAGAGTTTCACATGAAATATTATTAAATTATAATAATTATATTGTTTTGTTTCCAAGTTAACATAGTTTCTTTTTTTATTATTATTATTATTATTATGTAAAAGATTCTAACCATGGGTTTTCCCAGCAAAAACAATGTGGCGGGTGACCAAAGCACATATTGCCAAGTGTAAAGACATGTGTAAAGGATGTGTGGTTGTGTCCATAAATTTCCTAACTATGCGTGTTGTGTTTAGTATCACAGCCTTCTGGAGTTGTGCAGAAGTGTTTTTGTGAAGTCCTAGTGTGCTGAGACTGTGGTTCAATGTGTGAGGTACCAGACCAGTGGCAGACAGAACGATGGGTACAACACATACTCGGTCCTGCCTCCACTGTTTCTGGAGCGCATGTGCTAGGTCTGCATGAGTTTTCTGCATGTTCTTATTATTATTATCATTTCTTATTTAGAAATTTGCTTGAATTATAAATTATTATTACTATTTGGAGTAAAAAAATTGTTCCATTCTAGAATCCTTCTTCTGTTTAAACATTATAGATTTTCTAATACACAAGCTTTGAAACATTTTCATTTTTTCTCTGAAAAATAATTGCATTTCATTGGGGACAGGCATGGATTTTAAAATGATGGCGTTTAAATAGAAGTAAAGAAGCTTTTATAAATTATGTACAGTAAATTTGCTGAAGGACTTCATGAGGATTTTAGCTTTGTAAATTATTTGATAGGTTGTCTTGCAGTAACAAAGTTGTCAAAGTATTGAAAAGAAAATGTATATTCTGCTACAATAGTAATGAAGAAATCTAAAATTAATGGCATATTGGGAGAGGTCTGTTGTATTTAATTAGTGAATTAAGGTTTGTTGTCTATAAATGATTGGAGTGGTTTCATGATTATACTGTGGATGTATTATTTAACATACCATCAAAAAAATTGTAGAGACATAGAGAAGCTCTCCAAGTTTTTGTTCAATTTTAAGGATGCTCAATATGTGCACCTCTAGTGACTCTGCACACATCAACTCTGTAATCAAGTTCGCCCCACACTCGATGTAGCATGTCCCTGTCAATTCCAGCAAAAGCATTGCAGATGTGAGTCCGCAGTTCTGGCAGATCAGCGGATAATGGTGGCACAAACACTATCTTTCACATACCCCCATAAAAAAAAAATCACAAGGGGTTAAGTAAGGGGAGCATGGAAGCCATGGCATCAGTGCATGATCATCATTCATGGTATGACCAATCCATCGGTTTTGCAATATGCAGTTCAAGAAGTCATGAACATCGCCATTTTGCAGATTGACAGATTGACAATGGAGTTCGAGGACAATAAACGCTTTTTCATTTTTCGTAGCCATTTTGCAACTGCAGCTCTCTCATGGTTGGCGGCGGAAACATAAGCCTGCTGGGCAGTTCAAACAAAACTTTGAGAGATGCTTGTCTTATAAGAACAAACTCAATCAGCAGAGCTTTGTGAATGTGGCCATTACAAGGTCATGAAACCACTCCAATCATTTGTAGACACCCTGTAGTTAATTAGTGAATTTAACGAAAACTAGCCACCAGCAGCAGAGATGAAGCTTATTTTGTATCCACTTGATAACATTAAAACTGTTAAGTGACCAAATCACCCAAATCAGAATAGCATCCTTATGATTTTTTAGGGAGTCATTATCGAAATTAAGGAGAATCAATGGATAGAAATATCTGCATTCTTCATAGTATTTGTAAACATTTTGATTTGTATCACAGTTTTCATAATTATGCAGAATGCCAAACTACTCAAATTAAGGTGAATATTCGATATTTTTCAATGAAATAATTCAGGAACATACGGTTAACATCATAATCAAGGAAAACAGCATTCTTTTATCTAAATTTTAAGAAGCTTGCAGATTTAGGTAATAGTTTTGCAGTACTGTTGATGAACACAAATGGCGGAAAACAATTTGAGGGTCGTTGAAAACAATTTTGAAATGAGAGGGTCATTCCGAAATTTCAAATTTTGCCAGCACCACCAGTCCTGGATCCAACAGAAACAAAAACTGTCTTGTCTGTAACAATTAATTTTCCCTCCAACACTAAAGACTGACAACTGAAAACTTGCAACAGGGCACTTTTCATATTATTTTGGTCTCCGCCCTGTCTTATAGTAAAGCACAGAACTAAGTGACGACCATTTTCACCCCAAGAAAAAGTTCCAGGTAAATCTTGAATTTGCTTAAAAATTAGGGAAATTTTTGCTTTTCGATAAATAGGATTTTAACTAAGTGTTTCGAATCATTTAGTTTGAAAATAACGAATATTCTCTTAATTTCCAGTGGTTTTCAGGGTTTTTCGTAACTACCAAATTTTTAATTTTTTTCAGTGCTTAAAATAATTTATCATGATATTTTTAAATGCAGAAATTGTAGAATTCACATTCATTGGTCCTCTCAACTTCTGAGTTTAATCAGTATAGAAGTAAATACTAAGTTGTTGTTTTTTTAATAGTGTTTTTATTATTAATTATTAACTCTAACAAGGAAACCTCTTGAACCTTAAAAATTCAGATTTTAATGAAACTTTGCAGAATGAATCTATAGATTGTGTTTATTAAATGAAATAAATCTTAGATGCGGAATCGAACAGGAAGGCACCTAAAATTGGTCTCGAAAATCATCAAAAATCGGGCGTTTTACCTTTCGAACACCAGATGACGGTAATAATTTGCAATTAACCAAGAGACATAAGAATTTTTTTTTTAATAAAGGACCCAATACACAAAATATTTTATTGAAGTAAACCGTCAGTATTTTTAAAACAATAAAAACTGCATTAAAATTCACAAGCAGTCTGTTTTTTACTATGCTACGACGCTGAACCTACTACTGAAAATGATTTATCTATAATGTGTCTTTATATTATCTATCATAACTAACTTATGTAGAATGTTTCCCTTTTATCTGCTTCTATTCTAATTTATGTTTAAGAATCTTTCTGAATTTGGAAATTTGGAAATCTTCAATTTTTACCTGAGACCTTCGTTGAATAAGGTTACATCAGAACTCAACAGATGGTGTTACTTTACTTTCCTATCAGAAGGCCAGCGAAGTCTTAACCAAGAGACATAATTGCAACTTATTACTGCCATCTGGTGTTTGAATGGTAAAAATGACCGATTTTTGATGATTTTCGAGGCCAATTTTAAGTGCCTTCCTGCTTGATTCCACACCTAAGATTTATTTCATTTAATAAACACAATCTATAGATTCATTCTGCAAAGTTTCATTAAAATCAGAATTTTTAAGGTTTCCTTGTAAAGTTGCATGAATTAGGAAAACGTTAAGGAAAAAAAGTGGTTTTTTTTTGTAACAAAACGGACTATTCAAAGGAACTTTTGTAAGATGCTTTTTTCATTTAGGCGATTTTATATGAAATTAAAAGTGTGTTGTAAGAGTAAAACTTTTTGATCATTTATTATGTTTTGTAAACTAATTTTTTTTAAAGAAAGTTTTTTTTTTTTTTATTAGTGATAATTGTATTTATTGGGTCACATTGAATTTTTCTAATGGAATGTTTTTAGATCCATTGGCTTTTTATCCATCTTTTTCTTCAAATATATATATATATATAATATTGCTAATTACATCACTATGGCATCGTAATGGTCATTTGCTAAAAGCATTTTGTTTCTTTAAATAATTTCATTAGCTACAGTGACAGAACTATTTAATTGTTGAACAAACTTCAACAATTACTATCAGAACATGGAAATATCTATTGTTCCAATGACATAGCAAACAAAATTTGTTAGTATCAACTGCAAAGATATAGTAATTGTTGAACAAACTTCAACAATTACTATATCTTTGCAGCTGATACTAACAAATTTTGTTTGCTATGTCATTGGAACAATAGATATTTCCATGTTCTGATATCACAATTTGGAAATATGGGGACGAAAAGCAATGAAGCTGCCCAAACTGAAATCCTCCTGCACTGCTAACTTCTTTTTAAAAGATATCATGTAGTTATTTGATTTACACAATACTTTCATTGCTCAAACTCCAAAAATTCACATCAGACAAGAATGTCTACTCAGTAGTATCACGTCTCGTCTAGGAAACGAATTTGGTTCCGTAAATATGTTACATCAAAAAATCAGCTGTAAAATATAACTTGTGATTCTTATTTTGTGATAATAACAAAATAGACTGACAGAAATGGAATCCCAACACCAAGACAGATGCATGGTGAATGAAAATTACACAGAATATTTGTCTACATGAGTTATTACTTTGATACCAGTTTCAACATCACAACTCGCATGATAAACGTTCAGTACTATAGGAAAGCCGCGCCGGTGTGGTCGAGTGGTCTCAGGCGTCGGTCTGCCGTGAGGCCAGTGTGCTGGCGTCCGGGTTCAAATCCCGGTTGTGAGCATGGATGTTTCGATTTCCTTTCCTGTGTTGTAAAGCCTCTTCTTCACTTTCTCTTCGGTCTGACGTTATTCTGTAATGGCGTCCTAGAGAAGGCAACGGGAAACCACTCTAGTATCTGTTCCCAAGAATAAGTTACGGTTTCTCCTAGGGGTCGCCCTTCGGGGGTCACTAGGGTCCGTGAACTTTCAGCCAATCTTCGGATTGAATTACTGTGTATGTACTATAGGAAAGTTGAATGCCATCATTCTCATACCCACTGTAGTCGCCACCATGTTGAATGCAGTCATCCATACCTGCATGCATCCAATCATAGAGGTGTCGATGTTCTCCTGTGAGGATGGTGTTCCTCTCCTGCTGCGTCTATACGATCAGATCGGCAATGGTCATTGTGGGTTGCGGATGAGCCTGGAGCCGTCATCCAATCTTGTCCCATGCAATCTTATCTATTGGCAAAAGATCTGGGGATCTATTAGGCCAGGGTACTTTAACATCTCCAAGAGAATGTAAGGTTGCAGCTGTGGTATGTGGACGAGTGTTATCCTATTGAAAGTTGAAACAGGCCCCCTCAATACCTTCATGAAATGCAGAACAATGGGTTCAGTTACCATTCTGATGTAAACGTTTGGCATCATGGTGTTTGGAATAACTACCAAAGAAGGTCCTGTTATCACACAAAAATCCCTCTCCATAACATAATGAACATAATGCCTGGGGTCAGTCCGGTATGTCTATGACAGATGTAGCTTGCCAACAAATGTTCAACAGATTACCTCCTGACCTGAGTATGTTCATCACTTTTCCTCAAACAGAACATCTTTCGTCCGTGAATACCACAGAGTTCCATTCTACCCTCCAACGGGCTCTTGCCCGACACCACTGAAGATGAATTGAATGGTGACCAGGAGTGAGCAGCAAACATGCTACTGGACACCTAGAGCAGAGGCCAGTCTCCAGTAGACGATTCAGAACAGTTCCTGTGATGATATGGGATCTCACTGCAACTCAAATTTCCACTGCTGAAACCCTAGGAGCCACCAGAGCCATCCTCCAAGTGCACCGATCTTCTCTCTCTCTCCAATGAACCGGGAAGGCCTGAACCCCAGTCTTCTGGTAGCAGTGCCTTCCATTGCTGCCAACAGTTGTACGCAGCGGAGATGTCTTGACCCGTTCTTGCCTCGATCTCATGAAAAGAAAATGCACTCTCTCAAAGGCCTGCCACGTGGCCTCATTCAAAGTGGGTTAATTGTCGATATGCAGTTCGTTACTGTCTTTGAGGCATTCTATATAGTCGTAGCACCTGTTACCACAGCCTTTCACAGTGACAGTAACGCTTACAAACAGCTCCACACGTATCTAATGACAAATATTCTGCATAATTTTTGTTCACCTGCGTAATTCCTTCTTGGTGTTGGGATTTTCATTTTTGTCATTGTTTTCTGGAAACAAATATGAAATAGGCAGCATTCTTCTTCTTCTTCTTCAGCCTTTTTTGTAGCTATTTCTGCTGTAGGTCTCCCCTTATCCCTCCATTTTTTCCTATCCTGGGCTACTCGATGCCAAGTGTTTCCAGCTGTTTCAATTATATCATCAGACCATCTTCTTTCCAGTCTCCCTCGCTTTCTTTGGATTGACTGTTTATTGTGCAGAGAGAGAAAGAAGCCAGGATGGTCACTGCTTATTCTTTCTTGCCATTTCTTAAACAGATATCTTATTATATACTAAATTTTGAGCTTAAATGGCCATATTCCAAGGCCTTAAGAAATATTTAAATAATATAACTTTCTTAACTTACTCAATTTATTTATTAGTTTAATAATTTTTTTTTTTTTGCTTTTTTACATTAGAAACATTATAAATCAAATGTGATGTCAAACATATTCCTTTTCAATCTAATTCACTAAATAAACAAATATGATAGTATTTATTGGCTATAAATCATTGGCCCAGGGCTTTCTCAGTAAATTGTTGTGGACAATGATTCGTCATCAGTTATCATGCTAAAACAATAAGCAATAGCACCAATTTATTGTGGATTTATTTTTTGGATTTATAGGGAGATAGATGGAGTACAATTGGATATGAAATATCTTGTTACTAGGATTTTTTTTTTTGAAAGCTTTGAAAATGCAGGAAACTGACAAATATCTTTTTTATATAAACTTTAGTTTGCATTTTTATTATTACATGTGAGTTTTTTTTAACTATATTGATAAGTTAAATTTTAACTAATGATGTACAGGATTTTGTTTTCTGCTAATCAGAACTAGAATTCGGGCCCTTTTATATTTAGAAACTTGCAATTACTATAATATTTTTTAATTGCTACTAATATACACTGTGATGCCACTTTATTAGGTATACCGCTGATGTGCAAAGAAATGGAATGTTCCACAATGTTGCAAGCTACATGATCACAGTTTTTGATATAAATGTAGTTGAACGCCTTTCTAATATCAGTTAAACTTACAAACCAGCTAAAGCATGGGGGAAATGGGTGATGTAAAGGACTTTGAACATGGCATGCACTTACGTAGTAGGTGGAAGACTTGCTGGATGAAGCATATTGCAAACGGCAGTTCTCCTGAACTTTTCACACATCACAGATTCAAGGGTGTGTCGAGAATGGTGCAACTAACAGAAAACATCTAGTCAGCATCACTCCATTGGACGAAAATCGCTTGTTGATGAGAAGCCAGAGGAGGATGTCTAGAATTGTACAAGCAAACCGACAAGCCAATTCACATCAGAATTCAACTTCATTGGTCAGAACAACATAAACCAGTGGAGCACTAGGCACACCTTGTCACAAATGCACTTCAACAGCTGACAGCTGTGTTGGGTACCATTATTATCCTTGATGAACTAGAGAGCACACTTCCTGTCGGCACAGCAACACAAACAGTAGACGTTCAAGGATTGAAAAAACGTTGCTGGGTCTAACAAGTCAAAGTTCCTGTTGCAGCATACTGATGGAAGGCTCAGAATTTGGCAAAAACAACATGAATCCATGGACCCCCGCATGTCTGTTGAAACTTTGCACTCTGGTGGAGCCAGTATATTGATCTGGGGAATGGCACTCATTGGGCTTTTGATACCCATAGATTCACGTCTGAATGCCACAACATATCTAAACATTATTGCTGACCAAGTGCATCCATTCCTGTTTAGTGTTTCCTCAGTCAATGGTTACTTTCAGCAGAATAATGTGCTTGCAGATCACTAAGGAATGCTTCCATGAACATGACAATGACTTTCTTTTGCTTCAGTAGCCTTCTCAGTCTCCAGATCTTAATCATATTGAATATCTTTGGAATGAGCTGGAAAGGGCTGTTCTTTGCAAGTCTCCACCTCCGTCCAATCTCCAGGAATTGCATGACACACATGTCTGCATGGTCTACCATTCCTATACAACATTTCCAGCATATGTCTGCATGGTCTACCATTCCTATACAACATTTCCAGCATCTTGTAGAATTCAGGCAGTTTTGAAGACTGAAGGAGGCTCCACGCACACTGCTAGGTAGGTGTATCTAATAAAGTGGCATCACAGTTAATTTTAAAGCATTGGGTCAGATCAATAGCTTATTTGGTTTCAAGATGAGAGGGACATAATACATCCCCCCCACCCTTCCCCCAAGTTAATCGCCCATCTCAATTTAACATCTTTTTTAAAAAATTTGAGAGGAAAACTAAACAGACCCGTTCCCCTCCTAAATACTTCACTAGCTCAGACTAAATAGCCAGAAGTTAGATTTCAGCTAAAGCCAGATAAAATCTTCCTGTAATAAAAAAAAATGATGGGGAAATTTATCAGCAAATTTAAAATAATTTACCAAAGCTTTTCCAATTATCATTCTCATAATCTTAGTAGGTAAGCTTCTAAATTTTCAGGGAGTTGCATTTGAATGATATCTGGTAATAATTACTGTTCCCCAGTTTTCCCTTAATTCTGTCTATCCCAATCAGGACAAATTAACATTCAGAAATTAATATGCTGTAGTTTCTGTCACTACCAGTTATTATTTACTTTTGCAGAAAGTGTCTCATCTGTTGAAGGTTCTCGCAGTCGACGTCGACGCAGGCGCCGGCGTAATAAGAGAGCTGGCAGTGAGACGCCAAGTTTAGGGGAATCATCCGTGAAAGATCACGATGCTAATATTGGTGATGAGAAACTTGATGCTGAATCTGCAAATGAATCAGGTAGTTGTAATTTAATTGCCTTGATTCTAAGTTTTATTGTCTAATGATAATAAATTTTTATTATAACATAGATAAAATAATAAATCCGTGATAATAACAGAGTGCATCTAATTATTCAATGTGGGAATAGTTAAAAAAAAATAAAAGAAATTGTTAAGCTTTTATCAACGTCAAAACATGAAATCTAATGTAAATACATTTGATAAGAAAGAAGTTAAATTGTGATATGGCGTTTTCAATTCCATCATTTGCACATTGAAGGCATGCAGTATGTGATGAAATTATTAAAAAGTTATAGCAATCTTTTGTTAATTACTCTGCTACGAACTTTCCTTACTCATAGTAGTAATGAATCCAACTGGTTTAATCAATTTTAAGTTAATCACTTATTTCTTATTAGATCTGTAATAACCAGTCATTAATTCTTTTGTTTAAAAAAAATGAGAATAATGAGATAGGTAATTTTAAATTACTTGATTTATTTGAATAATTCCATTTTTTATTAGGCTTCTCGGAACCATTTTCCATTTATGGAAAAGCCTTTTACAGAATCATAAAATTGCAGAGTGGAATGAAGTTATTTTAGTATATAAGAGATATTATATTTTAAGAAATTATAAATATTTTTGAGCAGGTGTGCGATACAAAGTTTCTTCTAGGAAAATAAATATATCTATTGCCATAATTTCACATTTGAAAGTTTATCATTGTTAACTAGTACATTTCTTCTACTTTCTTATCTTTTTAGCCTAAGTTGTTTTTATTTTTTTGTATAATGTCTTCAGGCATTGTTCTGTTTTCCATACTATTGCTATTTTCAAGTTTGTCTGATGCAGAGAATTTAATGAGTTTTTGGAATTTTGTAGCTGCAGTTTCATTGAATTAGATATTTAGAGTCATATGCTTTTCTTAAAAAAAAAAAAAAAAAGCATTCATGATGAAAAATTTGTACATTGTAAAATAATCATAAATGAAAGGTTAGAAAATGACCCCACCCCCATCCCGAAATCATCTTGTGATGGCCAAATGAGGCATTTTTTTTGTATTACACTTAAATAAAATTCCTAATAGGTATAAGTAAATTTTCATTACTATTTACTCATTTCCTGTTAAATATCCTAATAAGCAGAAAACAGTTTCTTGGGATCTTAGGAGGGCACAAAGTTTTCTTAATTTAAGAATTTACTTATTATACCTACTTGAGGATAATTTTTGTTTTCTCACTGTATTTATTTATTTATTTTTCTGCGGACTAACGTTTCTTATGATCAGAACCATAAAAAAAAGACAACCATTAAATTTTTGTATTTAATTTTATATTAATGTAGAGGCTGCTGCATTTTCCAGTTTAAAATTGTATTATATATTCAGTCTTAGTCAACAATTTACCTTTCAATTGATGGGATTTTTCTGATATTTATTTTACCCAGTCACCTTTTATAGTTGGTATTTCTTTTATCTGTATCCTTTACCTAGCAAATATATGACAAGGACTACATGAGCAAAAATTATTGCAGTGAACTACTGTGATTGCATTTGAATAGATAATGATAATCAAATAACTAAATCATCCATCATACAATACATTTTGCAATCATAAACTGGCCAGTATAGTGAAGGCTAGTTGCTTAGTTATCTTTTTTGGTTTATAATTGTAATCTTTGTGTTGGCATTACTCTTAAAAGATGGTTTTTTTATCTTTAAATTTCAACTTAAAAATTAAAGAATAAAGTTGAGTTTGAAAGGTTTTGTCATTTTAAACTCTTGAACAGTGATTAAGTTCATATAATCCTTCACCACCTTCAGAATCTTTTAGAGCTGGTTTTGGATATTCAAGAAGAGGGCTACCTTTTTATTACTTCCACTACACTATGATTAAAAATAATTTATAAAGGATATTGGAATTACCAAAAATTACAATATAGAAATAGTATATAGATCACCATTTGTAAGCTTATGGAATGATCATTCACTGTTTTCAAAATACAAGCGTAGCCACTAGCAGATGGTTAAGTAGTTATGTGCTGCCACGAATGGATGGTAATAAAATTTAAAAATGGAAATAAGCCCACCTCATATTCATTTTGTCAATCACCTTTCTTTCATACTAGAGTTTGTGGCATCCGATGGTTACTTAGTCGGTAGCAAAAACTGTACTTCCTGCTTGAATGCGGCTACACTTTGTGATCTTGAAAACAAGGATTGTTACACAAACAGTAAAAAAAAAAAGAAATAAGTTTTATTAAATGTATTTTTTTTATTATTATTTTAGAAGCTAATAGAATTAATTCTAGAAATATATTTCAAGAAGTTGTCTCAATATCTTATTTGTGGTGAACTTTAGAACTTTTTTTTTTAATCAAAATTAAAGGAAAGCCTAAAAAAATATAATAGTCGATTTCTGATGTGACCTTGTGAACTTTATAGATTTCTCCTCCCCCACACCACCAAGAATGCAATGTTTGCAAGCATAGATAATTTTTATAGCAATAGTAGAAAATCTTCCCAAACCAACCAAGCATCTAGATTAGCTCACTGAGAAATAGAATAGATTTCGTTCTTTTAAGTGTTCTAGTAAATGTACGAGGTATAATTATTATTCAAATCAGCTGTAATCCAAAGTTCGAGAAGAAAACCATAAAACACATCTGGATATTGTCTTGTATACAAGACATAGGAAGAGACAAGTACAGTCCGTTTTCGTTTACGAGAGCCTTCAGCGCTTTTGCGCATGCTTCAGGTCTCCTGCGATTTCTTCCAAATAGGGGCAAGGAAGATGGGATGTTTACTTTTTATAGTGCTAGTTTACTAGTAGCTGCGTTCTATTTGCGCTTTTCAGGAAAGAATTATGGAAAGAATAAATACTATTGCAAAAATGCTCCTCCGTTTTTTTTTTTTTCTTAAAAGCGAAAATGTCCAAAAGAATTTCTTAGGAAAGTGCCCATCTCAGCGTATCACCCCTCTGCGGAGTAAAATCGTCCCGAATTGGCAGCTCTGCCATTCATAAACGGACTGTAGTCATTAGTTTTATCAACCAGCAGGTTAAACAAAACCATCCATGTGTAAGTATAAGTTAGTCTCCCAATACAGTTCTATGTAGCCCTTGTAATTGCAGGAGATAAGGCTCCCTTTGTGACCAGTAGAATTAAGTTGAGGTCAGGTGATCAATCACCACCCTGCCAACCTTTAACCCTTGGTAAGAAACCTTGGTATCCATTTCAGAGAGGGCTAGTATTCATTTGGAGGAGAAATCATCATGGAAAAATATATGACCTCTGCAAGAAAAGATATCCACTTCTGTAGTGCTGATCTAAAACTCAGTGACTCAATCAGTTTTATCTTAAAGGGCATCTGCTTAGAATTATTTTTAAATAAATCATCAATAGCACATGACGTTTTATCCTTTTGATGTCTTATTGATATTTAAACCAATCCAACTTTAGAAAATCATTTGATTAATTGCTGATAAGAGCTTTGCTACTCAACACAATACAGTAGATTACTTGTATAGTCTGTTTTCCCTTAATGTGTAGTTTTTGTATTTGCCACATCTTTTTCATTGAATAATTATTATAAAGAAATTCTTGCAAGAAAACATTTAATTGCAAATCAAAATTTGATTGTAATGGGATAATAAATGAATTCTTAAAGTAGAATATAATAATTTAGTGTAATACAATATAATATAGTATAAGCAGAGCTTGAAACATAAAGCTTTTATAATAATTTTAAAATTGAAACACTAAAATTATATATATATAGAGTTGGTTTTTTGTAATTTTTAATTTTTATTTACTATTTAGAGAAAATTAATGCCACATCAGGGTTACATTTTTCATTGAATCTAAGAATAATAATAATAATAATAATAATAATTTTCATGAATAATTGACATTCCAATCCCAAGTGTGTTTTTTTTTTATTAAGATTTATGTAGTTTTCATAAGGTATTGAACAATAGTTAAAATCTAAAGAAATAAGATGCAATTGTAGTTGAATTTTGATAATTTTATCCTTTTATGGAACATAAAGACAAGTTCCATCGTCAGAATAGGAAGAAATAACAAACGAAACCACCCTGACAAGACAATGTTTGTGTTGATATAAGCAAGATCTTATTAATTAAATAACTTCATGAACATAATATTACTACAAAAGGCAAATTTTCGAAATCTTTACGACGACGACTTTATCAAGCCAAAATTTCAGAATAAAATGCCAAAACAGAAAAAAAACCCATAAGAATCCACAAAAAATAGGATATAGCATTAATGAGAAGTACAAACACAACAATTGTAAAGAAAAATAAAAACAACAACAACTAAAATTATTTGAATAAAATTGCTGCATATTAAAACTTAAGACAATGTTGTGTATTATTAAACAGAAAATTGCCAAGAATATAAAGATTTATCAATATTAAAACCTTGATTTCTTTTGATGCAATCTAAAATTCGAATACAGATAGCTTCTATGATTTTCCTTTTTATATCATCTGTTTCAGATTAAAGAATTTGAACAGATAGCTTCTATGATTTTCCTTTTTATATCATCTGTTTCAGAATAAAGAATTTGAACAGATAGCTTCTATGATTTTCCTTTTTATATCTTCTGTTTCAGAATAAAGAATTTGAACATCTTTTACAGGATTACGACAGCATGATAAACCATGATAAAAACAGATGATAGTAAAAGGAAAATTATAGAAACTATCTGTATTTGTATTTTAAGATTGCATCAAAAGAAATCAAGGTTTTAAGATAAAAGCTTTATAACCTTGGCAAGAAAGGCAATTCTCTGTTTAAAATAATACAGAACTTTAAACTCAATGTTGTTTTAAGTTTTAATATGCTGTAATTTTAATGTAATAAGTTCAGTTGTTTTCCTTTACAATTGCTGTGTTTGTACTTCTCGTTAATGCTATATCCTATTTGTTGTGGATTCTTCTGTTTTCTTTGCGATTTTTGCTTGATAAAGAAGTAGCCTGAACCTTCCCTCGGGCTCAGTACCTTTCATTATAATGGCAGGCATGGTGTATCAAATTGATAGCGCTACTGATTTAAGGTTTTTAAATTAAACCTTAACAATATTGCAAAATAATATTTTATTTCTGATATAATGAACAAGAAGGCTTAACGCGCATGTATTAAAATAAAGAAAAATTGAAAATAAACTTGCTATGCATTCCCATCTCATATCATCCTAAGTGTTTTGTGATGTCCTATATGTTTGTGCTGTCCCTGATGATGGAATACCACATATTAAGTATTCTGAAACTGTTGGTAATTATCATCTTTTTTATCCTGTTTATTCTTTTTTCACAAATAAGTGCATGTTATTTTCAATTTCTCTTTATTCTGATATAATGAACATTTAATTTGAAATTTATGACTGTACTAAAAAAAAATATTTAACAAAAATATAACATCCACAAAAACTAAAACATTACATGAACACACAACTTGAAAACTTACAAATGGACAGAAAAAAATATTTAGAAAGAATGTTATATTCACGAAAACTAAGAGTTGTATCATTCGTCACTCTCCTCATCTGAAACATGCTCTGATGAACCTGGAAGAACTCTAGCGCTATCAGTGCAAAAAAGCTTTTTATATGTATCAAATAAATAGTTTTTTTTTTTTCATTTTGCACAATTATACTTAAGTTAGTTGTCGCTTTGTTATGCATGGCTGATACCTTTTTCTTTTTCCCCCAGCATCATTGTCATCATCCTGGTTTTCTTTGCTGCCTTCTGGTCTGAAGCGTTTTAGACATTTATGGGGACTTCCGGGTATTCCTGAAGTGTTTGTAACCCTTGCAGTAATTAGGGGCAGAACTAATTCAAGGGGTAATTTCTTTAAAAACACTTTTCTTCTAACAACATCTTGATAATTTGTGCTTTCATACCACTTGTGTTTAGCATTGCAAAAAATATGACCATTGATGAAGGTGTAGATTTCTTGCTGCGTTATACAACGCACACAGTTTATCTGTGGTATCTACTCCTCCTTTGGTGCTGTTGTAAAATGTTATAGCAGACAGCTTCTGCTTATTTCCAGTATCAGGATCTATTGATTTCTCCTCATGTAAACTAGATTTTAAAATGTAAGAAAACAGCACATTTTAAAATGTAAGACACCAATATGAGATTTTTTCTGAACCCAAAAAGACAGCTCTTCCCTCACTTGATGGTGAACTCTTTGGGAATCTAATGCTTATTTTTTTTTAATTGTTCCAACTTAACTCGGATTGTTGCTTCTCAATTCGTCAATCATTTTGATACTGGTGAATCAGTTGTCGGCTTTTATACTTCGCCCTGATCCATAAATGTTGGCAAAGTCTAAGCACAACATCTGATGTGCTTATACGATAAATTCCTTCAAGCAACAATCCAGCATAAATTTTTAAATTGTATAAGTAAAATACCTGACTGACAACAAGAGCATACATTTTGATCCCGTATTTGTTAGATTTGCTCAAGATACATTGCTTAAAGCTGCATTTTCCTCAAAATCCCTCCAGTTTTTCATCTACACAAACATCTTGCTCAACGAATAGAACTATTTACAATTTTCTGCAAAATTTTCGAATACATCGCGAATAGGTGCAAGCTTATCTATTTTTCTTCTTTGCTCACGAGTGGTTCGGTCGTCGAATCTTAAACGCTGCGCAATAAATTTAAAACATTTAATAATCAGTACTATACGAAATTTTTCAATCCCGTCCCCATCTGACCCCCAGAGATCTTCCAGACTTCGTTTATTGCTCTGGTGCATACCTGCTAGAAGCAAGAGACCTATGAAGGCTTTCAATTCGATGATATCAATTGGCCTTGCATCTCTTTCTCACTGAAAAGATGTTTTGATTCTTTCAATATATTGATTTGTATACTGAAAAATAATATTTAAAATATCATTGTTGAACAGGCAACTCCAGCATTTTAAGAGGAGTTAGGGCCATTTTGGCAGCGCTTATAACTTCCCTGAAATTTTTGAAGTAAATTGTCTTCTTGATCGCACTCTTCTTGAAGGCAGATTCTTATTCCATTTTGTTTCTGTCTTTACCAAAAAAATAATTCTCATCTTCCTCAATTGTATCATCTACATCATCATCATCATCGCTTTTTGTGTCAACCTCGTCTTCTAAATCTTCGTCTTCAAACAATCCCAATTCCTTGGGATTTGTAAAATCAAACTTTTTTTTTTTTTTTTTTTTGCTACCCTCTATGTTTAGTGTACAGGGAACCTAAAATATAAAAATGATCAACATAAATAATTGATTCTGGTGCAGTGCATCAATTCGATATTTTCTCAAGAAAAACAAAAATTATTTTTTTAGAATAAGACAATTGGAAAACTTTAAAAGTGTAACTAGCATAGGTGCCAATGTATGAAATTGAACAAACTGTCTTCACTTTGCAATACCTATCGGCACACTAAACATTCTTGACAGATAAAGGGCGGGAATATAGTAAGGTACTGAAAACTAGATGGTGCTGTCATCTATCAGTAACAAATGCAAGAAAAAAAAAAAAAACGTTCAACTCGTATCAATCGGATCATCCGCACCCAAAGGAAGGTTAAAGACTTTGAATATTTGCCATTTGTACTGTGTGATATTTTCAGTGAAGTAAAGTTATTTAATGTTTGCGATGTCCCATTTGTGAGTTCTTTGGGTAAGTTTAAACCATTCAGCCCTGTCAATGCACTTTTTTTTTTTTGTTAAACATTTTAGATGCTAGGGTATGTTAATATTCATATTACAATCATAAATTTAGCATTCTTCATCATTTTTTTTGATAAAAGATAAATTTTACCCCTATTTGTCATTAACTGTTCTGTCATATTTTTATAGAATTCTATTATTTTTTTAAATTTTCCTTTAATATAGTAAATTCTGATACAAATAAGGTTTTTTCTTCCTCTCTATTTTTCTGAAATTATTAAAATTTTTGGAATTAAATTTTACTTTTTGTCAATAATTTTTTCGTTTTCATAAATCATTTAAAAATTTTAAAATCCATATTTTTAGACTTAGGGATTAGATTTTTCATTGACAAAATAAAGCTTAAAACATTTGAGATACAAGATAAAGTGTTGTAAGTTTATTAATAGTTTTACTCTTGCCTCTCCTTTCACAGCAGAAGCTCAATAGTTTCTTTAATGTTTTTTTTTGCTAAGGTTTTTATGCATTTAAGTATTTAAAGTGGAAGTCTTTGTTTGTTTGAATTGATATATCTTCATTATAGCTCTTAATGTAGCCACATTACTAAAGTTCAATGAACCTAGAATGAATCTTAGGGAAAATAATAATCTATAAAACAAACAACACATCTTCAAAGATTATTATTTGTTTATAAGGGGAAGACTTTTAAATCCTATTAGTTATCTGCTTAAAGGATGATTTGTCGTCATTTTTTTTTCTTCAAATTATCAGAAACTTCAATGGATTTTTTTCTGTTTTCTTGTTACTTTCAGAAAAGCGTAACGGAGCCGCTCACAATAAGCTGTCAGTAGAAGAAAACTACACCGAGTCGGAGATTATAACCAATGGAGAGAAGAAAGGGGTCACTCGAGAAAATGTGAACCGATCCAACCCTAAGCAGAGAAATGAGGGTGGAAACAAAGGGACTCACATCATTAATGGAACAACAACAGCTTCGTCCTATGCCTGAATGGAATTGTCACTTGAAAAATAATAAAAAATGCCTCTAAAAATACTTCGAACACAGCTCATGAATCAAAGATATTGTGGGTGCGCATGCACTGAAGCTCTGCCGTATGCCTGCAAGATCCCCAATCCAATCTGTCGTTTGCACAAGAGTTTGGCCAATTGGTGCTATGGTTGAGTAACCTTTGCCAATCTTTTTTAGTTCTTGCTTTATTACTTAATTTCTGCTCACCATTTTCTCTATAGATTTACAGATGATAGGGGAAAAAAATGAAACAAAAAAAAAATAATAATAATAAACAATCTGATATAATTCAGTCGAACAGCTAATTACAGCATTACTTATTATTTCTGTATTTATTTAATTTTTTTTTTATTTATATTTTTTGTTTTTAGTATTATAAATATATTTGCATAGATTTGATATTTATTCACATAAAGGATAGGGTAAATAACAGTACTTAATTTGTTTTCTATTAATGAATTTAGAAAGAATAAATTTGAGATACTACTTAAACTTCTGTGCATTTAATAACTGTTCAAAGAGGTCCACAGGGTTTTCTGTCAAAATAGTAAAAAAAGAAAGAAAGAAAAAAACAAAACAAAGAAGAATTGTGGAGGTGAATGAGTTGGCATTGATTATCATTTTTTTTTTTTTAAAGAAAAAAAAAAAAAGACGTTTAAATTTGTTTTTGATTGATTGATGGGTTGATATTTGCATCTGAGCAAGTTCTGTTCAGTTGAGTATTTTTAAGATGTGCTTCCATTTATTTATTTAATTTATTTACCAAATATTTATTTGTTTGTTTGTTTGTTTGTTTATTTATTTATTTTAATGAAAGTGTTATGTGTGCTTGTGAAAGACCTTTTTTTTTTGTTTTCTTCTCTTATAACTATGAATTTAAATGAAGATAATGTCACCAGAATTAGATGTTTAGTTAGTTAATAAAAAATAAATAAATAAAGTCATAGAAAGCTTTAAAATAATAATAATAATGATAATAATAATAATAAAAACAAGTTTTTGAAAAAAATTTTAATAGAGGGGACGAAAATGTTTTTGAATGCCATTTAATAATTTTTGAACCCCTCCCCCCCTTTTTTTTACATAAAAGTTGAGTAATTAATGTAAAATGTTTTTATTTTGTTTTGTAAACTAAGGAAATTTGAATGGGTTCATATAAAGTATCTCTGAGTTTTGATTCCTGTGGTGCCTTTCAAGTACTAAATAACCCAGTTTACTTTAATAATAATAATAATAATCCTGCTGGTGCTATGTGCTATTTATCTTTCCCATCTTATAAGTATTAACAATCATGAGATGTAGTTGTATAATGCTAAAAATATAAAATGAAAAAAAAAAAAAAATGAATAATGAAATCAACCCAGTGATGTAACTGAGTGTTTTACACCAAAGATTTGTAACAAATGGTTTCTGATGTAGTTAGACAAATTACATTGATCAAGTTTGAACAATGTTTCTTTTTCCAAATTTAGAATCTGCAATTTAAAAACCTCAACCCCCCTCTTCCTCTCTCCCCCCCCTCCCCCTCTTCTTTCTCTTGGAAATTCAGAGCGAGAAGATTTTAGGCCCTTCTATCAACTTGTACATTTCACAATTTTTTCCTGTTTTAGGGCTGTACAAGCATTGTTCTTGATAACATTTTGCACAAATAGATGTACTTGAGATCATTCAAATAAAAATTGTCAGACTGATTCAATTTGTTGTCATTGTGTTTCAACTTCTGTTTTAATGTCTGTTTTTCTCTGAATTACAACTTGGCTTGCTGTGAATTATATCTTTGAAAAATACAAAAAAGTCTCAGCATTTTTTAATTTTGAATTAAATTAGCAGTTATGTTCATCTCAAGGCAGTTGTACTAAAATAAGGATCACGTAAATGAAAAGTATTAAGGAACTTGTAAATTGCTGTATGATTACTTGACTTGCTATTCATCTGTTACATCGGCCTACGTTTTGAACAACAAAATGTAAGAATTTTAAAATTCACTGACATCAGGCACACATCTAATTTTCTAAAAGTTATCGTTGTGATCTACAAAATTGAAGATCTGATCACAAAACAGGAAAATGTTGTGATTATTCAGACAAATACATTTGGTATTTAGCAGGTAAACAGAGATTTAATCTTTATTGTCCATCAAAACCACCGAAATCTGTTCTGTACATTTAGCAAGTACTTGCTACACAAATCTCAAAAAGCATATCCAGAGTGGAATTTTGAAGAATTCTGCCTGAGGTAGCAGCAGGTGAATAATCCAGAAAAGGCCAGATAGTTAGGCTGTTCTAACCCCGTAAAAACACATTGATCATTCACTTTCGGATGAAAGCATGAAACTTTGTAGGAACCTTCATTTGAATGTTCTCATTGTGATTTTTCATATGGTGTCACCCCAAAATAAATTTCCAGAAGTGAAGCTGTGACACTACCAAAATTATTAAAAATGCCATGTCTTCGCTTGTATTTGACCAAAACGGTAAAACTTTACACCCAAAATAAAGGTAATTTAATAAAAATAACTTTAGTCCTATACTTTTTTACGATATCTGTTACCATATTTGAGGAAAAGGTTGCGAAAGTGATTTTAGGCTTTTGTTTTGTTCAGTTTTAAGGACATAGGTCATAAACTGCCACATTTCCAGTAATTATTCATAGGAACAAAGTTATACTCCCTTAAATTACCTTTTCTTTGATATAAAGAACATCTAAATCGGACCCATACAACTCGGAATTTTGGGGATTGACTGTATACTTAACTGATTGTTCAGAATGCAGGAATATTGTCATAAAGAGTAAACTGTTTATTAGTAACACCCAGTATGAAATTATCCAAATCTTAAAAAGTCATAACATAGCATTGTAATTAAAGGGTTACATTCCAACAAATTACAGCCACACAATGTGGTACAAGAAAGGTTGCTTTTTAATATACATATACAGCATGTTTTACAGCCACACTACAAAATCTCCATGCAAGCTTCAGATGCTGATGGCAGAAGTGTCGGAAGCGGGAAGAATCTTTTACTGTTGATCTGCCATCCCCAATCTTTGAGTGAAGGAATTGCAGGCATATCTACTAGTGTTTGTTCCCAATTAAACCTGTCTGGAAAACTGCACCTTTCAGATGGTGCAGAAGTGCTCTTGAGGTGGGAGGCAGCATTTCCATGCTTCTTAACTTGAGTAAACAACTTCTGTCGGGCATCATCAATCTTGTTACAGCTACTGATGCGGTCATACAGCAGTATTACGAATCTTTCCAGGAATTAAATTGTATTTTCGAATTCTTCGTAGCTGATTGGTGCAGAGAGCATCTTGAATACAGCAATTACATTGTCATACAATTTCCACACTGACTAAGCATTTTTCTTTTAATGCTCAAAAAACCGAGACACAGTATCACAGCCTATAACAGCATGAAAAAATAATATGGCTTCAGATTTGGCAGGACTAGGAGCAGCTGCAAGTTCATGAATTGGTACATATCGTACACCTATACCTACACCTATACTGATCCAGAGTTCATGAAGTGGAAGTTTGTTTCAAACTCTTAAGTGCTATAACTTTGCGTTACACATCAGTACACTTAGCGTCATATCAGTATCTACTGTTTTCACAAGAATTTTACAGTAGTGACCTGTGTTGGCAGCATTTAGGACATGAAGAAAGATCGTGTCTACTTCTTCCTATGTACAAGTAGTTAAGGTGGTAACGTTACTTCCACAGGTTGGTAGAACACCTGAGTCCAAGGTATCAAGTACTTTCTTCTCTGGATGTGTTTGTTGAGTATAGTTGATTATTTGCTGCAACAGAAAATTGAACAGATCAGTTTTTATTCTCATCATTATTTAAGAATCCTGCCCAGTCACAAGAAAGTGAAGTTGTAGGTGATATGTGTTGTCTCCTCCCTGAACCTCGCTTTTCTCTGGTACTTTGTTTTAGACTATCTGGTAGATATTGGTCAAAAACAATATCCAAATAGTCAACAAAGATCATCATACAGTCTTATGAATGATGTAAAGTTACAGATGAAGTAGTCTGTAAATGTCTTATCATTCTTCGATTTTACCATTTGGACTATTGCCGCTCCATCAAGCACAGTACATTGAATCTGAGGTCCTTTGTCTTTTGGTAAGACAAGTTCCTCAAAACATGTCAGTAGGTCAGATTTTGTAATGGAATTTAATCTGAGAGAGCAGGTGGAGATGCTTGATTTTCATAGCTGAAGAACTCCTTAATATCTTCACCTCATGTTTGACACCCAACATACATTCTCAGGACTAGAGACACATCAGTTCTTATTGTTGTTAACTGCTGCTGCAGCTTAAAGGCTTTTTGACTGTCGACTCCTCAAATAGAACCATCTTGGTCTTGCATAAAACTGATGCAATATTTTATTTTCAAAAAACTTGTAATACAAGTTTGTTATAACATTGCCTACTCTCATCACTGAGTTGACTGATTTCCCACTGTAGATATCTCTTGTATTAAGTGAAAGTATGTACTCCCCTTCTTGAAGGAATGGATTGTCCATCTCTTCCAGTGCTTCAACAAGATTAATTACTTCCTTCCTTGGCAAAGGCTGCTTGAATACTTCTCTGCTGGTCATGGTGTCCAATCTCTTTATTGTCTACTGCTAAATCAAATTCCTCAAGAACTCCTGCTACTTCAGGCCCAATTACTTCACAACGTAACAAACTATCTGACTTTAGAAGCAAGCCCATTGCATCACCTTCACCTTTTTTAACCCAGCACGAGTTGCTCATGAGCTTGGTCAATGAACAATCTAGAAAATATCATCTGTGTTTTCCTTACAGTAAAGTTGTAGTTTTGGAATTCAACCTCCAATGATGGATCCAATTGCAAAGTGTTGACATATCGCGTATGTGTACAGATAGTAAACATGCATAGTTAACGTAGTTCGGCATAAAGAGATATGGTGCCATTCCACACATCGTTTCCACATAGAAAATCCCTTCTCTAATGGATCTAATAAATGCCAAGAGAATCAACTCCAGACGTAAAACAACATTCCAATACTGAAACTGCGGACACGGTGATGCTTGATTATCACACCACTCATGTTGAGGTGTAGTAGGGTTGTCAGTTTGTATAGTAGCAACATATTAGTTGTAAGTCTTTGAGCATAGCATACAGGGTGTACCTGATATTGTGCTGCCAAACTTAAAGGTTCCATTCAATGTATTCAATCATGCAAAACAATGAATAAATGTCGTATAAACATGGGTCTGGAAATGCTTTATTTCCAAAATATGAACGATGCAACAATACAGAGGTGTTGGCCGTACAGTCGCTGAGTTTCATAGAAAGTGTTCGAAATGTCCTCCACCATCCGCAATGCATGCAACACAAATGCCAAACACGATCAAAGATGCTAGTGCACGTCGAATTGTGTTGCATCCATCCACTATACGATCATCCAGTGAGTGGGCTTCAGGAACCGGTGTGGTGTACACTAATGCTTTAAGATAACCCCATACGAAAAAGTCCAGTGGATTTAAATCAGGGGAACGAGCAGGCCATGTCACGATTATTGAGGAGCAATTTAATGACTACGATACGACGTAAAGGCCAACACGTATGTATCGATTCATCGTTCATATCTTGGAAATAACGCATTTCCAGACCCATGTTTATATGACATTTATTCGTTGTTTTGCATAATTGAATACAACCTTTAAGTTTGGTCGCACATTTCAGGTACACCCTGTACATAAGGCCACAGCAGTTACTTCATGAACTGCCGTGTTCTGTTTACATGGTGTATGTTAAGAAAGGTTTCTGCTCTGCTGTCATCTGCAATATCTGCCTCCACTAAAGCTGCAGTCCTTCCAACTATTTTCCAGTTACTCTCATAAATAACATGTTCAATATGTAATCCACGTAACATAATTAGGATTTTGTCCTCATCATATTCCTCTGGGTAAGTTCATTGTAAAACCTTGGCCAGTGAGTAAAGTGGTTGGTCGTACATGATAATAGGATCTGTGTTGGATTGAGAACTGCAACAACAACATTGAGGACTGCAACTGCAGCATACTGCGACTCATGGGTTGACAAATGAACAACGCATTGGCCAATGATGCTACTGATATCTGTTGGACAGAATTGAAATATGTGGTCAGTGGGTTGTATGGGTCCAATTTAGATGTTCTTTATATCAAAGAAAAGGTAATTTAAGGGAGTATAACTTTGTTCCTATGAATAATTACTGTAAATGTGGCAGTTTATGAGCTATGTCCTTAAAACTGAACAAAATAAATGCTTAAAATCGCTTTCTCAATGTTTTCCTCAAATACGGTTACAGATGTAATAAAAATGTATAGGATTAAAATTGTTCTTTATTAAATTACTTTTATTTTTGTGTTAAGTTTTATCGTTTTGGTCAAATAGAAGTGGAATATTGCATTTTTAATATTTTTGGTAGTGCCACAGCTTATACTTCTGGTTTAGCACTTCCGGGAAATTATTTTGGGGTGGCACCATATGAGAAATTAAAGAGAACATTCAAATGAAGATTCCTACAAAGTTTCATGCTTTCATCTGGAAGTGAACGATCAACGGTCTTAACAGCCTCGCTAAGAGATTTGATCTGTTGACATCTTTGGTTGATTCTTTTCTGGATCATCAATTTCAAAACAATCAATCAAGCCATCAATTTCAATTTGCCCATAATAAAATCTTAATTAGGACAAAGGAAAGAGGGTTAATAAGCAAAATTATTTGTGTTCCTGTTATAAGATATTCAAAAGGCAATCTTGATAACGCTTCTTGGTAGAGCTGAGTTCCTGGATATTCAAGGCTGAATTGAAAGTATGCTCAGTAGATTGAAATCTAGAGAATTAATAGAACTCTTCATTTACTGCATTGTGACAACTTTTAGAACATTATGGGTCATTAGGCCTTCCATAAGGTGTTTCCCACATAAAATATTGGCCATGTTTCTGAACTTTGGCCCAATAGGTTGTCGAATGAAATTATTGCCTATATAGTTGCATTACTGCCACCACAGAAAGTCACCTTTTAAGTTTTTATTTCCCACTACAGATTGTGGAGTTGAGAGAGAAGCGATTTTGCTTATCAACTCCCCTTCCTTTGTTCCTACAGTGGAACCCCGCCATTCGTCCGCGCCTCTACTCGTACAACTCGTTATTCGTCCAACTTTTTCAAGTAAATTGAACTCGCCATTCGTATGCTTCCCCCGCGATTCGGACAGCGTGACCTTGTTAGGGGTCGTCCATTAATTACGTGAGGTCAAAAGGGGGAGGAGGGGGTCCGGCAAAATCTCACCAAATCTCACGAAGGGGGAGGGGGGGGGTCAACGAAAATCTCAAGTCAACTTTTTCATTTAGAGAATATACGTATTATAATAGATTACAACATTTTGTAGTATTGACTTTTAGAAATCTCACGTGAGGAAGGGTAGGGGTCCCACCACATCTCACCAAGGGGGAGGGGGGTACAAATTTTTTAAAAAACACCTCACATAATTAATGGACTGCCCCTTATTGGCCGCGACACGCGGTCGCTTCAGCTCAGTCTCGTGCTAGCTTCCGTACGCTACACATCATCCATGCAAGCTTCGTGAAACTTTGTGCTATTTTATTGTTATTTTTTGTTAATTTTAATAAAAAATAGTGCAGCCATCGGTCCAAAAAGGATTACTGATTCAACCAAGCCTAAAAGGAAAGCAGTGAGAACGACAATTGAATTGAAAAAAGAACTCGTTGCGAAGTTTGAAAGTGGAACTCGTGTCTCTGATCTGGCAACTCAGTATGGCATGGTGAAATCAATCATATCGTCTATACTGAGAAAGAAAGACATAATAAGAGAGGCTGATGTGGCAAAAGGAGTGACCATTCTTGCTGTGAACAGGTCACCTATAATTGAACAAGTGGAAAAACTTTTGTTAGCTTGGATTAACGAAAAACAACTTCAGGGTGTCTACAGAATCAGGGAATTTTGTTATTCTGGAAAAAATCAGGGAATTATCAGGGAATTTTGCAATTATTACTTAAAATCAGGGAATTTTTTGGTTGAGCAGATCGGTTTTTTTTTTGGTTGAACAGATTGTTTTTTTTTTTTTTTTTGGTTGAACAAATCAGGGAATTATCAGGGAATTTTAAAAGAAATTGTTCATGAAATCAGGGAAGAATCAGGGAATTTTTTTATTCAGATTTTGTAGACACCCTGAACTTGCTAGTGACAGCATTTCTGAAACAATAATTTGTGAAAAAGCAAAGCGGTTGCATGATGACCTTAAACGAGACAGTCCTGGAACCAGTGCACAAAGTGATGAATTTAAAGCAAGTAGGGGATGGTTTGATCGATTTAAGAAGCGAAGTGGCATTCACAGTGCCGTACTGTTTATTTCTTGTTTTCATAATTTTTATGTATTTTATGCTTAAAATATTATTACAAAGGTTTAAATAAGCAATCATCTGTGGGTCTGGAATGGAATAATCCAATTTACATTATATCTTATGGGAAAAAATGATTCGCCATTCGTACAAATCGCCATTCGAACTGCCTCCTGGAACGGATTGTGTACGAATAGTGAGGTTCCACTGTATATCTTAATGGACAGCTTTTAAATTACTAACTGTTGATTGGCAACGCTTGGATTGCTGTTTAAAGATTGTGTAAAGGGATTCTAAAATATGAACATAAACATGATACAAAATATAAGATAAGTCATAAGCATAATGAAAAAAACAAAACAATAACATATTTGAGCAATGTTTCTTTTATTGTTATTATTATTATTAATTTTAATTCTAATACTTAAAAGTTGAATTCATCAAAAGTAGTGAGAGGTCAAAGCAAAATAGCTGAACTAAATAAATTTCAGTTTTAAATTGCAATGGCATGTTGAAGAAATGAAAAGATATTTTTAAAAAGGAAAAGTATGTCCTGAAATTATGTGAAAAATATATTATCAAATAGTGAAATACCTTGAAGCTAATATGAAGGAAAGACTGGATTCTGATAAACATTTATCTGTAACAAGATTTAACGTGCATTAAATGTAACATGAAAAACAATGGACATTCATTTGCTTTCATGCCTTGAGCCATCATTGACAGTAATCAGCTACACCAGATTCCCATTGATGATGGCTCAAGGCGTGAAAGCAAACGAATGTGCATTTCCATTGTTTTCCGTTTCTCATAAATATTTATCAGAATAAAAATTATAAATGTAAAACTAAGAAATATGAACTCTAGGCAGTGACAATTTAAGATAAATTTTAATGATGTTAACCAATAATTAGTTTTTGTTTTTTAATCATTAAAAATACTCATTTAATATGTACATATGTCTCTTCAATAGGATTTTTTGGTATATTATCGGGACCCATTTTAAATCATTAACCTCTCCAAATGTGTAATAAAAATAGGCACTTATGTATTACCTGATATCATTTGGAAAAAAAAATATATATATATATATATATATTTTCCTTTTAATTAACACTAGATTAGGTTAGTTGAGGTGGGATCCTTTCAGGATGTTTCATTTGGCAATATGATGGAAAAAAAAATCTTTCCATTTCGAAATGACCAGCAGAATCACAAATAACCACAACTTCAATTTCTGGTGTTTTTTTTTTTTTTTTTTAAAAAAAGAAAGAAAAAACAAAAAGAAAACACCAGAAATTGATTACAGGAAATGGGTTTCGATAGTAGGGGAAGGTGTTGTATCTTTGACCACCCTTGCTAGTAATGCTATCTATCAGCATACTTCAAAAGCTTTTCTGTTTAATGTGTAACATTCCCACTATTTGCGCCTTTAAACCTTCAGTAGCAGTTAGATCTTTGACTTGCAAGGAGTGAAAAATATTTTTCTAATTCCATCACTGAAAAGTAAGTATTTTGCAAGTGAATGTTTCTTTAATAACATTGTTTGTTTTCTTTTGATTATTATTTTAACAAGAATGAGTTATACATATATGCCTGTAGGACTTTTAAGATGACTGGATTAACCTAAAAATTGTAGCATGGTGTGAAACATAAGTTTGACTGAAGTTGTACCTTTGACCACAGCAGGGTGTTGTTCCTCTGACCAGGTCAAAGGTACAACATTACTTAATAATATGTAAATGTTTTTATTTACAGTCAATTTAGCATTATGTAAGATGGAAATTTAAATATTTTTTGCCAAATTTTTTATTTTTTTACCAAATCTTATGCAAAGAAAAGTAAACAATCGATTGTTTGTCCACGACTTTAAGTCTGATGTTGAATATTCATCAGGGAAAAGTATTTTCGATCTTTCAGATGAATGCCATGAGTTGGAGAAGGAATTAAACTTTGAAAAAGAAGATTTAGTTGAAGAAAGTAAGGTCCTTGTAAAGGTGACCAAAAAAAAAAAATAAAAAAAAAAACTAAAAATACTTTTTGGCCCGAATAAAGGAAGCAAGTGATTATTCTATAATTAAATATTTGAAAAAACTACCGAAGATAGCGAAATTCTTCCAAGAAGATAACCAGCTAAACGACATAGAACTACAAGATATTGTGTCCAGGCTACCAAATCCAACCACAGCTGGCGGCACAGCTTGACTAAATGAATATCTATCCTTTGGAGTTTATTTTTCATTGTATAATTAGAGTAAACGGGCAGGAGTAGGCTACTTAAGCCATTAGGATTTATTTCATGTTTTATTATTCTACTTTGAATTGCATATATTTGCCAAATGTATACATTTCTGAATAAAAATGTTAATTAAATAACTTGTATCTAACTGTCAGTTTCTACTACCACATGGTCAGAGGTACAATACCCTCCGGTCAAAGGTACAATACGTAGTTGTATCTTTGACCACAAGATGTAGTTTTTTTGTAAAATAAAAATAAAATACTTATCCCACCCAAAACACTTCGTGTAAAATAACTTGCCAAGACTCACATGTCATAATGCTTTCACTGTTAAAAAGATATGAGATCTCATGTAGAGCCAAGCCCCTAACTCAACGAGGCCTAACTCTACAAGCCCCAACTCTAAAAACCCTATATCTTGGTCAAAAAGTATGCCTTGGCCGTTTCGTGGCTGTCACACAGACAATCCCATA
>JAFIDM010006943.1:45712956-45734278 GCA_023159025.1 Thereuonema tuberculata | reverse complement strand
ATCTTTCCATTTCGAAATGACCAGCAGAATCACAAATAACCACAACTTCAATTTCTGGTGTTTTTTTTTTTTTTTTTTAAAAAAAGAAAGAAAAAACAAAAAGAAAACACCAGAAATTGATTACAGGAAATGGGTTTCGATAGTAGGGGAAGGTGTTGTACCTTTGACCACCCTTGCTAGTAATGCTATCTATCAGCATACTTCAAAAGCTTTTCTGTTTAATATGAGATCTCATGTAGAGCCAAGCCCCTAACTCAACGAGGCCTAACTCTACAAGCCCCAACTCTAAAAACCCTATATCTTGGTCAAAAAGTATGCCTTGGCCGTTTCGTGGCTGTCACACAGACAATCCCATGGAGTTATGTAAAGGATATGGAGTATGCCAAGGCACACTTTTTGACCAAGATAGTAGGGTTTTTAGAGTTAGGCCCCCTTGTAGAGTGAGGGGCTTGGCTCTAGATGAGATCTGATAACTTTTTAACAGTGAAAGTGTTATGAGCATCTTGTCAACGTATTTTACATGAAATGTTTTGGGTGAGATGAAATAATTCCATGAAACGGCCAAGCCATACTTTTTGACCAAGATAAAGGGTTTTTAGAGTTGGGGCTTGTAGAGTTAGGCCTCGTTGAGTTAGGGGCTTGGCTCTACATGAGATCTCATATCTTTTTAACAGTGAAAGCATTATGACATGTGAGTCTTGGCAACTTATTTTACACGAAGTGTTTTGGGTGGGATTTCATTTCTTTTTGTAGGATGAGATCTGATAACTTTTTAACAGTGAAAGCGTTATGAGCATGCGAGTCTTGGCAACCCCTTATTTTACATGAAATGTTTTAGGTGGGATTTCATTTCTTTTTGTAAGATGAGATCTGATAACTTTTTAACAGTGAAAGCGTTATGAGCATGTGAATCTTGGCAACTTATTTTACATGAAATGTTTTGGGTGGGATTATCTATTACAACTAAATTTAGTTTTAAGATTATTTAGAAAATGGATTTTTTTTCAATACCCTACTTTTCTGTTTTTCTATTGGTCAACTTGTATATACAAGCTGTTTGCACTTTGGAAGAAATCACATTATTACACAGTATTATTTAGGCCGAAGCATTGAGGGTACGATGTATTTCAGATCTTAATAAAATCCAAAGTATAAAAGCTAGATAAATGAAACTTAGCGTATTTCATTAGTATGGTAACTGCATCTTATCCTGAAAATTTGAGCTCTCTAGTATTATCCAGGCCGAAGCTATGAGGGTTCGATAATACATAACCAGACCCCCCCCCCCCTTTATGAGGGGTTGGAATGTGAAAGTTACGGATTTCTTAATTTTGTTGTTGTTTGTGTGCTAATCCTAACCTGCATACCAAATTTCAGCTTTCTAGGACTTCAGGAAGTACCCTAGAGGTTTTGATGATCATGAGTCAGTCAGTCAGTCAGTGAGTGAGTGACGGAATCGACGTATTTTAGGTATTAATAAAATCCAAAGTATAAAAGCTAAATAAATGAAACTAAGCATATTTCATTAGTCTGGTAACTGCATCATATCCTGAAAATTTGAGCTCTCTAGTATTATCTAGGCCGAAGCTATGAGGGTTCGAAAATACGACGAAACACTTCCAGAAAAGGTACGTAGTGCCCTTCCTGCCTTCGGCTCATCTTGGCGGGGGCACTGCCCCCAGATACTCAAAATATAATATATAAAACATATGTAGTTGATGGCAAGATGCGTGAAGATCACATATATCCATTCAGGTAAGGATTTACTTGAGTACAAAAAATTAGAAAATTCATTTAGTGAAAACTGGTCAAAGGTACAACACCTTTCCCTATATAAGTACCGTGGTTTTTTTTTTATCTATATTAGAATGGAATCCGTTATCAAATAAGTATTAAGTATTTTATTATTTCCTTACATTAATTTTTATTTGTACTTTAAATGGCAGCTTTCAATAATCAAAAGAACAAAACAATTTCAAGTTTATCATATATACTGCAGCATCAAAATATTTGTTATTCAAGGATAAATTAATATGTTCAGCAAAAATATAACAATATCCATTAAGAAGAACTTCCAAGTTACATTTCAGGAACTTCTCATTTCAGGCTTAATTTTCGGAATTCTGCAATCATTATTTTTTTAACGAACAGGTAAATATATGTAATGTCTTGTGATTGATTTTTTTTTCCTTCCTGAAGTTAAATCAATTTCAAACTAAAAATTAATTGAATTCGTGCATTATGGCATCTGCCTCTGTAGTATCTGAAAGTATTCTTCCTAATTTAAGTAGAAATGTGATAAATCTGTTACGGACGTGCTTCTCAACCTTTTTTGTTTCGTGGCACACTTCTACATTTGCAGAAATTCTGCAGCAAGCCAAACTTTTCCATTGCTTATTGCTATAACCAAATCCTTTGAAAAATACCTATGATTTACAACTAAATATTTACATCTTATTTTTAAACACTTACAAAATACCTGAAAATTTTTAAAGCCAATTTGAATGTGATGTAATGTCACATTAACCGTTTTTGTTAGAATAAAACAGAATGTAGTTCATATTTATTTTTGTCCAGGTTATTTGATGTCGAGATTTTATTCTATATACAAGCATTTGACTATGTGAAGCTAAATGTTGATTATAAAAGAACTCAGAATTTTCGCATGGCAGTTGAGAAGCACTCTGTTAAGGTATTATTTAACTTTCTTTCTATTTATCTAAATAATTACAGTAAAAAAAAAAACCAGATTTTATTGATTTTAATTATATGTAGAATTGGCCAAAGTATTGAACGAATTATCATTCATTTTTTCCTAAAAATAATGTGGTATTAGTCCTCAGGAAATCTGAATGCTACCTACAAAGGTAGCTGAATTGCTACCTTTTAATAGAGAGAAACTACAACTGAAGCATTCACATGATTTAATTAAAAATTTAGAATTTCTATTAATATTAAAGAATTATTTATATTCTTGAATGATGACATAATGTCTTATTCCTTTTGATGTGGTTTGTTATTTATTCATTTTTCTCATGCAGGCATATCATAGCATATTTCTTATTGTGAAAAAAAAAAAAAAAATCTGCTAGACTATAAAAAAATCCAAAAGAAAAAAACAAATAGTTCTTTGAATCTTATCTCCAAATGAGTTAACTTTATACCTTGCATATTTGGTGTTTATTTAAATTCACAAGAAAACATTTAAGAGATGGGGCATAGCTTTTTTTACTTCTTGTGTATTTATATATAACATTAAAACCTTAGTTAATCAGTCAACACAGATTCTGACATTGCTAGGCAGTGACAGTATTGAGTGTTCCAGCCAAAAATATCAAACACACACTTGATTCCTATTAATTAAGGAAAAAAGCAAACAAAACAGAGAAATCTTGATAACTCAAAAAAAAGAAAAAAATGATTTATATGAAATGCTGATTTCTTCTAACACTTGAGCACATACAGAACCAGGCCAAGAATAAGGTGTCCTTTTAAATAGTCAAAAGTACCTGAATATGGGGTCTAGTCACCCTTAACAGCATTGCAGGCCTTACAGCGATGTTTTATGCTGTTGATGGTGATGGTGTCTAACATTTATTTCCTATCATTCCACTTCGGAGCATGTGTCGACAGCATTTCCATTTAACTTCTATTTCCTGCCGTGCTTTGACTTTTCTCCATATTATCCTGATTTTCTTTATCTCCTCTTCAGTAGTTCTTTTCCAGAATGCTCTGGGTCTTCCTCTTTTTCGATGTCCTTGAGGATTCCAACATAAGCTCTTTCCATAACTTTCTTTCTATTAAACCTTTTATTTTTACGAGAGATCGGTGCTTCGAGGGTAAGGCAAGGTCTCCTCAAGTGTTTTTTGGCATCCTGGCCAGAATAAGATCTCGCGAATCCCGCTGATGGTGGTCACAAGCACTGAAGACAGTTTCCGGTGGACAGTTTCCAGCGGCCGGCACCTTACAACGGAAGACGCAGCAGGCTTTCCGTCTGCCGACAATGAGGATCGGCGAATTTTCCGACGTCTTTTGAGCTGGAACGACCTCTCATGGGGAAGCGTTCGGGGTGGTACCCGACAAGAAAGCCCAGCTTTATGGGCAGGAAAACCAATTCAGGTGGCGGCGGACCTGTTGCCTTGCGCCCGCCTATCTATTTGTAATTATCACATAGCTTATTGTTTTGTTTGGAGCAGATGATAAGAGTTATGCCCCTACTACATACCGGTATCTCTTTTTTTTTTTGGGTGGGGATTTTAATCAATAGTCCTTTTTTTCCAATCACTTGGAACTATTTCATTTTTCTAAATTTTCTTTATAAGTGGATAGAGGATTTCAGTAGGTGTTTCTACATCTACTTTTAGAATTTCTGCTGGGATTTTATCAATTCCAGGTGCTTTACCCATTTTTGCAATTTTATTGCATTTGTATTTCATCTTTTGTTGTTCTTCAATATTAATTCTATCATTATCATTATTATGATGGTGTCTAGGATAGAATAATTGTAGTTGCTCATTAGGTATCAGTGACCATTGGTCTTTTAAACAATGAATGGGTATTGTTCTATGTTCCTCCAGGTCTTGGTGAAGGGCAGCAGCATATATCCCAAGAGCAATGCATACATGTTGAATAGGATTAAGATCAGGAGACCTAGCTGGCCAATCCATATTTACAATGGTCTCATTAAGATATTGATTTACCAGCCTGCTCCGTGTGGACATGCATTATCCTGTAGGATAAATGTATAGTCTGTGGCTCCTACATAAAGGCAACATAAGGGTCCAGAACTCCATTCTTATTTTGTCTAGCTTTCATGTTTCTTCTGAGAAGCATATACAAGTCTTGTTTTCACCTACCAAATTATCATGCTACCTATATAATGATTAGGATGATGTAATATATATACATATAAAATATATATATATATTGGTGGTTCTGCTCATATTTTATATGTATATATCATGCTATCTACTTTGTAAGTATCCCTTTCTTGGATATTAGGGGAAGGATAGCATGTCCCTTGTTCTTGCCACATCAGAGCATTCCTGGAAAGCAAACCTGGATTCATCTGTGAATACTACTTGCCTCCTTTGGTTTTCAATCCTAATGATGTGAAATCTTGCCCACTTCAAATGTTCCCTTCTCTAATGCTAAGTTGATATAAGCAGTTGCTGATTGCATAACATCTTTCCTGAGGTGTTAAGACCTCAGGAAGCAGATATTGGAAGCAGACACCCAAAATTCCCATAGCCACAGGAAGGGCAGTTCATAGCTGTGTATTGCTGATCTTCTGAGCACAATTAAAGATGGCAGTCATCCACTGAAGATCATCCTTTGGGAATCTAATTATGTATTTTGAATTTTGCTCCTGATTCCATTGATCCACATTTGGCCATTGAGTTACTTCTATCTCTTACCTTCCTCTAGTCTTTTGATAGCTAAGTTCATCGGTTAAGTGATGTTTTGAAGCCATTACTAATGTTACTTCAAACTCCTTCCTTCATAATCAAAACCTCTCAAATAGCTTCTTTATGCTGTGGCTCATTTGTATCAATTGATGACAGTACATATGATACACAAACTCCACATTACTTCATAAATCCAAGTTTTATGCATTGCAACTCATTTTTACCATACAATCACGATTTTTCTATTTTTTCCTTAATTAACAGAAACCAGTGTAGTTTATTTCATTTCAACAAAAACTTTATTTAATAATGCTGAAAAATAAAAAGTGACTAATTGCTTGCAAGACGTCAATTATCAATATAAATGCCACCTTTGATGTCTCTATTATGTCTTCCCTACAAAATTTACTTAAATTCATGGAAAAAAACCCCACTATTATAAGGAACCTCAAATTTAGAAATTAAGATTTATGCAAGCTTCTAGAGAAGTAGAAATACTGAATGGGATAAAAGATAACAGGCGAGTACAAACTTTTCCACAACATTGTAGAATTAAGTGCTTTCAACCAATCTGGTTTCATTGTACTATTTTGACAGATTATGGTTGCATTTTTTAGTGCTAATGTTTCTATATCACATTTCATGATTTAACATTGATAAAATTGATATTAAAGGATCCTCTACAGGCCTGTGTGGCCCTTGGGATCATGAGCAGTAAATCAATTTTTTTCCTCTCTCTTGGGTAAACAACATCTGAAGATGGTTGCAATGTTTCCAATGAAAATTGAGGCATCATCAATACATATATCAGAGCTGGAAGTTACTAAATCTAATGATTATTTAGATAGAATATAATTGCTATTAATATCTTCACAAAATCAAGTTTCAGTTCCTTCGCTATTTAATCAGGTTTTTAGAATTGTTTATCTATTTGATAAAGAAGGTTTTTAAAAGTTGTTTTTGCAATGATTACAGTTTTTACATACAAAATACAAAATTGTGAAGCCACAATAATAGTTTGATTTATCGTTCGTCGATCTAAGAGCCAATAGAGAATCATCCACTCATCTGTTACATAACAATAACTGATAAAATGAGTAATTTACAGCCAAGCTTAATTACACAAGCAATTTTAACAATATGATGCTTTGAACCTGTAGTTCCCAAGCTGTTTGTCTTTGATATAGAAAATCTTCTGCACTGCCCTTCCCAAAAGACAACAAAAATGGCATAAATATTAATTATTTTTCTACTTTTAATTTACGGACTTTCTATACAAAATTCCAGCCTAAACTTCTAACTGATCATATCTTCTGCTAAGATATAGCTATTAGATACACTGCTTACAGTATAAATAGATAAAAAGTAATTTTCTAATGAGATAGAAATTAAAAAGATGATCAAAACAAGAACACTCGAATTTCATATTTTATTTTCTTTCCTTTATCAAATGAAACATACTCTTCACCTATTTTGCAATTCTCACACATACCTTTTAAAGGATATTACTATTGGAAACTATTTGCTGAGAAAATCAACCTTGTGATAAATGGGACCCAAGTAATTCAGTTGTGTCAAATTTTATTATTATTTGTGAGTGACTATTATTTTTTAGTCCACTTTACAATTGTGAAATAAGAATGAATAAAGGAAGACAATTTTTTTTAATTATTGTTACTCACTCATAAATCTAAATTAGACGATGATACTTACCAGTGTTTATTTTGGTAAACCAATGTCGATTCTCAGAACTGAATCTGCAATATTTGTTGTAACTGTTTCATGTCTTTATCTTTTTTCCTTTGAAATCAAAAGCAGAAAATTTAATGCCAAAAATTTGCTATAATTATCTGACAATAATAAAACATATGGAACCGAAATCCACCCAAACTGAATCATCTCCGTTTTTTAAGTCTTTTATTTATAAAAACTTGATTTGGTTTGTTTGGTTTCTTTGTTCATTTAATGCCCTTTCAAAAAATTGGCGCTGTATTTAGCAGATGCAACTTAACTGAAACCTTAGGTTCTTTTATATCAATTTATTTTTGTTTGTCCAAAAAACGTTTCACCTTCCTGTAGGCTGACATAAGAAAGGACAAATTTCATCAGTTCTTGACTTCGTAAACCATGAATAAATACAGACTAGGAAGAATCATAAAAATAATCCAGAGCCTCTTAAAATTAAAAACGTAGGAACAAATCCAAAGGGAAATTGGGTCAGATTTAAAACAGGATATTAAAAAAAAAAAAGAAAACTAATAAATATATCAATAATAAATGCAATCTTCCCTGATGGAATACTACATAGTACAATGATCTCGGGCCATACAAGTTGCTATCTGCTGTTTCATGTAGAAATCTGTCGGCTGCACCCAGATCGTCATACAATTTCTCGTTAGAAAAAAAGGATTTTTTTATTATTATTATTCCCATCAGAAAGGAAACCCAATATACTGCTAAGTTCCTTCTCTCTGTAATGTAAGGTAATCAAAACAAAGTTTGCTATTATTCTTGTTCATAAATGCCAAACAAAATATAATAAAAAATAACTATATTACTGCAGTCCTACAATAGTTAAACTTATCATCATCATCATCCTTCCATGTTTATAGTCCTAATTGAACTGTTACGGTCCACTAAAATTCTCACACCACCTCTTCATAGGACGGCCCCCGTGATCTTCTACCATGTGGGATGTATTTAAAAACAGCCTTTGGGATCCTTATAAAAAAAAAGTTATTTTATAAGTTAAACTTATAAAATGTCAAATTATGATTGATATTGAAATAAAAAAGCAAAATAGAGTCATTTTGTAAGGCAGTATATTACGCAAGAATATATGTAAGATTCAGCTTATTTTGATGAGCCTTCAGTATGATCCATTGTAGTCATTTAAAATTTTACTTTAGTTTTAAATGACAGTCGGATCTCATTGTTTGCATTTAACTACTCACACATTATATTATTATAAGGTCTTCGTTTTTATTAGCAAATACTAGAAAATAAATACTTTTGAGCTATGTGCTTGCTGGCAAAATGCTTTGAAAGCCAAGTTGTAAAGATGGTATCAATATTTTTTTCCCCGTTCTTTTTCCTTTATAAACATTAAGTGCATTGTGGAAGACTGGTGTTTGAATTTAGACTTACTGATATCATTATGTAAAAAATAGCTTTTGTATATTCAAGAATATATTTTATAAACTGAATTCAAATCTTCCAAATCTGATGGAAATCTAATTTTTAATTTCAAAACGTTCATAGATATATTCATCAATATTTAAAGATGTAAAACTTGCTGTTCAGAATCATTTATTGCTCTCCTCAGTTCATATATTAGCCTTGGACGAAGTAATGTTTTTCTTTAGCAAATTTACTGCAGTTTTGAAAATAATTTTGAAGGGGTGATAGTAGTTTGACAGGAGACTTACCTAATTATGCTGGTAATTTACAATGGGGGTAGAAAATTTTCCGCTAAATTTTTCCAGTTCAAAAACTTTGCTTAATTTGTTAGTAATATTATTATAATATTATTAATGTCATAATGTGTTCAAAGGACAATCAAATTGTTTATTTGTATAAATGTAATTATTAAGAAACTCATCCCCGTAACTATTATGTTGACTATTGGATTTTCTTCACAAAGAAAAAATTCATGTAAATATTTTTCCTAAATGCTCATTGAAAGACTGGGGATGTCAGTTTTGGCTATTGGGAAAAGTGTATTATTAAAGTGTTCTGGTGGTCAACTATAAACTCTGTATCATATTCCAGTCAATTTGGGGCATCAGAAAAACCCACATCAGTAATATTGAACATACTTTAGCTTCAAAAGGTTAATCTTACTATAATTAAAAAAATGAAGAAAACAAGAATAGATTTTTCTAGAAATTATCAAATGACTGTTTATTGTAATGAATGGATGTTGAGTATGACAAATGAGTTCAATATAACAAATAAAACAATTAATAATCAAAATAATTTTACAATTTTTATGTAATTGAATATAAATTCTACATTTAAGAGGTTTTTTTTTTCCTTTGCTACAATGTAAAAATTAACATTAAATACAAATATAATCATCTTTTTATGGCAGAAGCAATGAATTCAATAGAAGGTTACCAATTTTTTTTTTTTAATTCACAAATTAACATTATTGCTTTTAATGTTATTAAAGGAAAATTTTGAAAATAACCATTTAACAGTGCACCCACTGCAAATGAAAAACATCAGCATCATTTTTTTCTATATAAGTTGAACCCATAATTTGCTGGAGGGAATTCAGTCACTAAAGAAGTATATATGTATATATTTTGGAATTGCAGTTAGAACTGTATTATCAGTTTGATATGCCTTGGGAATGAGATGAACTGGCTTATTGCTTTAAAATAATAATCAGTAGTAAAAAAGTAATAATTTACTTGGTTAATTTATCGTAAAACAAAAAGAAATTTACAGTGTTTAAAGTATTAACAGATCCACCATGATAAGTAATGCAATGGAAAACTTCTACAACGGGGAACACACATCCGTTCTTACTTTAAAAATAGAGAATTATGTAGAAGAATCATTTTTGCTTTAATGATGAATTCAGAAGTACAAATGAAATTATTTCAAAATATTCAGTGTT
This sequence comes from Thereuonema tuberculata, assembly GCA_023159025.1. NCBI lineage: Eukaryota > Metazoa > Arthropoda > Chilopoda > Scutigeromorpha > Scutigeridae > Thereuonema > Thereuonema tuberculata. The sequence continues at coordinate 45,724,243 of JAFIDM010006943.1, read as the reverse complement.
GAGCTATTTTTACAATTCAAATGTTTTCAAGTCTTCGTTCAAAAGAATGCATTTACAAAATGCCACCTAATAATATTATTTACATCGAGAAACCTCATTTAAAATAATCATAAAATTTATCTTACTTTCTTTTTTACAGAAAGTCAGAAATGGTTTCTTTAAGAGTTCTACAATTTACGCTGTTGAATTGAATTAAAAAAAAGGGTATAATTAAAAGAAAATACAGAATAAATTCACTTTTAGTTTTCTAATAGATCTTTTCTTACTAAACCACTTGTGACATGATGCTTCAGGATAGTATTTCATATGTTAACATACCATTTGTGAATAAATAAAAACATAGTGAACTTCCAAGTAAATTTTGAAATTCGTAACCAGGAGATAGTTCTAGTAACAATAACACAAAGCTTTCTTATATGAATGCTATCAATAAAAATTAATATACTTGTCTCCATACGTTGTCTTGGATGCCTAATATTTTTTTCGGCTAAAGAAACTAACAATAACAAAATTACTTTTCTCCTTTTATTGATCCATAACAAATTGTAATTTTAATCATTTAAATTGTCAGTAGATTAGTTTTAAAAAATTATACAGACTAAAATAATCCTAAATAATTTTTATTAGTTAAATTACTACTGAAGTAAAATATTAGTTTAGACTCACTATTTTAACTAGGAGTTATCTTCTTGGGTTTAATAATTAATGATTTTTACTTCTGTTGAAAAGAATGACTTCATTATCGAAGGATTATAAATCACTTTCATTTATTATGAATAGATCTCTCATCAAAATTAGTTATGTTGCTGTCCCAGGCTATTCCCACTTGGTTTGCATTCAGACTGTGGTCAGAGAAGTCTACTTTGACTCCCTTTGTTTTTTTCTTTTCTATTTGTCGAAGATGAAATCGCTCAAAGATTACTAGTTATAATATGGGATTTATGTCATCTTAAAGAGGCTAACAGAAAAATAATCGACTCTTTTAAAAAAGAGGAAGAGTGAACCTAGTTAAAAAAAAATTGTTACTGTTTGTTATCGTGAATGCATATGAAATAGCTAAAACAAACTTTTTGTATCGTTATCTTTGTAGTATTTTTGAATAATCTCAAAATCTTTGGCTTTGAAATATTTTAACTAAATATGCATTATTCAAATCGCCAAGGATTTGTGTAAAATTGGTAGTTAGTTGAATCTTTCTACTGTCATCGAACTCCGGTGACACAATGAAAAGGACAATTTATGTGGCGTTACTAACGGAATAAATTTATAGATATATATATCTTTTTTTTAAAGGCAAAAAAAAAAAATATTTAAAAATTAATCTTGCTAACATTGTAAGGAAAAAAAAATCAAAATCGTCAGACATTTCCCCATTATTATTTTTTTTATTTAATATTTTTGAATTGGATCAGTATCTTCGGTTCAGTTGATATGTCTTAACTAACAAAAGAGGTGTGACCTTATTTACATGTTTCTCTCACAGGTGAATGTAAAAGTACGCATACAATAATGGACTGACACACTCAAAAAGATATCAGCATCAAACCTCAGATTCCGTAATAACTTGATACTTTTGTAAAACGCATTAAAGAATGGAGAAAAAATATGTGAAGGAGTTCACTGCGGAGATAAAAGATTATATTTTTTTCTTCTAATATGCTGTTCTTTTTACGAATTCATTTAAAACTGCTCTGATCTGTCTGAAAAAGATGGCTCCTAATCAATTAAAAATACAATGGGAGCTACAAATACACATTGATTGGAAATGTAGTTGGTTTCTTAAGGCAGCTGAGACATGGTTGGACCCAGATGTTAATTTAATGTCGTTCTATCACTAACAACATAATAAGAACAGAATAGATTTTTAAAGGAAATAATAACCAACTGAAAGAAAATAAAACTTTTTTATGAAAAAAAAGGAATTAAATATAAATTAATATTTAGAAATTATACATATATTAATTTTAAGATGATAAACATTCTGACTACACATTAAACATATTTATTCGTTAGAGGGATGAAAGAAAAGCTTCATTCGTTAACCAAAGCTGTTTTAATATTATTAACAATCAGTTTTTGTTTGTTCTGTTTTCAAACACGCTTTTTCACTTTGCTACGGAGAATTAATACGATGGGTCGACACACCCCTTCAACACATTCAGAAGCTCTTCAAGCCAAGGTGAGTGCTGCATCTAGTATGGGTGGATCAGATTTCCTAAATAGTCTTTTAAAGTAAAATAATTAAAAAAAAATGTTACTGTAATTAAATCCAAGCTGCACAGAACTACTTTGGCATCCTTATTATAAATTTTGATACAAAATACTCTATGCTGTTCTGTGTTCCTAAGTATTAACTACTGTCTAGTTAAACATTGTAAATAAGTTCTTCGATGCAATAAAATATTACAATCCAGGTATTCCAGTTATGGAATTTGTTTTTATATATGAATGGCCTTTCATTTACCGAGGTGAGCACAAAGAAATCCATCACTTTCTTTTAGAGCTATGTCAGAATTTACACAGTTTCTTTATAAGAGTATGTATCATGTATGAAGTTTCATTGATATAAATCCTTGATTCTCCTTGTCAGCATCAACCGTCCACAGAGAAACAGATTTGATTTTTTTTTTTATCAATCTCAATGGCACAAAATGTTGACTTGGTTAATTGATTCAGAACATGGATCCTAACCACATGAGCATTATGGGAAGCACAAAGATATTAACGGCACGGTTAATGGTCATTCGTTTGGCAGGTGCTGAACCAGAGGATGGAGGTGGTGTGGCTTCTTTGACTCCTGGAGTTGGAACAGAAGAAGAAGGAATATCAGACTCGTTAGGGAATGAAACGTCAGAATGGGTGACTGGTCCTGCACCAGATCCAAAGTCATCTTCGTCACCATCGCCACTACCACTGCCACTACCAAAACCACTCTCTGAAAGAAAATAAAGAATACAATCAAATTAGAAACTTGTTTATAAATAACTAAAAACAAAACATAAAAGTTAATGAATTTATATTTGAGGAGGTATAGCTAGTAAGAGGAAGATGAAGGATTGGAATGCTGGATGATATTAAAAGGGGAAGAAAGTATGAACAATTGAAGAAAGATGCACAGGATAGAAGAAAATGGAGAACGTCCAATTGAAACCTGTCGTAAAGACAGTTTACACCAGAGAGAGAGCTAGTAAATTACTTTTGAATGTAACTGCAATGCTAGAAATCATTTACAAATCTTGTAATTATTCTAGATAATATTTAGGGCAGGAAGAAAAAAAAAATACTGAAGCAGCAATGAGACAAATTAGAACTAAAATTAAAAAGAAAGTAATCACTAATTATGCAAAACTGGATTGTTAAATTTACAAGTTTGCTTTTTTCCAACATTAATTTTAATTGTGAGAAATTTTCTAAAGGAAAACTGGACTGATATGATTTGGTAAATCCTAGTAACGTACGCCTTTCCAAAAAATAAAAATTAATAGATAATCTTACCACTATCAGGCCAATCCACATCTAATCCATTATAAGCATTCTTTAATTTGGTAGTGATTATCCTTAAGCTTAGAACTTGTTGATTAACAATACTGTTAGGCCTATTCGTGTCTAAATTCACTTCGGGATTATTGATCTGGTTGTCAACGCCATCTCCCATTATTTGAACATCATACCTGGTTTTAAAAAGAAAAAAATCACATAATTATTAAAAAGTAATTTACAGGTTTAGAAAAGCAGTTGGAAAAGAAACAACTCCAAATTAAAAATAATATAAATGATTGTAAGAGAAGAACGGTTCCTAAATGCAAAACTGAAAGCTGTAAAGGTCTTCATTTGAAATGACTTCAATTTCCCATCAAATTTTTGTGACGCAAGAAAATTAAAACAAAAGAAATAATCCAGGAAGGACTGATAAGAATCCTTAAGCAATTGTCCACAATCAACAGAAAATTCTGGAATAGCAATCCTGGAAATAATTTTTTTTTTAACCTAGGCTGTTTGTTGGCTTCTTGAGATGTCTAAGGCCAGATTTGCAAAACCAGCCTCTCTGTAGTAAATCAATAAGATACCTTTTCAAAATATCCGAATACGATCAGGTTTTCACTGCAAGTCTCATCGTGAGAAGAACTCTTTTGAAAGTGGGTTTGGTTGCTGATTTACTTCAGGTACGTGTCCCATCTCTAATGTAGATTTTGCATTACTCTGATATTCTTTTTTCGAGAAGGTTTTACGAATTATCACAGCAGATCTTTTTATCAAAAACTGTTCTCTCTCTTGCAGAAACACCCAAACAGTACAAAACATCCATTGGTCAATTTTTCTGATATTGGCTGGATTCAAGTGAAGGTAATTAATTTACTGTAATTTTTAGATTAAAGTAAAAAATTTCAGATATATAAAGTTTCTTTGTAAATGCTCTCTTTCAAAACAATTAAAAATGTAGAATCTTATAATCACTCTATTTTTTCCAATAAACCGTAAGGAATTAGTTACTGATTACAGTTTGACTCTTATCCAATAACCCATCTTTCTCCTTTAGATGCTTATTAAGAGTTCAACCTTTATAATAGCAATAACAGTTCAATTTGAGATGATACAGAATCCATTCATAATTCAGATGAACTGTTCAGTTAGTAATAGGACATCCAACAACAATTCCATCCGAATACTAATTTTTGGGATCACAACTTTTCATTAGAATCTCGGGCAAAACTCCGAACGGCGGTCCCAAATTATGAAAACCTTTTTAATGATAGATAACAGTTTGACTGAAGGATAACACATAGCCAGAGTTATTACATTTATTTATTCATTTATCTAACAGAAAATATACTGTTTTGTATATATAAAAGAAGAATATTTAGGGTTTTCATTTCATTTATTTTTTATGCATTTTAATTATAAACAAATAAAAGTCTTCTTGGATTTGTGTTTACTGTTGCTATGGCAACTCGTACAGTTTAAGGCTGAACGTGCCATGGCTGGTAGACCGCAAGCACCAAGAGTAAAATTTAGTTTTACAGCGGAACGCTTTAGAAGTCTTTGACTGCTCACCGCGAGATTTTTACGGACACTTCGGACAATGCTTAAATATGTTGATCGAAAATTATGTGATTTGATGTGTATTAACTCTGGCTATGTGTTATCCTTCACAGTCGTACTGTTATCTGTCATTAAAAAGGTTTTCATAATTTGGGACTGCCGTTCGGAGTTTTGCCGAATCTCGTCAGTTGGAAAGCTACATGAAATAGTGAAAACAGGCTTTGCTGGAATTTTTGCTGATGCTTAGCATTCAAACAGTGTAAAAATAATGTTTGATAAAGACTTTGGGATGTAAAAAGGAACTATCTAAATAAATGTTATGGGGCAAATTTATTCTATCTCACTTAACGATAATCCAAATGTTCAGATTCAAATTTTATGCATTAAGTTTTCATGCAGAAAATTATAGTAGGTAAACAGAATTGTTATATTTTTTTACTTTTGCCATAAATACTAACCCTCTAATTCTGTGATTATTTCAATCTGAACAGCACCACATGTAAGATATATATTGCTTCATACATTAATATTGACTAATATTCCCTCATGAAACAATATTTCAATATAACTATTAGTTTGATTTATTATAACTTGGTTTATGAGGTTCAAATAGCCCCTTGAAATCTTTTTTAAGTTTTATACCTGTGACTTAGTCACCTTAGGAAGTAAAAAAATAAAGATAAAGGCTTCAGAAAAGACAATTGAATGAAACTTAAAATAACTTGTATCAACATTACTTGTTATCCAAACAAGTTATTTAACCAACTATTATAATTATTTATTATTGATTTTTATAATTTAGTAAAAACTTTGTAACACAAAACCTTAGTGAAAGTTTTCAATATCAAAAATAATGAATTTAAAAAACATTAAAGGCCAGAAAAGTTATTAAAACAGACTTATAATGATGCACATGATTCCCCAAATCAGGATATTTTGGCTGTAAGAGTAACTGCATTAATGTTTGTGTTAATACTTACTTTGCTTTTGTTAAGCCATTCCAACAATCGTCTTCTATTCCAGGATTAGCAGCAAGCTTATCATTGTTACATATCTGATAAGGCATATTGGTCCAAAAGTTCTTGGCTATCTTGACTTTGCTACGAATATCTCTCACCAGACGATCCAAACTGGTGCCAGCAGCAGTTATGGGCCGAGGACCATTCTCTGGACGTCCAAATTTAAGTGTATCAAAGGTCAACTCAGTATTAACGCTTCGTTTGCCCAATCTTGGTTGGCCGCAGTCATTAAAAACCTAAAACAGCAAAAGTTAAGCTTATTAAGGAAGTTAAAAGAATGCAATATAACTCGACAATAAAAAGAATTACATTTCTTCTATAAATTATACAGATTAAAGATCTATTCCATCCATGGGCATATACAGGGAATTGGCAAAGGGTCCCTGAAATTTTGAACACTTTTTTTGTTGTTGCTGGTCATTTCCCTAAGTTGTTCCGTCCAACAATAAACTTGTATGTATATCCATGATTACATTGTAATATTACATTAAAATGTTTCATCATTATTGTTGTTTTGGTTTTGTTTTTTCAGATAAGATTAAACTACTTTTAATCCATAATAATGTCATGGGTGTAATTAAAAAGAAAATAACCTCTACATATTAAAATTAAGCTCAATTACCATGACTCCTTAAATATTAAGTTAAATCCAACTTTATCACAGAATATCACAAATTGTCACAACAATGAAATGATTTGCTCATTCACTATCAGATCACCTTTTTAAATGAACTATGATCAGAAAGCTCACAAGAGAGAAACAAAATTTAAAAATAATAATAATAATAATTTTTTTCTGAGATTATTAAAATTTGCATATTATTTTCAATTGTATCTTTGAATATATTCATAAAATAGTATATTACTAGATTTACATAACATTTTGACCTTATTCATACCTTGGCTTTAACCATTCTAAACCTATATATATTATCAACTGGGTTACAATGAGATGACCTGGTTTTCATAACCAGATTAGAGATTTTTAGACATGATTCTGATTACTGGTGATGAAACGAATTTATTACCACTGTAATGAGGTTGATGTATAAGCCACAAGTGACACTTTAGGGATGTCTATTTTTATGGATTTTTTTTTAATTATTTAAAAAAAAAAAAACCTTGAATCTTCACAGCCGAATGTCTTTATTGTGAAGAAAATATTGTTGATTGAATTTTATAATTTAGAATACGTCTTTCATAATGTGACCCTTAGAATTGGAAGGATCAATCAGATAAAATACCTAAAAAAATAGTTTATTTTTTGACAACTGAAATTACCTTTGTGGATACTTCTGGTCCATTTTCCTGGAAGTTCATTATTGCATCAGAAATTTTAATGTTGATTGGCTCCACTACAGATTCAATATTAAATGGACCTTCCAGACGATCGGCTAACAGCAAAAGTGAGTCTAATATAAAATGAAAGACAAAAATTAGCAAATAACACAATCGTTTAAACAAATGTAATGGATGAAAAGCATGTTTTCTTATGTTATTACTCACCAATATAGTTGTTCCATTCATCATTCAGTTCTGCATGGTAAGCTAAACACCCTTTCATTACATTCAAACAGTAATTGTTACAGGCTTTTAAGTCAGGTAGACCTTGACAGTGATGGCAGTAAGTCATCCTCATTATTGCTCGGTTACATTCGGCACTCGTAGGAATCTAAATGAAAAACAACAAAGATTGTATCAAAAATCAACTTCATTGTATATTTCAACAATGTAGCATAATAATCAATTAATTTTGTGGATACTGGAAAGACTCAAAGAAAAGTTCAGATGTTCAAGAATCTGACATAAATTGTTCATTTTGTTAAATAAAGACTTGTTTAGAAAAAGAATCTATCAACATATAAAGAGATAGATGTAATTATGAGCTGTAAAGAACTTAGATAACTATATTTGATTTTGTTTGAAATTGTTTGTTCAACATCAACAGGTAGCTGAGAATCTAATTTTTCAGCAATTGAGAGCCTGAAGCAAATTAAAAATTCTTCCTTTTATTGTTAGTTCTTTGATTGAAGCTTTAATGGAGCTTTGACTATTTAATAATACAAATAATAATGGACTTCAAATGTACTAGACTGAGCTTCTCAGTAGCTACATGTTTTGTACAAATGTGGAATCAGCACATGGCTTTCCATTGCTGATCAACTGAATCTGTACAAAAGAAACAGTTTAGTCCTGACTAAATATGTTAATTCTAACTTATTTTCTCGATTTATATCAAGCCCTTTTCATACTCTCAGTCAATACTTTTGTTTTCTTTGAAGCACAAGTTGTCGTAAAACTGGAACCTGCGAGATTCATTCACTACAGAAGCAAACTAAAAGTCACAGAATACTTAGATTAGTGACTAAAACTTGACCATCAGCAATTTCCAATCTTTTTATTGGAAAGCTTTCCTTATTTTAGGGGGTTATTTATGGTTCATCCTGTACACTTAGGAATGAAAATGCCTGTCATTCCCCATCATCGAGCTTATCTTATTTAGCCGTCTTTCCCATCCTCCTTTATGACATCAAAATTAATGCTTTTCAACAAGCAAAGTGTACTTTGTACTTGTCTTATCACAGCATCAGTTCCTTCAGACAGAGCCTTAGATTTAGTCTAATCATTCAGGACTGTCTCAATGCTCCACCATCAATCACCTTTCGTTCTTTTTTTTTGTAAATATAAATGAAGTTTGTTCTGCTGAAATACCCTGTAAAGGAAATAGCAACAATTTTTTGCAACATATAGTAATATATGGGCAAAATTCCTATTTATTTATTTATTAAAGGGGGAAATGTCTCTTATCTTTAATGAATTCCATGATTTACTTCAATAACTGAAACCAAAAGCTATCTATTTTTTTTACAAGAGAAAAAACAAAAGAAAACAAAAACTTGGTATTATTATGAAAGGTTAATTTTTCTTTTATTGCGTATAAGTTAATTTAAAATTTGAATAAACTGAATTTCAGAAACATTAACTGGGGTGAAATAGAGCTGCCCTCGGAAAATTCTTAAGGAAATAAATACATAAATAGCAATACCTTCCGGATACAACTTAGCTCTTCATCAATCAGTTTAATAACTGCCAACAAAATTGTGATAATTAAAGTCTTGTTAGCGACCCATTTGGGAGCTATTGTGATAGCTATTGTGTTCGTCGGATTGCCAAACAGATTTCACCATCGTGTTTAGAGGCCCAAAGACTGTAGGAATGGGGTATTTTTAGGGGATAATGCCCCCCCCCTTACCCCCACCCAATGTTTGAGATATTTGGCATTGCTGTCATTGTAACCCCCTAAAAATCCCGAACGAAAGGTCAGATCGACAAACGATGGTGTTTAGAGGTCCACACAACGTAAGAATAGAGTATTTTCAGAGGTCAATTCCCCCCTCCCCCCCCCATGTTCGAGATATTTGGCATTGTTTCACTGGATTTATTTATTAGCTTAAATATTAGAAATGCAACCATCTCATTTCAGTTGTCAGCTGTAGCTTGATGGTTAAGGTTTCGGACTAATATACTGAAGATTGTCGGTTCAAATCCATATATATATATATATATTTCTCATTGTCCTTATGGTTTTTTCTTATTTTCCTATCTTTTTTGTTATTTTTTCCTTATGTTATTGTAATTTCTGTTTTTATTATTATCATGGGTCACCCTTAAATTTATGCTTTAGCACAAAATTATATTCACTTGGTTTTTTGTTGTTGTTGCTGTTGTTGTTTTATTTTGTTATAGCTATTAAAAAATATAAATATCAACTTAATCCATATACTTCTGAAATCAACTGCAAAATTACAATTAGTTTTAATTAAATGACTAGTTAGAATTAGTCATTTACATCAGTTTTATTTATCGCTTTTTTTATTTGTCTTATACCTGATATTAACATTACAGTAAAATATTATTGCCCAAATAATTAAGAATTAGATTAGTGTGAAGAGTGCGTATGCTCTTTTCTTGGTTTTTAAATGATAAAAACAATAAATTTCTAGATAAAACTAATTACTATTACAATGGTTTGTCAGAAGGATGAGAATTTTTAATCTTCATTTGATCCCAATTGACAATAGGATAATAACCATAAACTAGGAGTTCTAAAATTAAAAATACAATTGTTTTAAACTAATTAAAAAAAGAGAAAGATCAATACAGAAATCTGATACGAAATAGGTTTAAATTTATTTAGTGCTAAGGACTAATTGTTCAAAGCATAAATGGATCCTGTGTCAGATAAATCTAAAATCAACCCTAATAATAAATAATGACGAAATTACATTAGATTATGACGTAGAACATTTCTCATTGTAAAAACTGTCCATTAATAATTTTAATTTTAAGCAATTTTTAAAATAAAATATCAATAGATTCTTCTACAAATAATATTTGGATCGAACTTATTTTCATTTTTAAATCTACAGTGCAGTTACCTTCATGATGTTCTTGGTAACGTCTCGTCCAACTGCAAGACCCTGAACAAATGTCCGTGCCGCAACAAAAGCCCTTTTCACCTGAACATTAAGTTTTTGTGGAACATCACCAAATGGCTGTAGACCCTCCATCATTTCACCTACACATGTTAAATATCTAAAAAGAAACAATACATTATAATTATTTTCACGAAGTTTTGTACTTGATATAATAACTAATGAAGAGAACCAAAATCAATTTATTTTAATTAAAAATAAATAACTATAAAATCTTTAAAAATCAAAACTTCACTAGGAACATTATCTATATATATAAAAATGAATGTATCTTTGTCTCTTTCTTTCTTTCTTTCTTTCTTTGTCCTTTATAGACTCCTAGGCCCTTTGACCTATCTGGACCAAACTTTGCAGAATTACTCTTTAGGACCCTGCGAAAAAGATAGGCTACCTTGGAATGCGGACCCCCCCCCCCCAAGGGGTTGAAAAGGGGTAAAACCCCTGAAAAACCCAATATCCACCTGGTGGTGAAAATGAGAACTACACAATATTGTGTAAAGTGAAAAATTCACTCTCCTAATTAGAAGATTAGAAGATTTCACCCAAGTCAATTGCAAATAAAATAAAATTCGCTCTCCTATGGGGGCAGGGACACCCCACTCAGGTGGGGGGATGGCAACACAAGGGCCTAAGTGTTCCACCCCCGACCGACACCGGGACCTTATATTTAGGGCCCCTTCTCGGGCCCCCCAAGTCAATTGCAAATAAGGAAAAATTCGCTTTCCTATGGGG
>JAFIDM010006943.1:45656634-45703681 GCA_023159025.1 Thereuonema tuberculata | reverse complement strand
TCATTTTGACAAATATAATATTTCAAAATCGCATCGGAAATTAATGATTAAGTTCTATATAGTACACGTCTGTTAAAATTACAATTTATTCTGTAATAGGTGGTGGAATGGAATGTTAGTAATTCAACGCTGCAATCGATGATTTTACCGTAAGTTCAAGCAAAACTAAAGAAAATGCTATTGATGGGAAATCTGTGTCGCTGTGATAGTATACAATTTTTTTTTTCTCTTACAAGAAATGACAGAAATCTGTCGCGTTCTCTATCAACCGAATCCAGGACAACGGTCCTTTATGAAATCGGATTCTTGGAACATCTGTCAATCAACTTCTATTCGCTGCGCCCTCCCTCCTTTCACTCAGTGGTTGCAACCATTTTTCCATCAATATTTTTTAGTCCAAACGACTGCTGCCGAGACACTCGCATTTTGATACGAGTGGGTGTAGTCATTTCACAACTAGAAGCGCAGAGAGAGAAAAAAGAAAAAACAAATTCAGCTATTTTTGGCGAACCTTCTACAGAGTCATGCGGAAGACAGTTCCACAAGGCAATTTTTTTTTACTCTCTTTCTCTCTTTTCCTTCTAAATTTGGCATTTTTTTTTTAAAGCAATTATTTATTAAAGTTAATTTATTTAATGTAAGTCTCATGCTAATAACCGCGATATAATTTGAGAATCGTAGATGGATTAGTCCTAGACTAAATGGCGCCTCAAGTAAACGGCAATTTCCGACTTTCTATTTTTTTTTCCTACGCTCTTCATATCATTTTCTGATGCATATTTTGCTGAAACTCAAGAATCTGTTAATTTTACATTATGAAATTGGTATTCTAGGCGATCTCTTGCCTTTCATGCTAACGCTAATGATCGAAGTATGATTTTTTTTTTTTTTTTTTTACTTTAAAACAAATGTCGTAAATTTCGATTATCTGAATAGGAGTGGTTTTAGATCAAATACGCCGTTAAAAACAGAACAAAAAATTTTAATGTTTGCTTTCAAAACATTACGGATACGGATGCTACAATGAGCCACAAACGGCTTTCGTTCACACTACTGTGCCTCAAAAATTGCCTCTTTTAATATTTGGGCAAATTACAACATATTATTCAATAGATCGAAACTAAAAAGTAATGAACACTTCACTTCGACACTTGAGCAGTGAACGCTGCCACTTGAACAGGAAGCCATTTTGTTTGATTAATGAAACTTTATTCATATTTTTACAGCTGTTTGAAAATTCGACGAATAGACGAGACGTTATTCTTCAAGTTCATTAATGCGTTTTATGAATGGAAACAGACACGTACTTTGATTCCAAGACAGGCTGAAAAACTATCTTCGTTCTGTGTTTGGTCCATTTTCAGATATGTATTTTTTCAAAAGTACAACAACGGAAACGTTTAACTTAATAAAAACTGACATTAATTATCTATTTTTAAAATTGTTTTAAGAAGTTCAAAAAAAAATATCAATCAATCAAAGCATTGATGAATTCAGTTAAATTTAGTGAAATTATTACAAGGAAAATGAAAGGCCCCTTCCGACGTTATCTAATCTCTATTAATACATAATGTTGTCATTTTATAACATTTTTGTGTCACATTCTTCAATGTGAGAATTTGTTTAAAATTGAAAAGGGCACTTTTTTTTCCTCCATCCTGAGCAACACGTCGCGAACTAATTTGGATGCCAGCAAGAAGGATATTACTTTGCTTCAATTCATTCGAAGATATCAACGGGAATAAAACAAAAAAATCTGAAACTTCAGGAACTGCCTTCATAAAAGTTAGCGAAACTGAAATTTTATAGGGTTTAAATCCATAGGAAAAAAAAAAAAAAACAGCTTTGAAATCGGAACTTCTTTGAGCTACTATAAAATAAAAAAAAACATCCTGAAGTTTATATCATTCAAACAAATCATTTTATATTAATATAATTCTAATTTAGAATAAATCTGTATGGTTTTTATCATCTTGAAGAAGAATTGCAAACTAAATAAAAAAATAAATGTAAACTTTTGTTTAGACTATCCCTGTAAATTATCCAGAATAATCGGAATGATAACCCAACTCTTCGGCTGAATGACCATGATGGATACATTATCAATTGCTCTGTGATATTATAGACATGTTTATTATAGTAAGTAACGCTCTCCATCTAGTTGAATGACAGACCGCGAACGATATTGTTGATATATTTCTATCTATCAATCTCAATTACCGATCGCGATTCTTGAATATCATTTTCCTATAAATGCTAACTTATTCATTCTTTTCGATTATTGTAAAGAGCTTTTGTTATTGTATGGTAGACTCAAATGAAATCGGGTCTTTTTTTTTTTTAAATCATAATGAATTACTTACATTGGCTCAACCAATCTCAAAGATGAGATTGCATTTTCAAGTGACACCCTCTTACATTATTATTGGAAAGCATCGGTAAATGCAGAGGCATGATTTCTTTTTTTTTTTTTTTTTTAATTCATTCGTTTGTGGTCGAATGGAAAGCTAGCAAATAAATTAGTTGAAACATATTTTTAGTGAATTTCTTCTTACAGATGCCATAATAGTTTTTATATAAGCTCATGCTGAAATTACTGGTATACAGGACAATTTAACATTGTTCACGTCATTCAAAACTCACTCACCAACTTCCACTCCGTTTTTGAAAAAAAAAAAAACAAGATAGGGATAGTGATTAGTAAATCTATCACAGTGCTTTGCAACGGCTTCTGAGTCACGTTTACTTTAGAAGACTGCGCCGGGGTGGTCTGGAAAATGCTCGCGCGAGTCTGTTTGCGACCCCCATGCTATCTTACTCACCCGTATATGGAATAATCGTCATTCTTAACTCAAACCTTGTTAATACACTGAATTCCTAATAATGATTTAAAACAAAAATTTTTAGTTGATGAGGGGATCGAACCCACGACCTTCGCCTTATTAGCACGACGCTCTAACCAACTGAGCTAACAGGCCAACTACAACTGAACTAACAGAAGCCGTTGCGAAGCATTGTGGGATATGTATCCACAGACAGACAAACCGGGGATATAAGGCGTCTTTCAGAAGCCTAAAAAGAAAAAAAGTTATCGAAATTGAAGAAGAGCTGCCTTTTATATTTGCGTTAAGAAACAAATTAAACATTCATGAACTAAAACATTAAGATTTTCCTGATTATGTAGTCATTATGAAAAATATAATTTCCTAAGGTAAACGAGAAGCCATATTTTATTTATGACTCTTTAAAAATTAAATTGTAAATATTTAATTTTTAACAAAAAGCTAATAAAATAAATGTGAATTATCGAATCTTCTTTTTTAATAACTGCAAAAAAGAAAGAAAATAAACTTATAATTTTTATCTGCATTAAATTCACAGCTAAATATATAGCTAACGCTAAAGAATAGATTGTATATATAGATCTCGTGCATTTTTCTGGAGAACAATCCCTACGGGTCTCTTCTAATTTCCTTGTCTAATCCAAACGAATTTAAAACAATCTTTTTAATGTAGCTTTTCTTTCTCTTTCCAATTACTTAGGATTAAATTCAGATTTGATTTTTTTTTTTTTTTTAATATAGACTCAGTTCTTTTCCAAATGAGGAAACTGTAAATGCATAAGAAAATAACTGTATTAAGTCGTTGAATTCTTTGAGCCCAAACGAACGACATCCAAATGCTGCGTCATTCGACAAGAAACGAGTCCGCTAGAAACGAGTAATGGAATACGATCCAAATATTTACCTGAAAGTTACCAGACTGAGAGCAACTGGACAAATTGGTGATGTTGGTTCTCAAATATAGTCGTCAGATAGGTACCTTTCATGTTCACAGTCAAACTACAGCTACCGATTTCAAAGGATATGTAAATAAGACTTTTAATGGTTCCAGACAAATGAAGTGCACTTTCTTCGATGTAAACATGTTTATAGAAACGAACAGTGTCAGCATGTCTGAAATTCCTGAATCGGTAAGTTTCACGAAGTGGCCTTTATGCTTCCTGATGACAAATGGGTGTTAGGACTGAATGGATAATCATCATTCGATCGAATATTAAGACACTTTGTCCATACTCATTATTCAAGACATATCAAGGGACGACTGACGATGATAAATACCAATGCTGAGGAAATACTGGATATGTCATTACCCCATCGGACAGTGCAATGCCGTCGTGTGGACAAAGAAGAACTCTTCGATCTTTTTATGTTCTCTTCCAAAAATTTCACACACATTAATTTCATTTTCTGAAATCCGAGGCCGATTCCAAAATCTGGAGTTAGGCCAATGCTGTTTTAACTTCAATCTCTTAGAGCATTGGTAATAAACTCTTTTTATTTAAGGGGCAAAATGAAAGGTGCTACATCCATACGATCACAATCAGAAAGATTTGTGAATTATTGTTAGCAATGTAGAATCTACATTCTACAATAATAACGAAGGCTGCGCCTTTCAAACTTTTGAGATCATAGACAGTATTATATTCTTTGCTTAACAAGTAAGACACGTCCCATCTCCGTTGTTTATCAATCCAAAGAAATTTATAAAAATATAAATCAGTGTTTCCCAACGTGGGGCCTACGCCCCACATGCGGCAATTTGATGTTAAGGGGAGGCAATTCGTAGAGTCTAGAATCTAAAATGTATACTGTTTCTTATTTATTTATGAAAAATCGTAATTGTATATAAATTATATTAATTAAAGTATGTAACAAATATATACACTTCATGGTAATAACGTTTTGATGGTATTATTATTATTATTATTAATAGGGGGGGGGGGGGTAATAGTAATAGGGGCATAAGAATTTTAGAAGGGCTTAGGTGGGGCACAGCACAAAAAAGGTTGGGAAACACTGATATAAATAGTTTGCAAATGGTAAAATAGTAATGGACTCAACAGAAGGAAAATACAGTACACTTTCGGAACTGATAAATTAATGTTAAAAATTAAAGGATCATTAATATATTCTTGTTTTATCGCAATAATCATCTATCTTTAAAAATCCACAAGCACTTCAGTGATAATACCAATGATTTTAATTTACTGTACTGATCGTACGAAATGTATATGTAAGAATCAGGTTTGGTATTTTCATTTTACTCAGTCGAAAACGTATTCGATGGTCGTCTGGTCATAACATTATAGAGTGAAGAATTTCTTTCCACAATCACAACATCAACGGGATTTTGATCAATGACATTTTTTTTTTTTGTCACGTTTAATTCCTGAATCAAAACTTCAAAATTGTTCTGTTTCAGAAATATACATAAATTCATTATACGATGTCTACATTTATTATTATTCGATATTCTTTTCGTATCTGATAAAAACCATGAAGTAAGGATAAAACCTCAACACTTCTTTCGTGGCGGAAGTTGAAAGAGAACTGTGTCGGTAGAATTCAAAGAAAAACCTCAAAAATTAATTTGAAATATAAATAACGAAAAGCACCAAAGGCTAGCACAAAGCCCTGTCGTGATCCTAAGTTGGAAACCACTGCCCTACAGCGTGCCTGGGATGTCCCAGAAAGGAGTGTAGCTTCCTCTACCCCCTCAGACCCACCGGGGGCTTTTGTACATGAAAGATACCTCATACCAACTAGTTTGGGATTGTCTTGTTTGAGGCATTGTGGTGAGGTTTATAACTGTTTCCCATCGGGGATTCACTTCCGACCCTTGAAAGACCTGTCGTAACAATTTTATTGGGAAACAGAATTTTGGTTGTATATTTTGAACATCAATTGCAAATCTTCTGCACTTTCATTACATCAGCTATTTTGGATACCCCCTTGCCTTATGTCACTGATCTATTAACACATCTCGTATTTTGTAAAACACAATTCACATGATAATTCCTTTGTTGCATATTGAATTATTTTCCAAGAGAGGTATACTGTATGTTAAAAATAAGTATCGATTAAAATCATATCTTTATCTTCATTATCATTTAAAATTCCAAACAAATACAAACTTCATCAACATGTCTTCAATATTTCGTCCTATTTTTCAAGGACTTTCTCAAGATCCATATGTTAGGAATGAGAAAAAAGGATTTTTCTCTTTCCTTTTATGTTTCATATTTTGTATTTTTCGTCATTTAAGTTTTAAACATATGGATCTTGAGAAAGTCCTTGAAAAATAGGACGAAATATTGAAGACATGTTGATGAAGTTTGTATTTGTTTGGAATTTTAAATCGATTAAAATCCTTTTTCCTGGATACATTGAAACATTGTTTCAAGAAACCATTTATTAGAATTACAATAAATCACAAATAAATTTAGAACGGACTTATTTTTTTTTTCTTTTTCTAATTCGTTAAAAAAAGAGAATTTCTGTGACACAAGAGCCTGAAACAACGATATTACTAAAGTTTAAACAATCGTTTCAGATTATTATATATTTAAATAATATTAAACTACCTGGCATTTGAACAAGCGAAGCTTAAGAAACAATTACTGGCAAATCTTGAGAAATTAATATAAAATTTAAATGTTCAAAAAGCCATTTTTAAACTATGTTTATATATTGAAAAATGTATGAAGATGATACAAATTACAATAAAACACCTGATGCTGTAAAGGGAAAGTATTTTTAAAAATGTGAGAACCGCAAAGGTATCCAGAGTTATTAAACACCGACCCAATGGCTGTCTGTTCGATGCTTATCTGACCACATTCCCACGAGCAAAGACCTTATTGGGGGTGGAGTGAAGGTCAAAGGAGAACCGGGAGGATTGAGTAAATTCATAATAATCCCATCTTCAAACGCGCGCTCTAATTGGTTTTTATCGGGTGATCCATCTACCGACATTCTCGTGGTCGTCGCCATGTTCGAATTCCTGATCGACTTGTTCCCATGAATAAATTGATCAGTTATCGTCCGTTTCGAAAGCAGCGTGTCATTTAATTTGGCAATGGCGATCGCATTCAATTGATGGTTCTGTTCACTGCCGCCAGGGACGGTCCACTTGGCGTCAAGGTCGAAGGTGGGTTTTTCTGCCTCTTCCTTCTCTCCTCCTCCTAGGTTCACAGCAATTCCTCATCGGTTAACAAGATCTCAGTCGACGGAAGAATTAAAAAAAAAAAAAGCGTTTATTACAAACAGCTCCAGTGATTACATAAAAGGAAAAAAAAGCCTGAAAGCTTATCAATTAAGACACGGCAGTTCCAGTTCGAAGTCCAGGTTTTCTTTTCACAAATAAATAAAAAAACAACAAAACATTACAATTAAAAAAACGATACTACATGACGTAACTGCGTTATTAGTTTTTAAATAGTGGCGATGTTAGATCTATGTAATAAGAATAGCTTTTCTTTTTTGCTTTGTTAATCTTAACTATGGGAAGTTTTATGAAAGGCCACGTGACTGGCTGGAAAACGGAATCGTCTGGAATGAAGGTGTTCAATTGAATTTACTTGTGTGAAGAAAGGTTCAATTAATCATGTGTCATCAACAATGCGTAAAATGTCAATTATCGTGTAATGCGGCAAACTCCTCTTGGGTAGGGGGTGAGGTGGAATGGCATTCTACCTGTCGGCCATGAAATACCACCATTATCTGACCATCTGCCGCTGGTGGCGCCACCCCACCAAAGGTGCCTCAAGCCAAAGCGCCTTCGCCGCTCATAACAGATAAGGGCAATGGCGGACTAACAACCTACCTGAGGGAGGAGAAAAAAAAAAAAAAAAGAAAGAAATAGACGGAATTCCATATACACTACCCCCTCCCTTCTGACCGGATGGACTCTCCCACCGCATTCCAACCGAAAACCGAAGCGCGCGCTCTCCTTTTCCCTTCAAGAAAATGCGAACAGCGAAAGGTAGAAGTTCACTTGGCTTCTGCGTTGTTACAGAATCGAAACTTCAAACAAAAAAAAAAAGGGTGATAATTCGTTAATTCTCTTGCGGTCAATCACCCATCAGCTTTGAAGCACCGAAGGAATGCGAGCAACTTACAAGAGCAATCAATGGCTTACCAAGTTAATAACAAATAGGACGAGCAATATTTGGGTAAAGGCTAACCCATGACTTCATTGATTAAATCTGAAGAATCTTTATTTATTTTATTTATTTTTCGATTTAGTTACGAAGACATTTGCATTCGTCTTTCAATGTCCTTGAAATTCCTAAAACAGGTAACAATGTGTGACTGGACTTCGGGCGCCAAATTAAAACTCATCCACCTATACAATATCTTTTACTTTCGTTTACTGATTCTATAATCACAATTTATAAATTTCACTGCAGCAGGATGTAATTGAAGTTCTACACTTCGGGGTAGCTTTCAAATAAAAAATAATAATGACTGTTATTTCCCATTGTGGGTTTTCGTCCGTTATCTACCAATTGCTTCATTTCAAACATTCAAGCAAATACCATCAACGGAATTTCAGAATTTTTTTTATTGGGGGAATCAAAAATTAATAATGCTTGTCGACTTATCTTTGGGTTTTTTTTCCCCAAAAAAAAATTTGAGGAACCCCCCCCCCCCCCCCTCATCCACCTACGGCAAATACTGAGTTAGTTTTAACTAAATTAACAAAGAAAATACGTTATTATACCTTCCCTAATGTATTATCTTGTATTAAATTTCATTTTTCGCAGCCTTTCTCTAGTTTTATTAACGTAAGGCAAAAACAAAGCGGATTTGTACCGAGGACAAGTAAGTGAACAAAGCAGTGGGTGAAACTGTGGAACGTGGATCTACATTCATGGCTGTTCCTCGGAGTGAATCAATGCTTTCCTTACGTCGGCTCTATTCTGGAGCTGCCGCGTTGCTTTTGTGTTGTCCGATTGACAGTGAATAGGGTTAGTTGAGCAAATCACGTGGAAAGATGAGAGTAATCTATTGTTGGAACGTTCCATTGTGACAGATGGGGGAATGACCACCTCCGAAGGCTGCCGCTAGCAGGGATTCCAGTGTGGACCCCATTGATTGAGATGTCCCTTCAAACAGTGACGACCACCCCCATAGAAAAACACGTCTTAACATGCACAACACAAAAGCAACGAACAAAAAACACTTTCTGGATATTCTTTTTTTTTTCACAAGCAATCAATTATATTTTTATAGTTCGTAGATAAAAAAATTTTGTAACAATAATTCAGAGGCTAAGTTTACTTCAGGAATTCTGTAATTAATTAGAAATTACAATAATGGATCAACCTTTTCTCCTGTCAAGGAAGTGGCCAAATTTTCAAATTTTTTTCATTGTCAAAGAATAAAAAAAAAAAGATGAATTACTGCTGCCTGTCTGTCATTTCAACATAAAATACTTGTATTAATGAAAGTTTCTGAATCCTGCTATTAAATTTTGAAGCTTTTGCGCGATGGAAATATTTGGTGAAAAGATTTCACAGAAAGTGTTGGCGGGTCAATCAACTATTCTTTGTACTAAACGCGAGCGACAACATAATGATTTTTTAACAAACAAAAATCGAAATAACTTCCTATGTAGCACATTTACGATTAGTGAATGAAGTTTAGTTAAGATAACGGGCAGATCACTTTTTTTTATTTGAAGAGCAATATTTTGCTTTATTTAGTGAGATTACGGCGGTAATTTGTCCCCTGCGTTACAAAACAAAACAAACAGCCTACTTTATTGTATAATATTTCGGATTTTTTCTGTCATTGTCGCTTATCCTTACTATCAATTACTACTATTTAACATATATTTTGTATATTTAATAGCAATCTGTATTAAAATATTCGCTTTGGGAGTTTGCGAAGCCTCTGAAATGACAGGAAAACCAAATATTCGCGGGGAAACATTGTCCCCTAAGTTAGTGTAAAAATACTAAAATATTCGTAATTAAACTAACATCGGTCACTGTAAAGCTCTTGATCAATAACCTAATAATACTTTGGGGTAAAAATAAAGTCCAATAATTATTTCCAAAAACAATATTTATTAAATTTGTGTTCGGTAAAAAGAATAGTCGATTGACCCTGGCATTGATGTAATTTTTTTTCTTTTCGCACGTTGTTCAGGCATTTTCTTAATTGCAAATGACGCATTTTTACTTGATAATTTTAAATGTTAATTTTTTATTTCAGACCTTAGTATCTTCTTAAAAGAAGAAGAAGAAACGAAAACCCCAAAGAAAGGTAAAGTTACGTCATCGCTGTAATGAGATTCCAAGTCGGCCATTTTAGAATCTTGCACAGCACTTGGGGTGACTGTACCGGACTGAGAACTGCTGGATAGCGGATGTACTAATGTACTCGAGTACATCAGGAAGGTTTATGGAACGATAAATCCGCTGCGATAACTATCAGAAACGACCACGTGTGGTCTTTGGAAGGTCCAGGTGCAAACAAGTGCCACCAGGTGGTAATGACAGTCGTGCACCGAACAAAAGACGGACGAAGAACCATTCACCGTTTGCACTGATCTTCATCCTTCTTAGCCGTCAATGGTTTCCCGCCCCCACAAAGACCCTTTCTCTCTATGTCCTCCACTAATTCCGGGCTGGTAATTACGTTCCCTTCAAACTCCTGATCGGCAGAAAAACAGTGGGGCAAGGATTAGCTCCGCACCCACGCTCTCTCTAATAGCAGACGATAGCACCCTAGTGGAGACAAAACTGATAAGATAGAATATCACCAAATTAAACACAACTAACAGCAAAGGAAAGAAAGAAAAAAAAGGGACAGATTTGTCCCGCAAGTAAGAGACCCGCTATTAAATTGAACGCGCACGTCATTTCCTTAGTGAGCATCTACTAAGACCCAGCTGTGGAGGATTATCCTCTTTCAATAAGGGCTTTAGAAATGTCTTAAAATATATTTCTTCACACTTGTATTCAACGAATAAACTACTTCCGCAAAACAGAAAAATGTCTTAATTTTTTTTCTTTCTTTCCACATTTGGCGAAAGTCATCGAATTAGATTTAGGATTCAGAAGACGAAAAAGAAAAGTATCTTTGACATGCCAATTTTCAAATGACCAGTTGTAAATAAAACTTTTTCTTTTTTCTTTCTTTATTTAATAGGCTCCCAAATATCACTGGGCAACTAACATAATCTAAACATACTATAAGCGTTTCAGTCTCAACATTAATTTGACAACAGAGTCCTATGAATGTATTTTGAATCACACAAAAAATATTTGGAAAATAATAATCAGAATAGGGCCTTTCTTTGAAGAAGATATGCAGAATTTATTACAGGCAGAAAAGGTAAAATAATTTGTACAAAATTATTGAAGCGTTTTGAAACAAAAAACTATCTTGAGCACAAATCGGGGCTGTGTTTTGAAAGGGTTGAAGGCCCTTTGAAGAAATTCAACGTTCAAATTCTGTTATTTTAATTCCGCGAAAATCCGACTAGAATCCTGAAAATAAAACTGATTGGGGCGTGAGAGACTTCTAGAATAGGTCAAGTTAAAATTGCGAGATAATAAATTATCAAAACACAAATGTTTATCTAAGATATAAGTTTTTCAATTGCCTCTGCGTTTGTATGGAAAAGAAGGTTGTCTTTATTTCCTTTCATTGTATGAAGTAGGATTATTTAATGAACGCATAATTATCACCAGAAATAAACTAAACACTGAATTGCCTCTAAGGAACGTAAACAGTTTTGCTGCTTCCAAATTTACAATGTTGTTCAAAAAAATGTTTGCTTAATGTTATGTTTTTACATGTTGATTAAAGCTCATAGTTGCAACTTTAGGGTTTATATATATAGTGTATTTAACTTTGCTTAGTGACTTTAATTAATGCAAATAACAAACTTACAATAACAACAATCCGATTGCTAAATACAGTCAGACCTCGATATAAGGTCAGACCTTGGGACCTCGCGAAAGTGACCTTATAAGCGGGATGACCTTATAACCGATTCATATGCATTTGTCAATAAATAAGCATTATATAAATACAGTATAATTCTTTGTAATATTTAATATGTACAAAAATATCAGTTTATTAGGTTATAATTTTTTAATTTAGTTGAACCAATTAAAACTAATGGAATCAGAAAGAAATTATTTTTTAAAAATTTTAATTCGGGATAAAATTGCATACAAATAGTACTAGTATGCTCCAGCAAAGTACTGATGTACAAACTGACCTTACTTAAAATAATCCATAATACAGGACTGTCGCGATTTTGGTTTCATCTTTTGTACAATGTTTTCTAAGTTTTGTAGTTTCTGAAAATTTAATGTTCTTGAATGCTTCTGCTTGTGTCACCGCTTCACTTACAGTATCACTGTCGTTATCCTCACTTCTAATGCATTGGAATCTAAAACTTGCGAAACAATTTCGGAAATCGAAGTTTGAGAAGTGGTAGCAATTTTATCATCAATTCTCACATATTCACTTTCCCCTTCTATAGCACAGCCGCGATTTCTGAGATCTTGTATTAACACAGGTGAAGGAATATCGTCTTCATCGTCTTTTTTCCTAGAATTTGAGAGGATGAAGGGCTTTGTGAAAAAGCTGTCCCTCCGTCAGGAGGTGAAATGACGCCGATAAAAGATCGTACCCACAGGAAAAATTCTTGGAATTGAATCAGTGTGGCAGTGAAATCACAGACAAAAGTGACCTTATATGCGATTTCGGTATTTAAGACCTGGCCATATATCCGATAATCCATATCATAGAATTCCTATTCAATGAGCCGGGACTTTAGAAAAGTGACCTTATAAGCGGGTGACCTTATATCGAGGTCTGACTGTATTCTGTTTCTTATTTGCAGATCACTCTATTACTTTATAGCTGTACCCCACGAAAGGAAACAACCCAGACTCAATTCACTTACTTCGAAA
The DNA here is from genome assembly GCA_023159025.1 of Thereuonema tuberculata. Classification (NCBI taxonomy): domain Eukaryota; kingdom Metazoa; phylum Arthropoda; class Chilopoda; order Scutigeromorpha; family Scutigeridae; genus Thereuonema; species Thereuonema tuberculata. The sequence goes on along the minus strand of JAFIDM010006943.1, from coordinate 45,690,894 downwards.
AGAACATTTAACTCCTAAATCACAGTATTTCTTGATGAGTGAATGCTGAAGATGAGAGAAGATAATTTTGAGTATTTATCGTTCAAACCGAATAAGCATTTGGTAGCAGACATATTAGTACTACTTGAATGGTAGTAACTATCAGATTGTACTTAAAATCTATTTTTAATGCAACAAACAATCAAGCCTGCATTTTCTCTTTGATTTGCATTAATTAATATATAATATATTAAACAAACTAAAGTGTCAACAAAGATCAACGTAACAGCTCTAAGACATGTAATGTAAAGAATAAAACCTAACAGCTAAAAATACATTTTAGTGAAGCCTTTGAACATTTATTTAAAACTTATTACTTAGCATTATCATTTTTTTTTTTTTTAATGTTTATTATTAATTACATTTAAAGACATTTTATGTAGAATAAAGTAAAAAAAAATGAAAGAATGGTGTTAGTTTATTTTCAAACCCTCAACTTGGTAAACTTTAACATTCAAAGGGAGCTATTAATAAGGATCTTAATAGATTAATTAATATCTTTCAAATCTGGCAGTATAATTTTCTCTTATTAAATTTTATTAAACATATTAAACTTCAACAGAAATATGTTAAAAAAATGACTTGTGATTGCATAGCACCGAAAAAAGATCCAGAAACATCGTATTTATTTTGAACAAACGCCATCTTATGTCTATTCTCTTACGTCTATTAATATTATGTCCTAAGTTTATCAGTGCTAACGTTTCATTCTTTGGCTATTAGAAGAATGTGAACCTAATACTATTAATCGGGCAAGAAGTTATACTGAAATACAGTTGGTTTTTTTTTACAAGTGCTTGACAAACATTCGTCAAGTTTTTTTGATAAATAATAAAATTGGCCAATTACATTAAATCGAAACAGTTCCAATTTTGGCAAAGAGACAACGAGTCAGTATTTTTCTGTTCTTGGTATATTATCACGTGGAGAATCCAAAATGTATCCCAAGAAACTGACTCAGAATCGCATTGTAAAAGATTAGAAATAATCGAGAAATCAGTTTAGGTTTAAAGTCATTGATAACTTTTATTGTTTTTTAGGGAAATCAATTCCGTCGAACTTATACTCAGAATTGGGCCATTTTCTGGTTCTAGATCATTTGCTTATTATTAAGATAGCTGTTATTGGATCTTAGACAGTCAATGAGCTAACGACTTATTGCCAGCGAATGGTAGGGAAGACATGCACATTAATTGAACATTAAAACTAGGAATATTTTGATTTTCGTTGATTTCAGCCCAAATTCCTCAGGATTCAAATCCTTTTTTTTTTTTTTTTTTTTGATGCAACAAAATAAGCAAAATCACAACAGAAACAACGAAAAAATAAACAAGAAACAGACTCTCTCTACTTCCTCACACGGGACACATCAATAATACATTGCTGTTTGGGTAACCCCCAACTGACACCGAAAAAAGATCCAGAAACATCTGTCTTGCGCTGTCAATAATGGAGGGGGGGAAAAAAGAAAAAAAGATCGAGAATCAAATATTTTATTAGTTATGCATCCCGAGTGAGAAACTGATCTTTCAGTTATTTGCTTTATTTCTGTAATACCTTCGAGGGATACGAACTAAAGATCACTACTAGAAGTGGAAATATTGTTGTGAATTCCTAAGCCTAATTATAATGCTTATGTGTGAACAATCACTATCTTCTCTTTCACATTGAAAGTTTTCAAGCAATTATATTTTTATTATCTGCGTTTATACGAAGCAAACACTATCGTTATAACAAAGAGACCACGTGTTTCGTACGTGAAATCCCAGGATTTATTTCACGCTTAAATAAATAAGTCTTTAGACAATCAAGAAATATTCAGTCATTCATTAAAAAAAAAAGATTTTTGTACTATAATTTTTTTTTTTATAATAAAAAAAAATATAGAATGTAAATACTGTAATATAAAAAAGAAGCTTGTCTGAGCATGCTTAAACAGGTAGAAACTTGAATGTTCTCGTAGGGAAGAATAAGGGCGGGTTTGGAGACCTTATTTCAACCTTCCCCACCTCCTGCAGACGTCTGATGCTATTTTGTCAGGAAGGAAGAAAAAAAATCCTACAGCAACGCTTCAGGAAAGACGAGCAGCGAAACCACCAGATGACCAATGAATGTTTTCGTTTTGAAAGTCATATGGAAACATATAGTGTGCTTATTTTTCCCAAATTTAGGATTTAGTCTAATGACTTTTAGACTATAGCTTGACAGACAATTCGTGACGAACGAGATTTCTCGAGATTCGCGTAAAATCCGAGACAATAGCCTCTTTTCGAGGCTTCTCGCAAAATGTCGACACACACTATTTTGCGTTCGCTGCTTTGTAAAATAGTGTCTCGACATTTTGCGAGAAGCCTCGAAAAGAGGCTACTGTCTCGGATTTTACGAGAATCTCGAGAAATCTCGTTCGTCACGACTCGTCTGTCAGGCTATATAGATTAAGCGATTTAGTTTTTTCCGAAAAATGTATCAGCTCTCCAAATGATCAAACTATTTATTTATCCTCTTACAATTTAACAGTTATTAAAGTTGGTTTGATTAAGAAACTTGCTCTTAATTAAACAATATGGCTTTAATAATATTGAAATTTCCAGAACCTTCCCCCTCCACACATACACACAAATACCACAACCACCACCAAAAAAACATGTTCATTAATAATTTTAAAAGTATTATAAACGCATTTATGTTTGGTTATAGTTTTGAAAGGGAGGATGGTAGTTTTTAATACCAAACTTTTATAAGAAAAGAATGTCACAAAGTATCTATAAGGGGAAAAAAATAAAGATTGTTCCAGAACACTGAAAATCGTGGTTACGTCTTAAATAAATACCTTCATATTAATAAATAAAAAGAAAAGAAAAAAACAAACAAACACACACAAATTAATATTTATAAGCAAATGAAAGGAACTTCATTATAATCTTGCGTCAGGAACGTAATAGACGATATATTAAATGAAACCACTGATAAGCTAATGTATATGTAATATTTATAATCTACATGAACTACTACGATTTTTATTGATAGTATTCATTGGTTAATTCATAAATCAATGTTTACGCAAATTATTCACTAAAGATAACGATATCTATTTACAAATTGAACTGTTTGCTCGAAATATATAATAACCCTCTCCCAACATCCTAAAAACTAATGTAAATAGAGCGTTTTCGAATCACAATTAAAGTGAATTTATTATCCGAATGTAAATATCTGTGAATATGACAGTTAACTGCAATTACTGTACGTCTATTTTACTTTATGAAATAAATTTACAGTCAGTATAATATAAATTTACGATACAGAGGCAAGGCTGGATAAAAGCAAAATAGTTGGCAATTAAAAACAAAATAATAAAAAAGAAAAGTCTTTATGTTTGTTAGTAATTTTTAGTCCTGTATTATAATTCTAACCTGATTAAAAAAAAAAAAAAAAAAGCAAAAATGAACAAAAGTGTTTCGAGAGCTGTAAAACTTAGAGAAATACTGTTGTAAAAATTACCACCACCACCTGTGGCTGTTCATTCAAGCCATTTTTACCTCATTTAATTCTTTAACGTACGGATGAGAAGAAATGGCGTAAAATCGTTTGGTTGCGCAGCCATAGGTGGTATGGCGTGAACAACATCAGATAATTCTGTTTGTTTAAAGAAGATTGTAAACAGAGCTTCATTCAATTTATCAAGTGTCATACAAACAAAGGAGTAATTTGCCAATTGCAATTGGGAATTCAGCTGCAACACAAGATCAGGTTCAAATATATTCTCAGCGATAGGAGGCGCTGTCGTCGCTGTCTGTAAATTGAGCGCCAAAACCGAATCGTAAACAGTTCCAGTTTAGAATAATAATAACAAAAGAACATCTAGCTTTAATTAGTTGATCAACTTGATCAAGTATATTTCATAGGTATCAGGTAATATCTTTTTTTTTAAATTTTAACTCAGATTCTAATAGCACTTTAAAATAAAAAATAAAAAAAAAAAAAAACTTTTTTTTGAAGGCAACCGAAAATTTGGAAGAAAAGTAAAAAATAAAACAGTTCAATCTACGACAAAGCGGGACCTTTCTAAGTCAAGCTGACACCCTGGGACAACTCTTTCGAGATTATTAGGCTCTCTTCAGCCAACGTGCAAAGACTTGATAGGCGTACAAGGTTAAAAATAATCTATTCTTAGAAATACAAATAACCCCTTAAAAACTAAGATTAAAAAACTAAAAACAACATCAATCAGCACAGTGTGAATAATTATCCTCGAAAACATTTAATTACATCTGTTTTTATTTAATATTGAGTTTATTACTATTGTGCATTCAAGTCATTACCAAGATTTGTACAGACATTCAAAAATGTTAAGTTTTCAAGTACCTGTTTAAAAGGAATAATCAATGAACTCCAAATGAAAAAGGCTTGACAATTTGTGGCATCCCACCCCAAAAACAAACAATATTCGAAAAGCTTGTTTTAATAAAATAAACAGAGAATGGATAACGAAGGCAAACGAATGAAAAAAAGAGATAGCACTGAAAAACTAACTAACTTGAAAATCTTGAAATATCTAGCTGTCAAGAGTGTCTACAACAGACCACAATTCATCTACATTTAATTCATTAAAAAAAAAATCGATTCTCCAAATAGACGTGGATATCAACAACTTTCTGAAATCCTCTATCTAACGGACAAATATCGTGTCAGTTAAGGTTAGGTAGGTTAAGAGTTACGTCGTTTTAATGTAGTATTCTTCGACATTATAATCTTAAAATACTGGATGAATATAAATAATAAAAAAAAAGTCAAAGATATTAAAGTATTAACTAAAATATAAGAAAAAAGGGTAAAGCAACTATTTTTTAAGCTATTCTGTATCTTATCTAGCAATGGCTGTAATAATTTCTTAAAATAAGGCACTGGATTTATTATAGAAGTTGTTTTTAGGATTTTGTTTTAAGTAACTGTATTATAATCACTCTTGTTTTAAAACCCTGATATCTATTCTGATTAGCTGAGTCAGTTGTAAAATATTCCGTTGTCTTGTGAATGATTGATATGATGAAACACCACATCGTGTAATCACATCTTTGTCTGTGAGTTGGGGAGGGGTTGGGTTGTAGAAAGGACCGCGGGCGGCCATTATTATCTCACAGCCTCGATCTCAACTTGACTCGTGAAGTTGACTCATCCCAGCGCTTGGGCCACGACTCTTCATCTTTTTCTTTGGAAATGCAAACATAATGGCTGGACAGATCTGAACCGAAATGGCAAGGAGGAAGAAATAATCAGCACGGGATGAGTCGAACTCTAAGGAATTCCATTGGAGCTGATATCAGAATGATTTTAAGGCTTTTTAACAGGCGACGAACTGAAAAATTGGTTCGAAATTAGGGTGTTAATTGGTAGCAAAGAAGAACTACTAAGAAAAAAATTACTCATATTACGATCTTAATATAAAATGAAAAAGTACAACACACAAATGAATTTATTTATAGGCCTATCTCCTCGTCTTTCTTATCCGTAGATACTTTTTTAAAATTAATTCTGTAAGCATATTATTTAGATATTAGCGACACATGAATGTTTATTAAACACATAAAATTAACAATCAGAACAATAACAAAAATAATCACATTTTATTTGTAGTAGTTGTATTAGTAGTATGTACTATAGTAGTATCTTTTCAAGATATCTAGGAAAATTAATTTAGATCCAAATAATTTAAAAAAAAAAAAAATATATGGGAAATCGTAGTAATCTTATTTCTTTTTGGACATTCAATATTGAGAAATCAGTCTTAATACGTCCAAAATTATAGTTATAATTCAAAATCCCCTATTTTTAAAATTTATGGAACTATTTTTGAATGTCTCAATAACCCACGTTAACTATCATACAAAGTGTGTAGCTTTGAGGGAACAGCTGTTGTAGGATGTCATTTAGCAAATACTTGGTCTTAGCCACTGATGTTTATAAATGCTATGTTTGCACGATAACTACTTTAAGAAAAGTTATAGTGCTTGGAGCTGCCATGGTTACATATTGTGGCGAACTTAATTTCATTACTCTAAAAGTTTAATTTGTATTTTAGTAAGTAGTTAAGTTTTCCTGTATGCAATTTTAAGAAAGACCTACAAAAGAAGTTTTTCATTTAAGATCACTAGCGACATCGTCGCAAACTTACTTACATTACTACAATCTATGGTCAGTTAAAATTCTGTTGCTCGGTATCGAACACAATGAATCTAGTTTAATAATAGGAAACAGTGGTGCGTTAAAAATTATAAGTGATTCCTGATAAGGATTGATTGCTGATTGCAGAACGGACATGTTCGCATTTCCGATCGTAAATTAATAATAAAAAAAAAAAACTCACTAAGAAAAATATTAATAATGAAACTAAAATTTTTCTATCTTAAATGGAATTTTTCTTTATTCCTTCTCATGTCTAATAAAGGAAATAGTTTGTAGTAAATTTCTTTAAAAAATTGATTTTTAATAAGAATAAGAAGGTTTAACGTGCATGAAATATAAAATGAAAAACGGAAAATCGATTGCTTTCACGCCTTGAGCTATCATCGACGTGAATCTGGGACAGCTGTTTCGTCCTTAATAGGATTCATCAGCCAGGTTTACTCTCGATGATTAAACTAGGAAAGCGTGAAGCCGCTTCCGGAAGTGGGATCTATAAAAGCAAGCAACAATCGGGAAATCGCTGTGACTAGTACAGCATAAATACCACAACCTGTTTATCAGTGTATTCATCGAATTTAATGAATGACCGTATTCTTAGTTATAGTTCAGTAATTCATTTCAGACTAGAATAGCGATTCTCATATTAAAATACACCTTGTTAATCCAAACAACATTTCTGAATACTTCAACCAGAATACTTGCAACCAGACTCAAACGCAACGACGACGTGAAATAATTTGGTATATTGTCGGATTCGGGCAGTCCGGTATGAAGACAAATTTTATCCGCATTTTTCACTTGAATTCCAATTGCTGCTTAAAAAACAACAACAAAATAATAACAGTAACGTAGGGGAATGGATCTCTACTATAAACTCTACATAATGACCAAGCATAAGACACTTTCTTGCTATTGTCTGCTGAAGACCGATACTTTGGAGCACCAATATTTGTAATAATAACGCTTGTTTCGCTTTGGAGGTCATTCAGAATAGCTTGTAACGTAAATCAGACATGCGAGGATTGAAAAATAAAATAAATTAACAAATTATTGTTCAGTTGTCTGTTGATAATGCACGATATTTCGATTTAAGAATTTTTCTTTATTCCTTTTTTTTTACTATGACTCACTGTTCAGGAGAAACAGAACTAAACAGATATTTGGATTTACGTAAAGATGGAAACATAAAAGGATATTTGCTGTGCGAAGATTTTTTTTTTTTTTTTTTTTTTTTTATTTAATCCATTATTCAATAATAATTGGAACCTTAATTTACCATTCAATAAATATTTATTGCTAAGTATTTCTTAAATGATGGATGTTTTTATTTTAATTATTCATACAATTAATTACAAATTTTGATGCCGTCGAGTTCATTAAACTTCCACGTGTGGTAAAAGTTTCTAATTTTTTCGCTGTCTCATAAAATAAATTCTAAATTAAAAATTAAATATATCTAGAAATCAATGTAAAAAAATTATGAATTTTTAGTTTACGATTTTCTCATTAAATTCCTTTTCTTTATTCTGTGGTTAAATTTACTAAAAATAATTTACTGTCTAATTTTTATTTATTTATTTTTTCTTCCATATCAGAAATCAACAGTATTCTTTTTTTGCTGCGTTCAAATCCAAGCAAACATTTGTTGATAAAACGCTAAGACAAAGTTGCTGCTGTCAGGGTATTCTTGAAATGATGGACAATATGGCTACAAACACAACTTCAAAGAAATTCATATTTTCAAGAAATGACAACACTGTTCATTATATAAGACCATCCCTTTCAATGAATCCATTAACACTTTATTTATTCATTTTTCTGTTTTTGAAATAAACCCCCTGCAATATCTTTAGGTAAACAGAATGGTTTTTTTTTTTCTCTATTTATCTTTCATTACTCTACACCTAATATTGTACGATGCTAAAAATACGGATTCTCAAAACAAATTAAAAACGACGGATGTGGGGAAAGGTATTTTTTTTTTCTCCCTCCCCTTTTTATAAATTGTCTGAATCCCAAATCGGCGACGATGTCGTCACTCTTTCTCTACACGATAATGGCAGTGTGCTTTGACCGCCATCAGACACCCAACACGCTGATGTCAAGTTGTGTAGAGCCAAAGTGGACCCGTTTTCCAATACTGTTAGCAACAATCTTGGCAATTTTAGCACAGCACAGTAATGCCAGTAATACGCTAGTGCCGTAGGGACGACATGGCTTCCCACAACGCTACTGTTTCAAAATTAAGAGTTTCAATTTGAATTGAAACTGTCGATTTATTAACTGTTTGTATTTCAGTATGAATTGTTTCTAATATTCAGCAGACCATTTATAAATCATTATTACTTTAATTAGAATGACTCACTATTTCTAATGAACACTGAAGCAGTTTTCAAACGATGTCTTTCTAAATTATGTCTTCAAATAACTTAATTATTACATCAGGTTTTTGAGAACTAATCTGATCACAGTGACCCTCCGCTGTGCTCATTTGGAATGGCTTTACGAGATGTGGCAATTTTAATTTCCAGTTTTTTCTTCCTTCTTCTTTCAATATTACTGTGCTGTTAATTATACGTGAAAGAAACAAAAAAAAAAATCCATTTAAATTCGACTCCACATTGAAATTTTACTTTCAAAACTTCTGATACTAGATTTTTGCTATTTTTGCTATTTTCAGATTATTCTTTGAAATGTATATTTTTAAAAATCTTTAAAAATATAATTTACATCTTAAAACACAAATAGATTTAATTACGAAAAGAAATACATTGAATCGTTTTTAAAATTAATTGAGTTTCGACTACTTCAAAAAACGCGTATATGAAAAAAAAAAATCAAAATATTTCGTTAAAAGTAAATAATTAACGAATAAACATGCCCATCTAATGAATTCTATTAAGTTAAAACGTATGCAATGATCATACTTGGTAATCAATTCACATAAAAAAAAGGTAAGCATATCTGTTTATTTGGAATTATTAATTTATAAACGAAATATAAGAAAATTAAAAGAAATAATTTACTAATATTTTCTTATATTTAGTTTATAAATTAATAATTACAGTTTCAAATAAACAGATAATGCTTATATTTTTTTTGAATTATAAGAGAAATAATTTCCTAATTTCTTCTCTCGATTATAATCAGCTTTTGAATTTTCACTTTCTTCTTTCTTTCTAATGAAATTTGTGTTATTAAATATATCACTGAATCCGAAGAAATAATTCAATTTTAAAAGTAAGAAGCAGAATTTAAAGTTACCTGATATTTATAATTACTATTAAAATGTAAGTTTTAAAAAATAACTGTAGCTTAATATTTATTGTATAAATATTTCAACTATACAATTTGAAACAAGCTAAAAACATATTTCTCTGCAAACCTACGTTTTCGACCACGTGACTTGTTATTCCATGGTCTAAGCTACCTCCCTGATATCAAATAAATACAAAAATAGAATATGATGTCTTTTCTGCATAAATTATTCAATAAGGCTTCACTAAATTCCAATTGAACAGTCAACTGCAATGTATGTATGTCTACCTACCAATCGATATCTACATTTATTTCAACATGTTTCCTTGGTAACTTGAGTGAATGGGCCTTAGGCCTTTCTTCCATCAAGAACAGTTTTAATATTGTATGCAAATTATAAGCATACTTTGTAACGAGCAATTTCCGGTGAACGAAGGAAGAAAAAAAGTAAAGGTATGTAATTTAAGTTAGTGCCCTTCAAAAAGCCCCAATTACAGGTTGGACTGAAACACTTACAAAACAATTGATCATTAGGGATTCTGTAAGTGTGTGGATTCAAAAGCCTGGGGTTTTTCTTCAATGATAGAGGGCGCGACTGTACGAGAAATATGTTAATTACTGCATCAAAGAAGTTAATCAACTTTAATATTAAGTAAGTTGAAAAGGGCGCGAAAGCCAAGCAGAAGATTAATTTTAAAGCTATATCTGCTTGCTTTGAAATTTACTTTCTTTTCTCTTTTTTTTTAAATAATAACGTTTATTTCAGCATCTTCATTCACAATTATTATTATAAATTAAAACAAAAAAACATGAGAAGTAGAATTTGTCATTAATTACATTAAAATAATAATGAACAAGAAATTAATACAAATAATTGTATGGGCGCATTTTATTTTAAAAAAATAAGACCAGAAAACAAGAGTTTGTCGTAATTTACGTTAGAACAACAAAGACCTTTGGAGGAACGTCATTACGAAAGAGGTCTCTCTTTTCACTTTCAGCAAGAATCGATTTTTGAGAGGAATACCATTTAGTTAGGTTAATGGGAGGGTAACAAAATGTTATATGCAAATGCCTCGCGAACCGTTACCATAATATAAATATTAAACCATCAAATGTAGTGTTCATTCGCAATTAACTATTCTTGATTATTCAGATTTCTTACAACGTGACACTGATTTTGCAAGATTAAAAATCCCATTGCAAAAGGAACTACAAAACCTCTCAGGGCAAAACCCTCGTTCGTTTTGCAACACATGATGAAAATCGAAATTTCATTGTAATCTGTTATTCCGAACGATTTCCTTAATTTCTTCATTTATGAAAACATCTAGAATACACGCAAAATCCCCCCCTTCCCAGATTACTTTGCCATACTCAAATACATTTAATCCTCGCCCAATGTTACTTAAATATTCACGAAAAGCACGATAATGTTAATCTACTCTTAATTTTATCTGATAAAAAATGTAGGAAAAATTTAAAAATAATAATAAAACAGCGGAATCCATTTCTCCTGAGTTCTATTAGCGATTTGTCCAGTCCTACCGCGCTACCGAATAACGTTTTTTTTTTTTTTTTTTTCCCAGTGCTATCGCGAAAATTCGCCGTATGCTCTGCAGAACTATTTTTTATGAAATAAATATATATTGTCATCAAACTTTTGATCACTCTTCTATCGAACAAATTTCTTTTATGTCATCCAATGACTCATGTTACAAACTTCCTAAAATCCAAATGAGATGTATTAGTAATAAACTCATTTAGTGTCCTTGATAACTTGAAGAAGCCGTGTCTTAATCCGAGGACCATCGTTGTTCTAGATTGTCTGACCTTCCGTAATGTAACCTTCGGCGCTCGCCCCGGAGACATGAGGGAGGAGTTGACACTTTTGCAAATGATTAAATCGTAAAAATATCCATCGGGTGTTGAGAACTCGTAAAGAAAATAGTGAGAAAGTGTGTCCTCGTTCAGTGTATAATCAAATGCCGTGCGCGTTCGATCGGTGACGCCAAACAGACGCCAACCAACCTCCCAGTGTCCCATTGCATTGCAAAAACCAGATTCAAAAACATTGTGTCATTTGGTTCAACTGCAATCGATTTACATTGGCAATTCCCAAACATTATTTCGAATCTGAAAATCTACTATTCAGGTGCCTTTATATTCCAAGAATGCACTCTATGGGAATAAAAGGAGAAAAAAAAAGAACAAAGTCACTTGCCTTCAACAAAACAAAAAAAGAAGCAAATACTAAATGCATTAAACAAATGTAGGTACTGTATTTATATTTAAGAAATGTTATAGATTAATAATAGTAATAGTAATAATACCAAATTCTTGTCATTCCATTTTGTTTCAATGGTATTCAAAAAAAAAGCAGTCCTAGTTAATTAGGCTTAATGACGGTAATAAACTTGATCGGTTAATGCAGGAAAGCGAAAACCGAAAACCTAAAGCCGCATCATATTTTAGAAATGTAACTGCTATAAATATATTTAAGAATTTTCCAGACATTCGTAAATGAATTCAAAAGGGCGGGAAAAATTAGGAAAAAAAAAAAAAATGTAATCCATTCCCCGTCCCATTTTCTTTTTAAATATATTTAGTGGCATCAGTGAACTAAATTGTACTTTATCTTAGATCTATTTAGGTAATCCGTGAATAAACCTGATCATATTGCTTCGGAAAACAGGAGGTTCTGACGAGAATTACGAAGACTTCGTCTTTTAGCGCGAAAATGATTCTAATTACAATGGATTCCCTCCAAAATGTAAGAACAAAAGAACATCAATTGAATACGTGGGTTGAAAAAAAAGAAATTCAAATTCAAAAAGATCAATCCGAAGTAATATTTTAATACACAATAATTTTAAAATGATACATTTGGTTGGATTTGGGTCAAAAGTGATTGAGATAACAGAATTTAAGATAATTCCAGAAAGGACGATGTATTAGAGAGGCTCGAGGAAGCGTCGTGGCCAGAACAATTTTAATACAATATACAGATTGAATAGTTTTATTTAATCATTCCTCATTGTAAAAACACTTATGGTGAGCAATATTAGTCGTGTCGCTATTCAAATCGCTTGGTAAGCGCAGCTTCTAAGGAGATGTTACACATTTGTAACCTGTCGTAGTGTGCTTCGAAAGGAATTCAGTTTTTACGTGGATGTGACCATTTTGGCCGTCCATAATCAAAATATCTCTTTAAGGCTGTGCATATCGCATCGGCAGTTATGCAGCTTGATGTCGGAAACCTCGCCATAGTTACAATAATCACGTTATCTTAAAAAGCTACTTCTGTTAAAGATGCCGAATGTTATCGAGTTAACAGATCTTTGTAATGTGTGTAGTTTGAAGGTCAAGAAGTAATGGCAATGTTGGATTACGTTATCATGCCTATTGTTATCGATAATAAGTATTCATTTGTAGAAATTGAACATAAAGAAAGAAGTTGAGGGAAAATAAAAATGACTCAATTTACGGATTTTTTTTTTTATTATCACGATTAGTAAATATTAATTACCAAAGAAAAAGATGTAAGTTTGCTAGAAACTTTGTATTCCTCGTTATCTTTTTAGATCCTTAATACGCAGAAAATCTATATTTACATTATTTATAACTGAAAAATGGTGATGTCTAACTGATATAATAAGTATGATGTTCGAAAGAATACGTCTTTTCAAAAAATTTCTCCTTTTTTTTTAAAAAAAAAAAAAGTCGAAAAAATGAACGAAAAGCCTACAGTAATATTCAAATTATTATATCTCCTGAACATAAACAACAGAAATATTTCATTATCTGAAAAAAAAAAAAAAAAAAAATGAATTAAATCAGCTTAATTTACTTAAATTGTGTAAATCGGATTTAATCGTATCAAACCACGCGGAATGATTTAAGACAATGAGATATTAATAGAATTAGGATAAAAATCCGTTGTTTAGATTCTAATGAATCCAATGGGAATTTTTGTAGCATTCTCGATATGGGTCTTATTTGGTAAAAGATTTTAATATAAAAGTTTGTTCGGTTGCGGTCCTCGAATCACCAAAGTTTCATGAGATCCATTTAGACTCTTGTCTGGTAACAATTAACACAAGTTACATAAATATTGTGAGCTTTGTTATTTATTCGTTTAATTGCATAACGTCACTGGTTTACAACGACAGTTAAGGGATCGCCTGCTTCGTATCGTAAATTTTAAGGTATTATTACAACCGATAATAAGTAAAAAACTCAATAAAATACAACGCTGTCCTTATAATCATTGCTTCTTCTAGATCGAGGTCGTGAACCGAGTGGCTCTGTATTTATTTTTATGAAATAAATAAATCAATTCGTCCAAATACCTTCTCAATTCAGTGGTGAAAGAGGATTATTAGGTGATAATTAAGTATTTCTGTTTTCTAATTGTAGAACGCGATTTTCGTTACCATTGTCTTATCAACACCTAAAAAATCACTATTTGGGTAAATGGAGGAAATGAGTGAGAGCTAAAAAGATAAGGGAAATAGGACTAATGGCAGGGACCTACATTAACAAACTGATAACATCGGCCGTTCTCTAAAAAAAAAAAAAAAAAACCATAATTGCATGTTATCTTTGGCTTTTCAATTGTTTCATTTCAAGTTGGTCTAATAATTTACTACAACGACACTTCTTGCCAACTTACTAATTACGTGTTGCCATTTTTTTTTCCCTCCCTATAACAGAAACAATCAGGCTCGGGATCGATTTCGTAAAGAGGTTTTCGCTTGAAAAAGAAAAACAAATCTTTTCTGAAAAATACTGTATTGTTCTGAACCAGCTTCATTTGGAAAGCCTCATATTTTTTTTCCAAATAAATTCGTTCTTAAAAAGAAAATGAAAAACATTGCTTTGAGTTTTTCCCTCCCATTTCCCACCATTTTCAATTTTAGCTATAAACGAATTTATTACGGTTGTCAAGTGAATAGACTTTAAATTTCACATTTAATTTGTTACGGTTTTATTAAGTATTTTACCCTACTTCCTAAGCGAAGTTGGGTTCATAAATTCAGTCTATACATAATGTCCTTCGTACAGTAATAAAGTTCGAATCAGATAACTTCTTCAAACTTGGCATGCATCTATATGGACTAAGTAAGAAATATCTTCTAATACTAGATTGTCCATTCTGATAAAACATTTCAAGTCTTTAAAACAATTACTAAAAGTAATTTTAATAGTCATATTATTCTGGAGGACAGAAGGAAAAAAAACAAAAACTCTTTCACCACATGATCTTTAATTTTACTAAATTTCACGTAATTTCGAATTAACACAAAACTGTATTTTTAATCAACTGCAAGCAAATAAAAGCGAGTTTGGAGGCTTTCGGTCCAACTCGGTGATAAACAGCTAAATCCAGTTTGTGCTCTTTAGCTGATACATTGTGTCAAGTTCGAAATGTGTTGGAGCAGATTATCACATGCGAATGACCAAGTATTATCTATCAACAGATACAAGTTGTCTTTGTAATTTCATTCTAATCTGTTTCTTGGGACTTTGATGGCAAAGTTCAGTGTTTTCTCTCTATAAATATAGTTCGTTTCCAGATGTTGATAGCACTTATCAAGAACCCACTGGGCCTCTAAAGCATTTATCCAATTCACTGCGATACGCCTTATTTGGGCCTGGCCCGACTTTTGACCCCACGGATGCCTCCTTTTCAAACCGAGCACAGCTTCCAGGCACAGTGGGTTTTAAAGTTAAAAAAAATATATATATTATTTTATTTCACTTAAGCATAACTGAATAATACGGCAGCGTTCGATTAATTTTTCCCCGATGATTTTATTTTTAGGTATCTTTTATTTGTTTATTTATTTGGCGTTTCTGTTTTATAAAACCGCAGTTCCGTAAAGAATAATAATAATAAATTAATAAAAAGAGGGGGGGATGGAGGTAAATAAGTGGGCCTAATTGAAGCCGAGAAACCTGACACCTTCTAATGAAATCGATCGATCCATTCATTTTGCTAAAGAAAAAAAGAAAGCTGAGTCAATGGCGGAGAAAAAGGAGCTCCACGTGACGACTACTGCTATTAAACTAGAAAAAAGAAAATGTCTGCAACCTGAAAATCAAGTCAATGTGTAATACTCAAGATCCCCACGATACAAGACTACTGAAAGCACCTTGACAATCAGTTCGACAAACTGTGCAGACGGAGGGAACAGTTGTTTGTGGCGCTTCCATTACTGTGGGAATGGATGGGATTCGCTTACTTTCAGGTATTCATTGTTCACTCAGTAACAATGGACGAAAACTATAGGTTCTTGTCATTTTCTGTTTCCCTAGACAATTCGCAATTACAGTGCGTCCAACCATACAACACTGACGATAAGGATTGTGCAGACGCTTTGACAAATGCACTGAAATTTGTCTGACCCTCGTTATGTGCGGCGTTAGTGTAACTTAATATCTTCCATGTTGATGGTAAATAACCAGAAATCTACAGTAGGCGCCATCGTGTTGGAGCAAAACCCTCGAAGAGTTGTATACAAGTCCAATTCACTAAGGTTACATCAGAAATTGAAATTTACATTTTTAAATTCTTATCATAACTTAAAACCCTTGGCATAGTCTGTTTTTACTTTTACTTTATGGCAACTGTGTACAACTAGAGTTGATGAATATTCCAGTGTCCTGCAATGATTCTTGTCCCAACTGTGGTTGTTGGTTGGGGTTAATTTGCAGATGGTTCTCCAGAGATTTGTTTTCTCTGCAAATTGGGGGATCTGGTCAAAGGATTGTTTGTTCTGTGGAGCAAAACAAGTTACTTTTTAAAATAGGATAAATAAACTTCGAAGACAGTTCGACTGATCACAGTCCAGGATCATTAGTGACGTTCTCATGTGAAGCACATTTGGAAGCCAAGAAAAACAGAAAATACAGTAGTCTATCAAGTTTTCACTGAAAAATAAAAATCTTCGAGTATTCAAACAGATATTCTTATAATACCAATATATTCCAACAACGTTTGATTACTATGTAATGAACATCAGCATTTCTCAAATATTGTCTCCTCGCACCCCAGCCAGTAGTTTTCAATGGATCATCATGAAAGTGGGCATATTCACAGACCAATGTCTAATATTTGGATTATAAAAAAAATCTGGTGGATTCAGGCAATTTATTGGAGGTTTTAATTTTTGAAAACAAAAAATTTCAGGATAATATTTGTGTTTGGCAGACTTTCCCTTTTTTAACATTTTCACGGTTAAAATAAATAAATAAATAAATAAATAAATAAATAAATAAAAGCAAAACATGTTAAAGAGTTTAAGTTCTTCAAGAACTTTTTGTTTTGTAATTGGATATCGTTCACAACTAAATCATGCAAGTAATATTTTAAGAAAAAGAAATAAAAAAAAAATTAAAATAATATTTTAAGAAATTGTTGAAAGTTTCTTCTGCATGATCAAGCTGTGAAATATTGAAAGAAACAGACTTTAACAAAGTTATGAAGAAAGGAATGTCTAGTTTTCAAAGCTATAGTTGCTGTACGATTATAAGAGATTTCATGCTAACTGAAATAAGTCTACTGATAGATTAATTGATTCCAATACTACTTCTATCTTTTTTTTTTTTTCGTTTACTCCTTCAAAAGCGATTTCGATTAATTGGAAAATCGAAATTATTCTAGAAACTACGAAGAAAACATCCTGTAGTTCCTTCATCAATTCCAGTAACAAAAGTCACTTTTCATTGATTTCAGAATCTAACCCTAAAGGACTATTTATTCCATTTATTTATTAATGGTTTCCATCAGAACTAAAATCACAAATTCCCAAATCTAAGCCTCAAAAAACAACGCTTACTGACCGAAATGATTTTATTGTTTATTTCTGTTATTAAAACAGATTCTTCCTCTTTTAATTATAATGAAAGAATCCTTTTTTATTAACTTGAAATAATTTCTGCTTTTAGGTTTCGGTTTATTTTAATGATTGACATAAAAATTTATCAAAGTTAAAAATGAGCATTTCTGAAATTGAACGCCCTTTTGAAATTCTATCTTTGTAGGAATTTATTAATGTTTTAACATTTCAAAATCCTAAATATGTATCTTCCTAAAACTATAAGTATTTCTAAAACCAACGACAACTTTTCACTTTTTTATTTAGAAGCTTAATTGCTTTTTCTTTATTTATTTATGTATTTATTATATTTCCTTCTTTAAAAACTCTTGAATTAGTTAAAAAAAATTATGATTTTCTTTACAATTTTCAAAGATATTACTGTATTGAAAAAAAGGGATTATCTAACAAACCTACATTTAAAAAAAAATCCAAAAAACAATTCCAGCATTTTTGGTTCGTACATTTAAAATAAACAGTTCCTGTTTCGTTATTGTTAAGGTTAGTGTTATTAAAAAAAAAAATGCCAAAACTTCAAATTTTATTAGTGTGTATCTTTTTTCAACATTTCTCTTTACCTTGAACACTTAAAACAAAAACCTTTCCCTCATTCTGTTTTCGGGCTGGGAGTGATATCCTGGTGGGTGTTATTAATTGCAATGAATTCTCCCTTTATTTCAAAAGGTTAGAGCGGGAGAAGGAGAGAGTCTTTTTGCATTCCGCGAGAGGGTGTGCGTGGGAGGAGATGACAAATTAAGTGATGGCCTTCCTTTCTTCTCTTAGGTTCAAATAACTTGATACTTTAGGTTTTCTCTGTCATCCATTTCAATCACAACCCTAGTCAGGCAGAAAAAAAAAAAAATCACTTGTTTAGAACTCGGAAGACATTTTCATTGAATTTCCCGTTATAGGTCTTTTTATCGCGAAAGAAGAAAATCAAGTCTTTCCTCACCCATAACAATAGAGAATCGACTGACCTGATCTCTCGTCTTAGAGTACTTTGAAATTTATTCAATTTGTTTGACCAATTAAATTTCTATTTAAAAAAAAATTAAAAAGAGGTCAGTTTGGAAGCTCGGTTCTTGCGAATCGCTACAAGGTGAATCAAATTCATCTATTTTTGGTGATGCACGAGAATCGTTGCTATGTCGCTTGAGTCTATGGGGTGTTGTTGCTTTCGGTAACACCAAAGACTTCAAGATTATTTCAATGAGTGGCCGTTTAAAAACGTATGAAGGGCATTTTTCCTCTACTATGCAGGTCTGATGAATCCTTTTGAGGAGGATTTTAAATGAAGATCTGCTTTGTCCAGCAATTCTCTGATTCAATTAGAGATATTTACATAAATCAATAGAGGCAGAGAATTCAAGAACAAAGAAACAAAACATTTCGCTAAATGAAAACCACAATCTCATTTAAGAATTAGCAACAAAAACAGAGTTTCAAACTTGTCTTAATTTTTTTTTTTAAACTGATTTTTGTGGCCGAGTCTATTTTGTGAATGAATGCTCTTTTGTACGTTACCGGCGTCAACTCGGACAAACCCCCGGGGCTGAGGAGAACACCCCACTCACTCGCATTCCACATCACCCCCTTGCCTGTCATGGGAGTGGCCCGAGGTGACCCTTATTTCCTCTGTCTGGAATGTGTAGAATCCCGTCTGGCTGAGGGGAAGTCCAGCAACAAAGGGTGGGGCCTCATTAGTTTGGAGTTTCCTATGGCGAACACCTTGGCGACATCTGGGCTCACACCCTGCCTCTCAAGTGGACTCGTCCTCCGAAAACCCTTCCGAACGGAATTTCGGCGTTCCGGGTTTCTCAAGGATGTGCTAAGGAGGGCTTATGAAGTGACCACCCGCCTTCTGAAGAAACAAGCCAACACGTTAACAAGTTGCTCAGCCTCAGGCGAACCAAGGAAACATTTATGAAGTGAAGACAAAAAAAAAAAAAACGAACAACAGCGACGATTCGTTTTAGACTCTCAACCTACTTTAATTCGCTTCGCTGAACGAAAAGTAAAATTGACCGAAAAATACTTCAATTAGTGAAACCTTTTTTGTTATTATCGTTATTATCTTCTTGATAAAATTACCTAACCCTAATGTAAAATAAACATATAGGAAGAACTTAATAACCCAAACAAATTTTTAATTATTATCCCCGAGATGTAATGCACACGTGAAGTATCCGTAAACGTTCGTGGAATGTTTAAAAACATACCAGCATTTCATTAAAACGAAGAATATATTAATAAGTCATATTAAATATGTTAAGAACACAACACTTTCGAGAGTCCGCGATCTCCTCTCCAACGTAAAGTTTCGCTGATACCTAAAGACTTTCCGAAAACATATCTGATAGAAAAGAAAAAAAACCAACATATTTTGTAAACATTTTTATGTAAATATCTTCGGATACTATTTAATGATTTACGGCTTTCTCTTGTTTTGATAAAGTTTAAATAAAATATCCATTTCTATCTTGTAAGAACCGTATTCTGAAGAATACCCCAACCTATTACCCTTCCAAATCACCCTTATAATAGCTCTGTTTGCGCTAATATCCTTCGGAATAGGAATATTTATGTCGAACTGACCCAGAGCGACGTTTTCCTGTGAACGGAGTCAATTTCTTTATTTCCATGAAATTCTTTGCCTGTTATTGTAAATCAATGAGGGCAGCAGACGCCTCTTCGCGTCCCGTCCCGTGATTATCAATTGGACAGAGGCAATCACTTGGCCTTTTTTTGTTAAGAACGAGGGTGAAGTTTATCTTAAATACCAAATGAACAAGCGCTTCTGTTCGCAAAGCAAAAACGCAACAGAAATTACGACGAGGACCTTTCACGCTCTCACGATAAAAACGACAATATATTCCAATGAAAGACATATGGATCCATTTTTCTTGTAAGTGAAAAAAAGATGCAAACGAGAAGAAAAACAAATTTCTGAATTAAATATTTATTTAAATATATAAAGGCGGTTCAATAGTTGTGTTATTATTTACAAGTCATTCAATGACGTGTGTTTTTTATCAAAAACTACCGTAGTTTTCCAATCAATATAAAAGTCTTCTTATAAATTTTATTTCATTACAAATTTTTGCTGATAACTCGCTATATTATTTCTTTGAAATTTAGTTCCTTTTTTGTATTTATTCTAATATTTCAGAAGAGAATAGCACTTCGTTATGAATTTTATTTTTTTATCTTTGTCTGTACGTGGTTATTTCCACGAAAACCCTGCAGTGATACAGTTTTTGGCAGCGTTTTAGTTAGACTTCAGGATATTTCAAAACAAAACATCATTGGCGCCAGAGGACTGACTTCTGACTTCTCGGAAGCAAAATTCCCCAGACTCACGACAGGGGAAAGAAGGAAAAAAAGAAACAAACTTGAATGTGTCAAAGAAGAAACTGATTCGAATAACAAAAGGACAAACAAATGACATGGAAGTGAGTTCTACGAAGACACTACAATGAGCCCTCTTCTGAGGAAGAAGGGATTCATGAGAGTCCCAGTAAATAAAGGTCTATTATTTGGTGAAAAAAAAAAAAAAAAAACCACCCCATAATACTCTCTCCTTAATTTAACAAGGTTATGCTAATAATTACAAAGTAGCCTTTCAAAAAGAAAATATCCATATTCAATAGCTGGACAATATGTCTAAGAATGAATAAGGAAATCTTCGAGCTCTTCTAAGAGAATTTTCACACTATACCCATTAATACAAAAAAAACAAAACAAGTATTAATTGACGGATTATAGAGTTAATTGCTCTTTCGTGAGTCTTTTAAAGGTTCAATATATTAAGATCCTCTTTTTACGACAAATTATAATTGATTCTGAATAATCTCTAGCGAATTTCTTTGTTTCTCCATAAAGCTATTGATTATTGTTATTAAATTTACCTATTTTTTTTCACTTTACACAAGAAAAAGGGCACTTCCTGTCTTTCACATCATTTTTTTTTTTTTTTTAGAAAATGAATATTTAATAAAATAGGATCCCTTTTCATCACTTAATTATAAGTTTTTATTACAATAATTATCGAAAATAGCTTTCACATTTTTAAAAAAAATTGTTTCAGATTTACTCAATACACAAAGTTATTTTTAATGAATCAGTGGCGGGAGATATATTCAAGATACATCTTTAGTCTAAAATATTTGAAGCTTGTAAACCACCATGTTCGACGAGAAACAAAACTGCAAAATAATGAAAATTATTTCATTCATTCATTTAATGAATTAATTAATAAATCCACAATCAACCTCACTATAGTCTTATACATCTTCTCTTTTATAAGGTTGTAATAAAAGTACCTACAGTATTTTTATGATCCAATATTTATTTATTATTATTATTTTTTTTAATAATATAAGTTTCACTATTTTAAATTTAGGTTTATGGTAGATGAATGACACTTATTCTAATTCCCACCGGATTCCTTTGATCCCTTCTTGATTGGATATTTTTGGTTCCCCTCAACTCAAGGCGTCTTGAATCTGTTGATAATTGGTACTGATAACATAAAAGGGATTCCACAGTGGAGTTTTCAATGAAACAATAGGAAATCATAACATTTTACAATAATCGGGGTCTTTATGAAAGAAGTTAATTAATCTCATTTGGACCAAACGCTTTGTAGATAATGTAAGGGGATAAAATTAAAATTGGCTAGTGATCAGAATGTAAATTATGCCCTAAATGTATGGGTCCCTCGCATTGATGGATCGATGCTGGTTAATCATGATTAGTTATGCAAATTAGGTACGGGGTGAGGGGATTACCCCCGGGTTAGGCCTAATCGGAACAAAGGTACCTACTAACAGTGAGTGGGTGCATCATTCAAACTCCCATTAGAGAAAGCTTTCCTTACCTGGTAGAGGTTGTGACGGCACCGATCCGCTATCGAAGCCCTGTGCGTTGTAGGCGTAGCGGACGCTATAGCAGCCGGAGGTGGCGGCTCGGCATCCTCGATCCACTCGGCCGAGGAGGGTGAGCAGCGCCAGCAGCCCACACATACTACCACGTGCAGCCATGTTGGGCCCTTGGAACGCAAGATGTCCTTCTCTCTCTCTCTCTCTTCCCGCAGACTATAACTAACTGGCGGCCAACGGCCGAATAGAGTCAGGGCGGCGACACGCACACATTAGCCACTAGTGCGGCCAGATCCCACTGCGGCGGCGAAAACAATAAACAAACAACAACAACAAACACACCGATCACAAGACGGGCGACTGGCTGATGATGAACCTCCTTTCTCTGTGTGGCTGCTTGTCTTTGGCAGCTCTTGGAGCTGCGTTCGTTTGCCTTCAGCGGCATCGGCGCCAGCTGGTGTCGGTTGTTGAAAACTCCATTCACCAATGCTTTGACCTCGGCTGACATCCATTCAGCCCTGAGAGAAATGGAATAACTCAGTAGTGAAAGGGGGCGGCACACAAACCTAACACGTCCACGGAAAAAAAATTAAATTATCAGTTGTCAAGGATATTTTTTTGTTTTTTTTTGTCAATTATTATATTATCATTTTAGGTATTATTATATCATATTATCGTATCGTAAAAGGGAAGAAAGATAACTTAAATAATTAAAATTAAAAGATATGTGGTCATCTATTTTGTAAACGATACAGTAGCCAGATTTGATGTAGGGCAATAGTTTACTAAGGCTTTCAATATGTTATATTTTATTATATAAT
This sequence comes from Thereuonema tuberculata, assembly GCA_023159025.1. Taxonomy (NCBI): domain Eukaryota; kingdom Metazoa; phylum Arthropoda; class Chilopoda; order Scutigeromorpha; family Scutigeridae; genus Thereuonema; species Thereuonema tuberculata. Next base: position 45,667,830 of record JAFIDM010006943.1, on the reverse strand, counting down.
CAATTATGTTGTCTTAAAAAAAAGAGAGGAATTGATCAACCAAACTCCTATTTTGCTTGTATCTCTGATCGTACACTGTTATTACTTCTTGTTTTGTTTGTTTTTTATTTTTATTTTTTAAAAGAAATATATATATATATATATATATATATATATATATATATACATAAAAGGAAAATTGATATATTCCTCGAAAAAAACTTTTTTAACTTTTCATCAGTCGGAGAATTTTCCTTTTTTTTTTCTTCTTTATTTATGATTGAAAAACGCTACTTTCTTCCAATAATAATAATAAAGTTATCTATACAAACAACAATTAATGAAATTAAGCATAGAAAATTTTATTACATATATGAGGATGACTCTGAGAGAAAAATGACTTTCAGCTAACAAATCAATTCGAAAATTTATTCCAATTACAAAAAGATAGTGTAAAATTGATTAATCATTTGCAAGGTCTTGGAGCATCACTACAATGGACAGTCAAAGGAAGTGTGACGCATGCGCAATTGTTTCAGTGACAGCGAATAGCATTACTTTGACCTTTTACAAACCACTGCCGACTCATCCCCCACAGTTGGGGTCCGTGACGTCGTAATACAATTCATAGTATCTACGCTGAACCCCACATCCCTGCTTTTAGGGGGTGCTTTAGGGAGGATGTGCACATTTTGGAAAAACAGAAAACCACCTTTGACCACCCCTCAAGAAATATCTCCGCTGTCAGTTCCATTCGCAGAAATTTGACAAATATCCCAAACAGAGATTCAAGTGGCACCATCATGCGGTTAAAGTTAGAACTCGTAAAAGTAAAAAATTAATAAAACAGATCAATTTTTTATAATAAAAAAAGAAATTAATTGATTGTCTTGCAGATTAAATCTTTTTATTTAATTTCAAAAAAAAAAAAGAAAGAAATGTTTTCTTGTTTTATTGTCCTCTTTAAGATAAAGTAAAGTATTTAAGTAAAGATTTTGAATATTTAAAGTAATTTCAATTTTTAAGAAGTGGGGGTCGGGGGTCGTAAAGAATGTCTGTCATTACAGGCCATCTTTAACCCTCTCTTCTCCCTTGCGTTTCAAAGTTACATTTTCGTTTTGTTCCATAATAAGGTTTTCTTTATCTTCCCCAATTTTCTTATTTATTTATTTATTTTTTTATTTATTTATTTTTTTATTTATTTATTTATTTATTTATTTATTTATTTATTTTATTTATTTATTTATTTTCAATGTAAATACTAAATTAAAAGAGTTCTTCCAAAGTAAAAATTATAGGAAAAATGTAAATAAAATCTTTCTGCCTGTAAACTTTAGCGTACAATCAATGACCTGTTTCAAAAACGAAAATTCTAGTTTTGACTTTAAAATAACTCGAAATCGATCAAACATTGTAGAAATATTTTCATAATGCAAAATATAAGTTTGAGTTAGATTTATACTAGAAAGGATTGTTACGCAGATTAAGTTAATATCTATTGTTACCAATAGAAACCAGTTTCTCGATAAATGCAGACATTGGATAGTCTATTGTCTTTAAATGTGGATGTAGTTTTAAGAAAATTTAACAAGGGAAAGGGGGAGGGAATGGCACGTGGACAAGCAGACTGAGTTATTTTATTATTCTTAGGAAAGTGATTAATTAATAAAAGTTTTTCCAAATGCAATAGAAAAGCGAAAGGTCACAATTCGTCACAGCTCCCATCTCCACTGTCGCGGTGGTTACAATTTGTCTACCTCTCCCTCCCTCTGATTAGGATACTTTATAGACTGTCCCTGCTCATAAAAGCAAGTTAACGTAAATTATAACAGATTAACAAGAAAAATTGGTTTTTTTGTTTATTAATGTAAGAATTTCTTGAAAGAGCTTAAGCCTAATTCAATTTTTTTTAATCAATATCAAACGCTTTCTTTAAAAGCCAACAAATTTTACGCCAGAGTCTAATGCTTTTGTATTGTAATTAAACACAATACTCTAACTCACTAATACAAATTATGAAAATAAACAAATAACTATAATAATAATTAATAAAATGATAAGTATACGTAAATTGGTATTTAAAACAAAAAGTTGATATTTAAGCTATGGTACTATTAATACGAAATAGTCAAAATTTGTTTTGATACAGACAGATTTTCAACGTACTGTGCGTTTTAGAAAGGCAGAGTTACCACTGCCGGACGATTTTACTCCGCAGAGGGGTGATACGCTGAGATGGGCACTTTCCTAAGAAATTCTTTTGGACATTTTCGCTTTTAAGAAAACAACAACGAGGAGCATTTTTGCAATAGTATTTATTCTTTCTATAATTCTTTCCCGAAAAGCGCAAATAGAACGCAGCTACTAGTAAACTATAAAAAGTAAACATCCCATCTTTGTTTCTCCTCGCCCATATTTTGAAGAAATCGAAGGAGATCTGTCGCATGCGCAAAAGCTTTGAAGGTTGTCGTAAACAAAACCGAGCAGTAACTGGAAGGATTTTTTCAACTTTTTCAAGGCAAAAAACAAAAAAAAAATTGGTAGTTTTGTAAGGATATATATTTTGCCTTACTGTAACATCTCTTGATATGATTGTTATGTAGAATGTTAATACGATTTCAAACCGGGAAATGTTTGATGCTCTTGTCGAATAGATGAGATGTCAAAGTGATTCTGTATTTCGAAGAGAAGCTGAGTCATTATCTAATCACTTGAAAGATATTCATGGTTTTTTTGGGCCCTTCTGGTATAATCTTTGGTGTAAGTAAATCTTCTAAGGGATTGAGAACAGAAATAATAGATATATCTACTGATCTATCAACGTTTGAGAAACTTTTAGATAAGTTAAAAGACAAGTTAAGATAAATTGAGAGATAATAGCTGTAAGCAGACGTTGATACATACTAATGAACTTACTAATGGTCTTGAAATGATCTTGCAAATACTTTTTGATCTTTTCTGGACTTTTAATATATTTCCCTGAGTATTCAAAAGAAGAAGAGTGCGTGTAGCACACATTTAAAAACTGCACTTACAAAAACAAAACTTGGTAATGCCGCCATCGGAATACCAGAATTATCAGATGTAAATGTACTATTTAGACTACATTTGTCCACGAGACAGAGGCTTACGAGACCATTAGGTTGACTGAGTCAGCGTTTAAAAATATTTGAATTTTTTTCCAAATGTTATTTATTGCTACAAATATTTGTAATGATTCTTGTGATCATCATGCTTCATAATTTCAGGAATATGAAATTGAAATTGGTAACAATTTTTAGTTACCTACTAATTAATTTTTTTTAATAATTTTTACATCAACATATATTCTAATTTTTATTTTGTTTTTTATACAACCTTACTTCATTCTTTGCGTTTAAATTGAAATTTGTCCTCAGTGTTATATCGGTGTCCATTTTTTTCCCCATTAAAATTTTATTTGTTATATTTAAAAATAACTTGAGAAAATGAAACAGTGTTAATGAGAATCATCTGAAGTTTCGGTAACATTGAAGGAATTTAATTGATGAGGATTTTTGAATAAAATTTGTACATTGCGGGAATTTCCAAAAATACAATTCAAAATCATTCGAGCTCGCCTTCAGAAGAGCAGGTTTTAGCATTTTACAACATTCTCCTTCTCAGTGTGAGTTTAACTTGCTTGTGAAGTCCATAACGCTAACTGATTACTCTTATCGCCTTTGTTTGGTAAACCATAAGACTTATCTACTTGCAAAATGAAAGCAGCCATTATTGGGCTCCGAGTTGCTGAGTTATCAATGAAATTAAAACACTAGTAATTGACCAACAACAGACGTCAATACAGGAAGATCGAAACTTAATATCACCAATTTTAAGATGAAATCAGCTCACACTATTACCAGTACTGAGCAGGCGATTAAAGAAGCTCTACACTATTGGGTTGTAGAAGAAACGAAAGCATCTCAATGATGGAAATCAAAAACTAAAAAAAAAAAAAAAAAATGGTAACTAAGCTGAAAAGTATCAAATATTGAAATTTAAGAAAATAATTAGTATTAAATGATTTAAATACTTAATAATAATATATAAATATATTTTAATAATGGTAACATCGATAGTCTGCAGACAAATGGGAACGAAAGATGTATGTTTAAATTCATAAAAAAAGGTAAATTGCAAATACATTGATAAAACTAAATTTTTAAAACTGGTCTCTTAGTTTTAAACTAAAATTTAAAGAGGTTTAGAAATTCGAATTTTGATTTGCAAAATTGGGAGCCATATCTGCTGGAACGATCGTCACCAAATGAACACTAAAGACCTTGCAATCATGAAAATAGATAACACGAATTCTCAAAAAAATGTTTCGAATTAGTTTTTACTTTAGTAAATATATTTTTTTACCAATACAATAGGTATCCGTTAACTAAATCATATAGAAATTACAAACCGTACACTCATTGTAGAAGAAGACATTCTTGGTAGTAGACCGTAGAATATGAATTAAAAACAGCATTTATTTACATATTGCACGATTACCTCAGGAATCAATTCTATCTCTTTATCAACGATTTTCTTGCATTAATCTAGAAAAATAAAAATGTAGGGCCTATTAATGAAATGCTTCCAAAATCGCTTTAGTTTTCTCAAAAACTGGAGCAAAGTTTTGAAGTCAAAATTTTTATGAGCAACAAAATTATCTTTTAATAAAACGTGATCAATGTTATATTAAATAATTAAACAATGAATAAAATATAGAACAATACATTTTAAAAACCTACATTTAGAAATTTAGAAATGGGAAATTTTTCACATAATACCGTGAAGCTCGGTTATATCGCGATCTTTCGGATCCAAGATCTCGAAGATCGCGATCTGCCCGAGCTTTTTTTACTTCGCGATGTCAAATATCGTGTACTCGAAACCTATTATCGCCCACACGATTCCAATCGATTTAAAATGGTCATTTCGCGATTACCTACATCATTCAAAGCGATGTGAGAGAATTTTATATTTATAAATATTTATAAATCATTACCTTTTATGATGCGTCGTATTAGCCAAAATCTTCATATTTCTGTTTTCTTACTGTTTGGCGCCATCTTGGGATTAGCGGTATTACCCAGTAAATATTAATTGTAAGTAGCAAATCGCGAGCAGTTCTCTAAAATCAATCGATTTTCGTACTTTTTGGGCGAAAATATGGTAAATTTTCAATTTTACAATTATACACCTTTTCCAAAATAGAAGGGGTCCAAGACCAAATCGCGTTATAAACGAATTCACGATATAAACAACCGCTTTATAACCGAACTTCACTGTATTAGTATGGTAGGAAAACAGGAAAAGTTGAATACCAAGACTTTCGCCTACTCAGATGATGTTTTCAAATGACATTTCTATCATTATGTCAATCAATCAAAATATTAAAAAGCGAGCAATTCTTGTAATTTTATCTTGAAAAGGGGCATAAGGATTTTGTCGAAATGGGGTGAATCTACCGTTTTCGTGTGCGGGAAAGCTCATTTAGGGAATAAATGATTGACCTGCGACCTGGGGACCAGGTTATTGTCTACACTGTTCTTACTTTATTTTCGTTTTATTTATTCTTAATAAATTCGTGTTCTGTGCATTTCTACGTGTAGTATAATAATAATTTTATTTTTATCTCTAATAAAATAATAATTTTTTAAACTTTTTCCTTTCAACGTCGCGTTTTTTCACTGTGGAGCTGCCCATTTCCACGAAAGGAAGTAAGGTAACCAGTGATTGTCTAAAGTGTTTTTACTTTATTTTCGTTTTATATTATCGAACAAAGATCGGTCTTCCAGATACTTTAAATCACAAAAATATTTCTAACATTAGGCCTACGTCAAAAAAAAATAAATAAATAAATAAATAAAATAAAATGTTTCGATAAATGATAGCAGATAAAATGTTTTTGATGTCAAGGGTTGATTCTAAATATTAGAAACTCGTCTCTATTTCATATTTGACCGAATCTTTTTATTCTTTTGTTTCTATAATAACTGTACATTTTATGAGTGATAACAATTGCTAAGTTCGGAAAGAATTCGGAAAACAAATGGAAAACGAGAGGTTGCTAATGTATTTATGTCGTCATTTTATCCCAAAATCAATATTCATTACTTTCCTAATTAAAATGTAATCCTCCTCGCAATTTAACTGTTCTTTTAAACATCGAATTTAATATAAATGATAGCAGTATTGATTTATCTATAAAAAAAATAAGAGTTGTTGGAACCTGAAGTAAATCAACCTTAAAAATAAGTATATTTTTTTTTTATGTTCGCTGGTAATTATTCGTTAATAAGGAGCAACTTAATGTGAAGCATTTCACTGAAGAATGGTTTCCTGGATTAGACCGCTTTATGAGAGTAGAAAGAAACAAACACAGAAAAAAGAAAGATAGACATTTCAGTCAACTACAGGATTAAAACCTAGAATTCAAGCGTATTAGTGGAATCAGCAGGTAACACCTAAAATCTTTTGACTAAGTTTGAACTGTGACCTGGTGAGATGTAGAAAACCTGGTGAGATATAAACATTACAACTAAACTTATAAGATGAATTTTTGTCTTAATTATTTCCTTCAATTATTTGAGAGTACAGCGTTCTAGGGCGTATAATGTAAAGATCAAAATAAACATCAAAATAAATCAACTCTGGAAAGAAGACATATGTTTTGAATATAATGTTAATCACTACTTTGTTCTTGAATTACTTAAAATTATATTACTTGGTATATATTTAAAATTGCATGTTAATATCCATATTTAACATCTAATGAGATGTATAAAATTACAGTAAACTCTGAAATATACAAATTTTGATGTAATTACGGTTTTTATTATTATTAGGCCTTCAAGTATGGAAATATAAAGTCTTAAAACAATTCAATAAATATTTGAGAGACTAGAGAACGTGAAATAGGGAACTTAGATATTACAAAATTATTTTATTTTGTGTATTTCCGGAATTGCTGTTTAAGATAATTATGTACAAAGATGTAAGATAATCTTTAGGATTATTAACACAATTATCTTAATATCAGATATAAAATTATAGTGGAACTATTTATATGCTTTCAACTACAGTGTTTCTGCCAAGACAAAATTAAGATAGACGTTACGTCATTGTTTATTACAGTGAAACTTGGATAATTGGAAGCTGAAGGGACCAGAGAAAAAGTTCGAATTATCCAAAAATTCGAATCACATATATTCTCTCAAACAGAAGAGATAAATAAAAAAGATTAACTCCACGATCAAAGATTTAACACATAAACTTTATCTAAGAATACTGCTACATTTTTTTTTCATTAAATCAAACATTTTTTAGAAGCTTAATTATTCATCACTTTCAAAAAAAAAAAAAGGCAGATATTTTTAATTGCTTCATTGAATGCAATCTTTGTGTCCTAGCATATGGTTCCAACCTCTGGGTTACAATGTCCTCTCGTTCTTTTTCTATTTTTTATTGCCATTTTTGCTGCTCAAGATTTTATATTTGTTCTTCAATTTTGTTGATAATGTGTTGGATAGAATTCCAAATTCCTTGGCGATTTCCGAAGCCTTTTTCCACTTCCTTAATCATCGCTACCTTTTCAGCTTATTAATGACTTATAAGGAGCTTTAGCTTTTGACAATGGCATAGTAAGAGCATATAAACAATACTTAAAGCACAAGCACAAAAACTAAAAAGGTATATAACCGCATTAAATCATTCACAGGAAGCGCACGTGACTCTAAGACCGAAGGGATGTGGGAGGGGGGAGGGTAACAACAGAGGGTGGACAGAAAAATCCTCGGAAATCCCCACATAGTGACATTGCAACCCTCGCTTTTGTTTTCCTTAGAAAGACCGTTAAAATAAATAATGTATCCTAGCTAAGAAAAGTCTCAGGAACAATTTTTACCGTAATATTTTAAGGACAATCGTACGAAAAATTCGAATTATCCAAAATAAAATTCGAATTATCCACGATTTTTTTATCAATATTTTAATACAGAATTCTAGGGACCGAACAAAAAATTCGAATTATCCAGAATTTCGAATTAAACAAGTTCGAATTATCCAAGTTTCACTGTACTACATTGCTGCTATAATACGTATCATTAAGTATATACTTTCTTTACGGGACGCAGAAAGTGAACATGATGAGATCACCAGCCGAACGAGAAGCTGATATCGAAAGGCTAGTCTAATGAATTGGAACTGAGCTGGATTTTGCATTTTCGCTGTTCTATGAGCTTCGGAAGCAGAAATCATCATTAATTCTCGTTATTTCCACCGATCGAGAATTGGCGCTGCAGGTCACAACTTTATCACGGAATTATCCTATTCCATTACCAATGTAATTTTATAACGTTGTTATTTGACGGATACTAATTAACTGTAAAATTTATATTACTTTTATCAGCTGAAAAGTTTTGGGTATAACGGAATTTTTTAGATTTACTGCATAAAATTCCAGCCTCAATTAATCAAAATCTCTCTAGAAATTCCTGGTTTACAATTCCTTTTTTTTTTCCTCCATTATTAGGCTTTTTTTTTTTTTTTACAAGTAACTGATGTATAAATTAGATTACCTATAAATAACGAAATTTGTTTGAAGTTACGTTAAATTTAAAAGCTAATAATTATTAATACTAAATTTAAAAAATTAAGCTTTTAAATTCAGTACAATAATTATTAGCTTTTAAATGTGTGATTCACATGAAATTCAACATTTAAATCGTGTACATTCTTCAATTTTAGGTATCCAGTGTTTTTATCCGTAAATAGGAAATCATTAAGTACCTTTCTTTTTCGGTACATAAAAACCACACGTCAAAGTCCAGGTGTAAGAGAATTTGACGTTTAAAGTGCAATATCAAAAGCTATTCGTCAGACGAAGTACAGCCAATTTAAGGACTTCATACTCAACAAAACATAATAAAATAGATTAAAAAAAACATTTCCTTGAAAATAAAATGTTATTTTTTTCAAAACAGAAGGGGAATAGAGAATTAAAATGGGTATATGTAGATTGATGGAAAATAAAAGAAATAAATATTTAAAACAATCTGGAATTTATTTTAATACAAAATTAAAATTGTTATATGAGTGAAGTAATTACAGTACTTAATAAAAATTGACCGGGTTACAAAGATCTGATTTCGTTTTGTTTTTGTTTTTTTTTGTATTGAAATTGAAGTCGAGACGTCATTCGCTGTGTTGTCGAATTTTTAATTAGTTTTAATTTAAAATAATTCCATGAGATTATTTTCGTTTTCAGAAATGTTTTTCCTTTGGTAAATCGTTTCTTCTTTGGCCACTAATATTTAGTCGTGTCTATTTTGTTAACTGCTGTTTCAAAAAAAAAAAAAAAAAAAAAAAAAAGAAAAAAACACAACAATAAACAATAATTTTTTAAAAAAATTTCTAAAATACATGTCATAATATGTAAACTGTAATGAAATAAAATGAACAATCTCGAATAAAATTCCTAGGAACTTTTAAATCAAGAATATTTTTTGTTTTAACAGTAGATTCGATAGTCCAGTGGTGTAGGTAATTATTTCTTTTTTAGCTTCAAAATCGCCGGATTTTACAATGTAACAGAAACCGTTACGAGGTTATAAAATATCTGCTTTCAAAAATTTATTTCATAGAGCAAATATTAGCATCATTTGAACAAATTCAAAAGAAAAACATTATAGACTATATTCAACTATTACTCATCTATTATTATCCTCTTCATCTGATTATTTCTAATTTGATTAATTTTTTTATATCACAACACAAAAATAAAATCAGTAAGAACATTCAAAAACCTATGATTTCTCTTCCTTACTACAACCAAAATTCAGAAACTTTGGCAAATATATTAAAGAAACAAAATTTTCATATAATCTTTAAACCTACGAACAAAATTATTACTATATTACAGTGAAGCTCGGCTATAACGCGGTTGTTTAATCGCGAATTCGGATATAACGCGATTTGGTCTAGGACCCCTTCTATTTTGGAAAAGGTGTATAATTGTAAAATTGCAAAATTTACCATATTTTCGCCCAAAAAGTACGAAAATCGATTGATTTTAGAGAACTGCTCGCGATTTGCTACTTACAATTAATACTTACTGGGTAATACCGCTAATCCCAAGATGGCGGCGCCAAACCTTAAGAAAATAGAAATATGAAGATTTTTGGCTAATATAACCCATCAAAGTGTTGAAAAGGCAATGATGTATAAAGATTTATAAACATAAAATTCTCTCACATAGCTCTGAATAATGTAGGTAATCGCGAAATGGCCATTTTAAATCGATTTGGAATCGTGTGGGCGATAATAGGATTCGAGTATACGACATTTAACATCGCGAAGTAAAAAAAAAGCTCGGGCAGATCGCGATCTTCGAGATCTTGGATCCGAAAGATCGCGATATCTCCAATCAAAGACTGTATCTCCAATCAAAGACCCTATTTTGAAAAATTAAAAAATAGGAGTAATTTACCAAATTAATTGTAAATCTTACAATCTTATATATATATCGGTTTTACAAAACAAAATTTATATAAAAGTATTAAACAACACCAATCAGATAGTATAAATTCCTCCACAACGCAAAATTCTACAAATTTTATATCAGCTATCACTGAACATTTAAACAAATTTTCAAACTATATTATTGATTGGGATAACATAAAAATTTTAGATATTGACAATAATTATCAAAAATTACAAGTAAAAGAAGCCTTTTATATTAAAAAAGTTTCTATTAAATTAATGAACCGAAAATTTGAAATTCCTGATGTTACCGATTTATTTCAATGTTAATTATGTTATGTTGTTTTTATCGGTTGTTCTGTACATTTTTAAAGCTTTTGTTATCTTTTAATTTAAGTTCATAAAAGCTTTTTGTTATCATTAGTTGCAGTTTCATCTTGTTATATTATTTCTTAAGAATTATTGTTAATTGTTTTGATGTAGTATATTCTTGTATTATTTTAATGTTATTCTTTCACTTGAGAATGCAGTAAAGAAATGCGAAACATGTTGTATATATAATTATATATTTTTATAAAAACCCTTTTTCGTGAAGTTCTTTATTAATCGTTAGGAGGAAGAAATTAGATTAATATATCTTAATTAATAAAATCAATTGAAAAACAATAAAAAAGAAGAAGAAATAAACTATTAAGAACAATCGAACTAGATATCAATGCA
>JAFIDM010006943.1:45637655-45647938 GCA_023159025.1 Thereuonema tuberculata | reverse complement strand
GGGGGGGGGGGGGGGGGGGGGGGGGGGGGGGGGGGGGGGGGGGGGGCCCAAAGTTAGTTATTGTAACCAGGAACCATAATTACAATAACATTTCATCATAATTCGGGTATAACAGAAGAAATAAGGTGAAATACTGCATTTTTAGGCATTTTTTTTTGCGAATTTTGAAAAATGACATTTTTTTCGAAGCGCCATACCTCGATAACGAATTGACATACAAACATGTTTGAATAGTAAAAGTTGTAGGAAATTTAACGCTCTACAAAATAGTATAGGGATGCTTTTGCTGTAGGACGTAAGGGAAAAAAGTTATTGGGGAAAAACCTGAGAAAAGTCGAAATTTTTGCAGTTTCCCCCTCCCCCCTCTTTTCGCACAGGGTCCTCGAGGTCAAAAACATGAGAAAATGTTAATTAACCGTCCCTGAACAACATCCCAAAGTTTCATTAACTTCCGACCTTTTTCCACCTGACCCCATGTAACGAACTTATCTGTGAGAATAAATAAATCAAAAGTTATACCAAGAACAGCTAGCAATTTAAGTTAATAGGGAAAAATAGTCAGAGATCACAGTGGAACGGTGGATATAAAGTAAATCTATTAAAGAGAACCCAAAAATAAATATATACACATATACAAATCAGTACAAGTTTAATAGGAAAAAGTTTTACAAGAGAATAAGCAAGGGAAAAAAAATTAAAATAAAAAAAAAAATAATGAACAATTAGTTCCAAAAATCCAAAAACAAACTCTGAGGAATAAACAGTGATGACTCGGCAATTACCAGAGAGCACACACTATTAATCCCCTTGAAACAACTTACTGGATCAATAAAAAAAACAAAATTCGGTCGATCGGCCACCAAAATAACCCAAAAACCCTTTGGTTAACTAAATTTAAAAAAATACCAAAAAAAAAATACAAAAGTAAACTCGTTCGATTCTTTGAACGAGAGGCTACACTAAAACTCAGATCCCAGGATTGCCACTGAGATTACAAAAAAAAAGGGAAAAAAAAAACCTCCCTTCTGATGATCATCAGTGGAAAAATTACCTACTAATTCCTAAAGGTTAAATAAGTAAAATAAAAGACAATGTACAATCCATTGACAAATGATTGTAAAATATGCTTGTTAAAATAAGCCTTAATTACAAGAGATCCTCTAGGGAATTATTTTCTTACTAGAAGTTACAAAACAACTGTGGGCTGTTAAAAGAAATAAATTGCATATACCAGATAAAGTTAATATTTAGACATAACCTCTGGCATCAATACTAGCTTATTTAACATTAACATGACATTAATACAAATCATACTGGTCGTATTCAGTTCAGCTAATTACAAAAATTTAATAAAGTTCATAATTAACAGCGCACATGAGATTTTCTTTTATTTATCTCTAGTCAATAGTCGTAGCTAATAAACTCTGAAGCAGCCTAGGCAGTCGAAGAAGATAAACTATCCAAGATTAGCATGAGTTCCAAGCCTCCGTTCACTTCGAAGTCTAGTTGAATGAATAGTCTTCACAAGAAATCGAAAAGTATACTCACAGACTTGTCTTGTACAATGATTGAGCTACTCGCCGGGTCAATTGAAGTCGGCTGACTGAATCCCCTAGGTACCTGGTTGGATATACTGGAAGGAAACAGATTTCAATATGGCGTCGTTCCGAACAAGAATACGATAACACTTGTTGTTGTCTTATCGTCGTGAAAATATCGTGATATCGCGGGTAATCGTTGCTATGAATTCGATGAATTTACACTTATATGCCGGCTTTGGCATACTTCTCCTAAATTCGCCTTAGTAATTGGTGAACCATCGCTCACCCAAAAGAACTTAACACTTGGAAGCAATGACCGCTTGCCATGGATATCGCAATCGGAAAAAAAAAATGTCTCCCCGTCACCAACAACGGTTGCTATGTCTCCTGACAACAATTAACCTTTTTTTTTTTTCTTCGCCGGATAGCAGCGACACTTGGTGATACTAAAACCTGGGAAAAGCGCTACAGCCAAGATATTAAAGAAAACAAAACTTTAAATTAGAGAAACAATAAATCAACGTACAGAAGGCTCAAAGAGGAATAAAAAAAAATAATAAATAAAAAAAAAAATGAAATGAAGCAGAACCGCTTCATTACACCCACTTTTTCCTACCTGTCGACTGGACTAAAATGGATCGCTAAAAATTCTCCTTCAATAACTTTCTGTTTCTCTTGAGCTTGATTATTTATTCGGAACTGATTCAATTAATCAACAATTAATGAAAAAAAATATTTTTTGAGGCGAAAATTATTTTATTATTATATAATTCTTAATAAAAATCTGCTGCTTTACAGACTAGCAAATCTTATAATATATCACATCTGCCAACGTGAACATGATCAAATCGCGTTCAGTTATCACTTGGATCATTCATCTTACCAACATAGTTGAGTGTCAGTAACTGAGAACACGTATACGTCACTCAAAATCTTTTCTTCTAATGTCTATTCTTTTCAGAAACATTAGAAAGTTAAAGAAAAAACTAAATACAGAAGTTTTTGTATTAAATCAAAAGTGCAGTGAGATGATCCGTAATTCAAATAACTACAATCAACTTATGTAATTTGCTAATTTCGTCTGTCTGTCTGTAACTCGATATAATTAACCTATTAAGATAGATCCAATGGTTCTCAATCCTACTATTGAATCAAAAGTACTCAAATTGGATGAAATATTTGTTCATTTTGTCATTCCATGTTGTTTCCATGAAATTTTAACTGAAATTCTAACAAAACATACGTTCAAAACCAAATAATTTTGTTACCACTGCATCCATTTTAATGAAATTTAGCACACTTACTCAGTTGTTTACGCTGATTTAGAAACTCAAAACCATTTTTGCCGTAGAAGCTTCGTTCACAAGTTAGACAGTATTTAGATTACATTTACTTTATATTTGATCGTTGATAATAAAATGATTTTTCAGATTTTTTTTTTTATGCCTGTCGTCCGACAGGCTTTGCTGCTAGTTCAAAAAGTAACATTACTTAAACGATTTCTAATTGAAATGAAAATGCAATATCCATTCAGGAGAAAAAAGATTGTAGTTGATCAAAGACGTTCCCAAGATTTTACAGGGTTTATGATTTCTAATAGAATGATCGAAAAAAAAAATGGTCCTTTCCCAGATTGGGGGTGAAGGGTGTTTACGGATAAAGACTACGATGAACTTTCTAACCAAAAAAAATATCCAAAATCTAACAACTAATTCCAACATGTGTAGGTGAATAAGTATTATTATTGTGGTTACTAATATTAATGGTAGTTCATAATAATATGATAATTTCATTCACAGCTTCAGGTATTTGAAAGCGAAAAAAATCAAATGAATTTCTCCGGTTGCAAGAAACGGCGATCTGATTTAAAGTGAAACGCTTGGTCTTAACATTCAAATTCCATAGTCTTGTACCGATATGTACCTTCGTAGTTGTATTTCATCCAACGTCTATGTTACTGTGAAATCTGGAAATGTAAAGATTGCCGGTAATGACCGTGATTACCGGTATTCACTGCTTTATAGTGGTGGATGTTGAAAATTCACTTTGCTGGCTTTCACTGGAGTGTATCGGTAATCGAAAGATCCAATACGGCGAATACAGTGGAACCCTGCCATTCGTCCGCCTCTCTATTCGTACAACTCGTTATTCGTACAACTTTTTCAAGTAAAATTGAACTCGCCATTCGTACGCTTGCTCGCGATTCGGACATCGTGACCTCGGTACTGGCCGCGCCACGCGGTCGCTTCAGTTCAGTCTCGTGCTAGCTTCCGTACGTTACGCATCATCCACGCAAGCTTCGTGAAACTTTGTGATATTTTATTGTTATTTTTATTAAAAATAGTGCAGCCATGGGTCTAAAAAAGATTACTGATTCAACTATGCCTAAAAGGAAAGCAGTGAGAACGATAATTGAATTGGAAAAAGAACTCGTTGCGAAGTTTGAAAGTGGAACTCGTGTCTCTGACCTGGCAACTCAGTATGGCATGGCGAAATCAACCATATCGCCTATACTGAAAAAGAAAGAAAGAAATAATAATAGAGGCCTATATATTTATTGTTTTCATAGTTTTTATGTATTTTAGGCTTAACATATTATTACAAAGGTTTATATAAGCAATCATCTATGGGTCTGGAACGGATTAATCCAATTTACATTATATCTTATGTGAAAAAATGATTCGCCATTCGCACAAATCGCCATTCGAACTGCCTCCTGGAACGGATTGTGTACGAATAGCGGGGTTCCACTGTACCAGTAATCGTAATCGTACGCCTGTATATATTGGAACAGCTCTAGTAGCTGCGCGACGGTTTGGGATCAGAACACAATTAGATGTAAAAATAGACACTTATATGAATACCTGTTCAATAACTTTAAACTATATTGGCCTAATATAAATCTATATATATATTCACATTGTAATGAATTTTTAACTTTCTGTGTAATTTTCATCCAAATAATATTCACATATTTTATCAGGCAGTCAATTTCAGAGAAATACCTACTAAAATCCAGGTAAGCTGATTTCAAAATGGTTTTGCACGATCAAAACTAACCCTCATATCGCTAACTTCGATCTTGAGATAACAGTATGCACCCAAGCCACGATTCGCCCCCTGGTCGAGCGGGTCTCTATTATACTTGTAACATTTTAATATCATTCAGTATTCAAACAAAAGTACTATATAAATTCACTGTAAAATAACACAACTACCGTATTGTCCGGCGTATAAGACGACTCCCAATTTTTCCAATTAAAATATAGAGTTTGGGATATGCTCACCGTATAAGACTACCCCTCTTCCAATGCACACCAAATAAAATTAAAATAACATCAGATTTGATTTCATTACGGTAATTTTAATTCAAATGCTTATGACATGCAGATACTTAGCAGGAAAACTGTCACTTAGAAACATAACGCTGTTTGTCATCAAACATGTAAACATAAAACAGTGCAAGTGGATTAAACTTTTCCATTAAAAGCGATGTACCTTACTGGCGATTGGCTGCCTGTTGTATACAACGCCTGCTTAGATTGGCCAGTTCTCCCTGTCTCCAAGTAACTGTCGCTTTGTTTATTATTTTAATGCTACATTTTTTTAGAATTTCACTAAAATCATAGTATTTCTAAACTGTAGCCTTGTTTATTCTGTCCCCGCTCTATCTCTTTTTTCCATACCCCGGGCGTCCCGGACGCCTGCAGCTTGCTCCGCCCTTCACTTACACCTTCCCGGTGAGGCGCCCCCTCCCTCGTCATCGGGACCGCGTTAAGTCACTTCTTTCCACGAATCCTGGTGAGTGGATTTTCTTCTACCGTACTTGTACATCGCCTTGCTGCTTTCATACGGTTGCCGCATATGGCGGGGATGTGGCCGCGGCCGTTGTTGAGCTCCCTCCACCATATGCGGAGACCGCAGATTCTCCAGTCCGGCTCGGAAGTTTCAGCACCCGGCGTATAAGACGACCCCCGACTTTTGAGAAGATTTTCCTGGTTTAAAAAGTCGTCTTATACGCCGGACAATACGCTACATTAGAAACTCATGTATCTTGGCATTTTGCTAATACAGTGGATTTTCAATGATATCCTTCTTTTTATTTATTTTTATTTTTTTTTAACCCTTGTTCCTTTTTTTCGGCGTTTTTGATATGACCCGCAGCTAACTCCGACAAAGGTAACGGACGCCATCTTATTGTCGGTGATTCGATCTGTTGACAGCCTTTGTGCGCTCTTCGTCCTTCTATATTCTGACGATTTTCTAAACTTTCAAACATTTTAAAGTTATACTATATTTAATATAGTATAATAATTATAATATGTAAGAACTACTTATATGCAAATTAAAAAAAAAAGTTATGTTCCACTTTTGATAGTTTCGTGTTTCGGTTGGGTCAAGAACTTAACCCACTGTATTAATAGGGACCCTACTTTACTACAGTGAAAAAAAAGCTTTAATGAAAATCAAAACTCACCGAAATTAGGTTTTTACAAAACTAACTTAAAGAAATGTCTAATTATGTTACTGGTTTAAATGATAAAGATTATGTATTGAAACATAATGTATCTAAAATGTATCTTTTTATTGTATCTAAAACTGAATTAAAGATAAGTATGTGGTCAAGGCAGCTGCCTTCCATGTATCGGAACCTGGGGTTTCGAATCCCGGCACCGGCATGGATGTTTAATTTACTTTCCTGTGCTTGTTAGCCTCTTCTTCATTTTCTCTTCGAGTCTGAAGCTAGTCCATAACGGCTTCCTGAGGACGGTTTATAAATCATCTCAGTATCTATTCTAAATATCATCCTAGACACCATGGGGGTGATTATGACAAGATTCCCTTACGTTTCTGGGGAAGTATCGTCCAGCCATGAATTAAAAAAAAAAAAAAATGTGTACAATTAAAATTTCATAAATTGAACAAATTTTAATAGTTCCCCACAGAAATCTTCCTTCGTCAAAATTCTTTTTAATTTTCTGATTGAAGAACAATTTTATCTGGCTGAGGAAATGTTTCAAATATATTATTAACTTAATTTCACTTTGTAAATTCTGCTACCGATATTTTTATTTATATTGTGATACATGTTAACACACCAAAACCATTCACTGAGCATAAAAAAATAAGACTTCACTCGAAAACAACAATCCAAAACCTACACTCCGATAGTTAAATTTAAACATAATGAAAATACATAATATTTCGATCTATTTCGCCGTAGTTACTTTTAAATATACCAATTAATTAAGATTTTTTTTATTTTTTTATTAATGGCGGATTTTAAAATGGATGCTGATGATAAAAGACCCTTGGACGCTTCGAATCGCGAGTAAATCAAGAGCTTCAGTTTCCCTTTGTCCATTCGAAATCTCCCTTGTGTCTCAACTTTTTGACTGTCTGTGGCCATTCCTGTAACTAGCAACATTATATAGTAGGCCACAAAGTGCCCTTCATTCAATCTCAACCGTTTTTTTAAATAGAATGGACTGGAAATTCGATCTTCCTTTTCATTTCAGTATCAGATCGATCCTGTTCCTGTCTCCCATGATGGACTGCTTCTTAAGGACAATAAAAACTGATTGACACAGGCGTTAGAAGAAACACCTCCCCCTTATTTTGCTGCAAAATTATATTACTCTGAATAATAATTAGAATTAGATAGTTTATTCCCCAAAAGTGAGGCCCTAGGTTAAGTGAGCAAAAAAAGAAATTTATAATATTTTTTTGTTTCTTTAAAATTGTTGCGTTAGTTTTTGCATCATGGACGCTGAACGCGATTTAAATGATACTTGAAGCCTCTTTTATGACAACCAAACCAAAAAAAAGCGAAGTGTGTCCAATAGAATAAGTGTGAGCCATTCATTGAGCAGATGGTAATAGCAGCAGAAGGGTCTGAATGAACTGTTTTCCAACACAAAGGTCGACAACGCTGTCAGCTCAAGTAACTGAATGTTCCCACTCATAGGCTGACATCTAGTGGCTATTTTCTCAACTCGGTAAAAAAATACAGAATAAACAGATAACAGAGAAAGTTTTAGAAACTGATTTTTCAAACGGTTTTATCTGAAGAAAGAAAATTAGTTAAGTAAGTTTGTTAAATTCCTCGTCATAGCGCTTGCCAATCCCTAAAACAATTTTAAGAGGAAGAATTAATTAATTTGAAGTAACTTATAATCTTGTAATAACTTATTTTATAGTCTAGCATCAATACCTGAAATATCCTCAATAATTATTCAACATTAAAAGATAGTAATTCATAATTGTTTTTTTGTTTGTTTTTTTTGTGTTTTTTTTTGGGGGGGGTTCCCCTTCTAATTGGTTGTAGAAATGAGATTACTATTGTTTTTTTGTTTTTGTTTTTTGATACATTATCTATTAGACCGGTACATTATCTATTACAAAAGACAAGTATTAATAAAAAAATGATGATAAAACCAGGGGATTATGAAAGAAAAATAAAAATTCTTTCTACATGAAGATTTATTAGAATAAAATAAATAAATAAATGCGCCCAGGAACGTAATTAATGTTTGTTTAAACTTTAGCAGTTCGCTATGACTTTGTTTTTGTTGTTCATTTGTTATTTGTTTTTGCTCCAGAATTCACGATTGAATCTACTACATCTATTTCATTATCAAGTTATGTCTGACAAATGCCAATTAGATATCATTTTTAGAGAGAATATCTGATTTACTAAGCACACAAATCATGCCATCAAAATTCTGCTCGCATCTGTTGCCACCGGCTAAGCGAAATTATCCAACGTTATTTAAGCCTACAGTGTTGTTTTCATGTTGTCTCCTTTCGTGTGCTGCCAATCGGAATAGTTTTGGATAAAGATAAGAACATAGACACGAAAATCAACATTAAAATTGCAATGACAAAATTCAACGTAAAGATTTACAAATTTTACTCAAATTCATTTTCATTAAAACAATTTTTAACACAAAATTTGCACGAACTTATACTAATAAGTCAATTAAAGTTTTAGTAGCAGCAAACAATAGCAGCAGACTATCGTTTATTCAGTTTCTGATTTTGTTTTTGCATTTATTTATTTTGCTATTTCATTATTTGCTTATAATAATGTTTGAAACGCATGTTGACAAACCTCTAAAACATATATTTATGAAAAATACGGAAAATGGTGGTTAATGAGAAGTTCAATAAACAACTTGAAACCTATTTTATTTAGACCTAGATGGACTACGAGAGCTTTTACTGAAGCCACTCAGCTGTTTTCTTAATAAAGTACTGACATTCTTTCTTAATTAATCATTCTGAAGATCGTTATTAAAACCCCATTGTAAGCTTGTCTGCTAAAAGTCATTTGAGTCATCTGAGATTTCATCTCCTAACATTGAAACAGGAATTTTTTCAAATATAAAGAGATAATCTCTTATACATCAATAGGCACGTCATATTTCAAGAAGATACATCGACAATTTAAAAGTTATTTAGATGAACCAAACACGCAGTGAAGCAGTAATTTAGAAAAATAAGCTAAATGTAAATTTTAAAGTAGATATTAACGACAAGTTAATACGTAATTTAGGACCTAAACACACAAGTTTTCCGTGAGACAATTGATGTTAAATGATAGCGTGCTAAAAAGTCAGAATAAATCTATAATAACTTTATTTATCACTAAAATACTTCGAACTTGTAGACATTCAGCCAAAAACCATTTTCACGTGAGATTATTTTTTTGTTTGAATTTTTTTGTCTGTTGATCAATGCCCATGAAAAATCTCAGCTGTGTTGAATTACATTACTTTTGAAATGGATAACAAGAAATCCATGAAAACAAATAGATTTTAAAACATCTACTGACTTAAATAAACAAATACAATAGTTTGTCTGCATTTTTGAGTAGGAAAGTCAAGCGAATGAGAATTTAAATCTGGATCTGCTTAAGAACCAATGAACAAAAAGATAAAAATCATGTGAATGTAGATTATAAAAAATATTGATTTTGATCTTAGAATTGAAACTCACAAGTGCGTGACCTCGAACGCTGAGAACCGCACGAAAATGTGCTTAGAATATAAATCGCTCATGCCAAAAACAGTGGTATGAGTCATTCTCATGCAAAACTCAGCTGTTGTATGCTAGCGCCATCCGACGGTGACATGTACCTGCACTAACAAGTACTTAATCTCAAGATATTGCCACCGAAGACAACAAAATATTGTTGAGATAGCGTAATTATTTTAAGCAGAGGGAAATGTAGCAATTTAGTCACGACATTGAAATATGTGTGTTTTTGATACTATTATATCGGTATTTTGTTTCTTCGCGTTACCAAAGTTCCTCTCTTGGACCTTCAATAGGTGATCATTCAAATTTCTCTCGTGGTAAGACATGCAGTTTTGCATGAGAATGACTCATACCACTGTCTTTGGCATGAGCGATTTATATTCTTGGCATATTTTCGTTCTGAGCGTTCGAGGTCACGCACTTGTGAGGTCATGCACTTTTGTTATCATTAATAACACTTGTCATGTGTTATTAATGATAACAAAAGATAATATTTTTATTTTTAATTTTGTTTTAATGCAGGTGTGTTATTCTTGCATATTTTTTCAAAAAATGAAAATTTTATAAAAAAAAAAAAATCAATTATTGGTATACAAAGTTTACAAATTTAGGGTCCTCTAGATAGGAATGAGACATCTCCGTCCATGACAATATTAGAAAGAAAAATGACAGTAAAAACGCACAAGACTAAAGAGTTCA
>JAFIDM010006943.1:45590353-45604301 GCA_023159025.1 Thereuonema tuberculata | reverse complement strand
GGTTAGGCAATGAACTTCTCCCATCAGTTTGGGGCTGGAGCCTAACCGCACGAGGGGTACTACCAATCCCCACAACCAGAAATGCTGCGCCGGATGTCATCCTCCAGATTGTTTCCTGCAAGTGCAGCAAAGGCTGTAGCACCGGAGTTTGCAGCTGCAAGAAAGCAGGTCTCCGGTGCTCAGCAATGTGCAAGCACTGCACAGGCCACTCCTGCGAAAACGCCCCCGCAAATGATTTGAACGAGGAGGACTCACCAGACATAGTAGATGAATACGATGACGGCGAGGACGTCATTGACAGCTTGATCGCTCAGGAGGACGACGAGTTGTTAGAAGCAGAATCAACGGCTAAGAAATCCCGACATGAACTGTAATGAGTACAAATGAGTACCTACTATGATATGTACATGTTTATATGAGTACCTTTCAAAAATAATATCTCTATTCCTCAATATAATGTATGCCATGTCAATACCTTAATATTGTTAATTTCATTAATTTTTTCCACAACAGGACTACGCTTTTTTTTAAACATGCCCTGGGATAATTTTGTAGTTGGGGGGGGGGTGAAAATTGTAGTAAGTCGACAATGTAATATTGTGGTAGTGTGAAACCGGGGTGTCGGAAGCCTTACTTACATACCATAGGTACCTGTGACCCAGCAGCCCTGGGATAATTTTGTAGTTGGGGGGGGGGGGGGAATACCGATCCGAAAAGTTACTAATATCAATAACAACATGATGTGAATATGGTTGGCTTCCATCAGAGAAGAAAATTAACTTTTGTGAATTGGGGTTGGGTGGGGAAAGGGGGGGAGTGGGGGTGGGGTTGGGAGGGTGTCCAAAGTTAGTGATTGTAACCAGGAACCATAACTACAACAACATTTCATCATAATTCGGGTATAACGGAAGAAATAAGGTGAAATTCTGCATTTTTGGGCATTTTTTTGCGAATTTTGAAAAATGATATTTTTTTCGAAGCGCCATATCTCGATAACGAATTGACATACAAACATGTTTGAATAGTAAAAGTTGTAGGAAATTTAACGCTATACAAAATAGTATAGGGATGCTTTTGCCGTAGGACGTAAGGGAAAAAAGTTATTGGGGAAAAACCGGAGAAAGGTCGAAATTTTTGCAGTTTCCCCCTCCCCCCTCTTTTCGCACAGGGTCCTCGAGGTCAAAAACTTGGGAAAATGTTAATTAACCGTCCCTGAACAACATCCCAAAGTTTCATTAACTTCCGACCTTTTTCCACCTAAAACTACCTGTCGACTGGACTATTTGGGAGCTATTGTGATAGCGAACAAATCGGTAGCTATTGCGTTTATCCTGTCCGTCCGTCCATGTATGTCCACAGCTAACAAATCTCGAACGGAAAGTCGGATCGACTAACGGATTTCATCATCGTGTTCAGAGGCCCAAAGGGGTATTTTCAGGGGCAAAACGCCCCCCCCCCCTTCCTTCCTTTGTTCGAGATTAGCTTAAATGTCAGAAATACAACCATCTCAATTCAGTTGTCAGCTACAGCTTGATTGATAAGTTCTCAGACTCATATGCTGAAGGTTGTCGGTTCGAATTCGTATATCGACAGTTGCTGTTTTTTTTTCTCTCAATCTTTTTTCTCAATAAACGCGTGGATTTTTTTTTTCTTATTTTCCTAACTTTTTTTATATTTTTCCTCAAGTTAATATACTTCCTTTTATTATTATTATTATTATTATTATTTAAATGTTTTTATTATTATGGGTCGCCCTTAAATTTAAGCTTTAGTATAAAATTATATTCCCTTGTTATTATTAATAATGAACAATGACATTGATGGACGAATGCTCTCTTTCTATTAGAGCGCCATACAAATGATGTTACGGATCTTTAATCTTTATTTTTATTAAAGAAACCTTACATTATTTTTAGATATCTAAAAATAATTTATCTTAATTATTTTTAAGAAATCTAAAAATAATTAAGATAAATCAATGACTAATACTAAAATACACTTGTAACTATTTTGAGTAATTTTTAGCCTTGGGAAGAGTCGGGCAGAACCGGGTAGTCGGGTCAAACCGGGTACCCAATTTTTTCAGCAACTAGCGACATCAGCGCGGTCTCGGCGGTCAAACTAGGAACTACTAACGAAGAAGACACAGCGGCCATTACGCCAGTTCCGTCGTTCACACCGGATTCGCGGCAGTGAATTTTTGATGTTTTAGACAGTTTCTCTTGTGTTGTTTGACGACTTGTAGAGCTGAACTTCTGCTATATCCAGTTTAGAGAAAAATCAGGTAATTATCATGTTCAATATAGCATTTAACTAGCTTTATTTATATACCAAGTTAGCAGTTTGCGTTCTTCTCTAGCGCCATGTTTTCAATAACTACTACGCGGGGGGTCAAACCGGATAACAAGAGTAGGGCAGGATTGGGTAGTACCCGGTTCTGCCCTACTACCTTCTATGTATTTCTACGAGTTTTTTTTTTATTTGGTATTGCCTTAAGAAATGGATTTCAATGTAGAATTTAAAGTTTTATTATTTGTAAACATATATTGTAATAGTTTATGCTACAATTGAGGATATATTTAATGTTTTAACCAGAGTAAAAATAAATTATTAGCCTACAGTATTTCTTTTACCTCTTTAAATAGTTTTCACTGAAAGCAATACCTAATATCTATTAAATATTAATATCAATTATAATATTGTTAAAAAAAAGATGACCTTTATTTTTTTTTCTCCCATATTGAAGATGCCGAGAAAACGGAGAGAAAAACGGACCGGCAGTCCTGGAGTAAAGAAAGCATGAAGTAGATGAGGTAATGTCTGGTAGATCTGGTTATTATAAGGCATCAAAAACTTTCAATGTCCCGCAAAGTAATTTGGAAGATAGAGTTCGTAAGGTCAGAAAAGGAAATCTGACACCCTCAGATGCAGCAAAAAAAGGAATGGGAAAGAACAAAAGTGTATTTTCAGAACAACAAGAGCAGGAGTTAGTAGACCATATTTTGACAATGGAAAGTAGGTTTTTTGGGATGACCTTAAGGGATGTTCGTAAACTAGCCTACGAACTGGCAGAAAAAAACAATATAAGTCATTCATTTAATAAAAAGAATAAAATGGCTGGCAAGGATTGATTGTATAACTTTTATAACAGGAACAAAAAAAAACTTTCCTTAAAAGAGCCTGAAACAAAA
Source organism: Thereuonema tuberculata (assembly GCA_023159025.1). NCBI lineage: Eukaryota > Metazoa > Arthropoda > Chilopoda > Scutigeromorpha > Scutigeridae > Thereuonema > Thereuonema tuberculata. Next base: position 45,601,110 of record JAFIDM010006943.1, on the reverse strand, counting down.
CTCAGTGTCCAGAGCAATGGGTTTTAATAAAGTAGCTGTGAACAAATTTTTCGATTTACTTGAAAGCTTGTACAACAACCACACATTTTCTCCAAACAATATATATTATGTCGATGAAACAGGCATTACAACAGTGCCAGCAAGTATCATCCGAGTGGCTGGATGCAAGCTGATATTTTTCTTTTCTGGTTTCAAAAGTTTATTGAATTTTCCAGTCCAAGCAAGGAAAAACCAGTGCTCCTGATTCTTATTAACCAAGCCACTCACACCAAAAGTCTCGACTTAATTGAAATGGCTCGATCAAACAATGTCATTTTATTGTGTTTACCACACCGTTGCTCCCATCACTTACAGCCATTAGATGTCACGTTTATGTCTCCGTTAAACACCTACTATCAACAAGAGGCGCGCCAGTGGCTCGTTGTGCATCCAGGCAGGCCAGTTACAATCTATCAAGTTGCTAAGCTTTATGGTAGTGCCTTTTTGAAAGCAGCAAGTATGCAGACTGCTGTCAATGGTTTTAGAAAAACCGGAATATACCCACTTGACCGAAACATTTTCTTAGAGCACCTGCTTGCGCCATCACTGACTACCGGTAGGCCTGCCCCTATAACTGCATCTAGCACAGAAACTGACAGTACTTCTCGAAACCCAGACGATCCCTCAACCAGGACCGAACTCAACCCAAGGCCCCTAGGCACTTGACATTTGCGCCCCCCCCCACCATCCCTAAAATCTACAACCAAAAAAAAAAACGGAATCTCCAATTCAACAGCCAAAAAAAAAATAAAAAGGACAATTCTATTTTAAGAACAAAAAAAAAAACCCAATCCAATATGGCGGGGCCCCTTGGCTGGATGGGGCCTCTAGGCCCGGGCCATCTAGGCCTAGGCGGAAATCCGGGCCTGCCCTCAACTGAAAGGACCCTGCCACCCAGACATTATCTTCACTAGCAGCTGAAGAGGACCCTGCTACCCAGGCGTTACCTTCACAAGCAGATGAAGAGGAACCATCATCAAGACATTATCTCCACTAAGATCCTTGGAAAGCTCTTGCTGTTCAAAGAGTGTCTCCACAAAATTTTAAAGCAACTACTTCTTTCGCTGAGAACCTATCGCCAAAGGATCTGATGCCTCCTCCATACAATGCCAGAAAAAATGAAACCAAGGATGATGAGAGAAAGGGAAAAACTGTAACTTTGACATCCTCCCCTTATAAGCTCACACTTGAGTCTCCCTTCAAGATAAAAAAAGTCAATTCTAAACCAAACAAAATGAAAGATAGGCCTAATAAACGAAGAAAACTAGGCCTATTTGAAGGTGAGATGCAAATGGAAGTAAAACGCAGAAGAAATTTGAAAAAAATAAATGTGAAGATTCTACTGATGAAGATGATGATGATTTAAATGCTACTGCATTTTCTGCCATGAACTACTCACAGATTGCAAAAGGGGAGAGGGGTGGATTCAGTGCATCGAATGCCGAGGATGGGCCCTTGAAGATTGCTGTGGAGTAGAGGAGGAAGACGATTTCTTCACCTACGATATCCGCCGACCCCAGCATTCTAATCTTAATTATAAGCTGAAATGAACATTAAAACTTAACTTTTAACCATTTAGTAAAAAAAAATAAGAAGTTTTTTTCACTTTAATATTGATTAGAAATAGCATTTACTAATTAGTTTCATATGTAGTCCCTACTGAAATGAAAAAAAAAATTAAAACACAGAAAAAAACTGAATTTTATTTTTTATTTCAATTGTTGTGTTAACTATTGCTTTCTCTTTTTCTAAGGCAGTACAGTATTTCATGTTCAATAAAACATTAAACGTTCTTTTTTTTTAAGGAAATTTTGATGATTTTCATTTTTCCATAACATGTGTACCCGGTTTTGCCTACCATTAGGGCAGAACCAGGTGATATGAGTATTTTCATTAATTAATTTTTTTACAGAAAACTGTTTACATATGGAATTTCAGACTTTATATATGGATGCACAGATAGTTAAGGGTCTTGTGTACAAATTTGTGACTCTTTCATACATAAATTATTGCTTCCAGAAGCCACTGAACCTTACCTACCCGGTTCTGCCCCGCTACTTTATATCCTATTACGATTTGTTTTATAAAATTTCATGGCGCAATACCTTAGGAAGAATTTGGCGGAAAGCCGCATATTGGTCACATTAAATCATGAGTTACATCAACATACAAACAGAAATAGGGATATCGGAAGGCGATTTAACTGAAATGTCTCTCATCTCAAAAGAAAAATAGCACAGGTATCTAGTTTTCAAGACTTTGATGATAAGATTAAATGTATTTGGGCTGGATCTTAGGATCAGAATGTATATTAGATTGGCGTACAGCTTCGATCGACTGGGATATTTCGTGTCCTAGACTTTGAACAAACTCAAGCACTCAGAATTTTTTTTTGGTTAGAAAATAGTTGTTTTGATTGTCACCCTTATCCATTCCGGAAAAAATGGACGCAATTTATTGCATTTTTTAGTGATCCACTTGGAATTTATTGTGATAGCGACCAAAATCGGTAGCTATTGCCTTCTGTCCGTCCGTCCGTGTCTGTCCATCCCTAACACCTCCCGAACGGAAGGATGGATCGAATTTAGGATCCTTCCATCTTAAAACTTCCTTCAAAACTTAAGCTAAATGACCATTCTTCTAATAGGAACGCAATACGCTGTGACAAATGGTCAGTTGGAAATTAGCCTTAGCTACCATATTTCAATATAAAGTTCCATATGTCCATTTCATTGTGTATTAAATGCTTACTTATCAAATGCTTATAATATATCTAAAGATGGAGAAAATCAGGAAACTTTGAGTAATAAGGAACACTAGAAAATTGAATAATGGTAATTCACTATTATTTCCAAATTTGCCGCATTAAGTAAAACACATGTGCAAACACTTTTTAAATGAACGGTATGAGCAACACCAATGACGGTAAAGGCAATCTACAGCCAGAATTACTTTACTAGTAGATTACCGTTGAAATAATGGCAAAGTCTTCCAGTTTACAATGTAATGGCACCTCACTGATGCTTGAGAAGATGTTTACTCTTCATCTTCTCAAGACAGCATCAATAAACTTCTCAACTTTTTGGACAAAAGGAGGAGACAACGACGACATTTTAATTCAGTTATGTTATGCGGATTTTCTGTTTAAGTCTTTAGCTAAAGAACCCAGCGAAAAACAATTAGCGCATATTAATAAAACGTTAATATACCTTTATATAATAAAGGATGAAAACCTTACATATAAGAAGACTGGTCGTAAACGGATATGATATTCAGACTCAATTGTAGCGGAAGTTAAGAAGATCGAAAATCGACAACTGTTTATTTGGATATCTTGGCCGGAAATCCAATAAACTGGCAAAGTTCAAAACAGCCAATTCAGTCCTATTCAAGTCAGCAAGCTGAAGACATAGCATTGGCGTCTGGATGCAAAGAACTTATGGGGCTAAGAAATATCAGTGAAGAACTGACTCAAGGTAAATACCGGGTGGCCATAATTAAAGAGGAGTTATTTAGTAATGGGCCAAACTCCCCCAAAATTGGTATGAACATTATTTAGACCATGGGGTTTTGATTTCTAAAGAAAAAAAAAAGTTCAAAATTTCGTCTCAGAAGAAAAATGGCTGAAAGCTATATTATAGTGAAAATTGATCGTAATAAAGAAAGCATGCAATCAATAGTAATTTTTATTTGGCATCTGTAAGTGATGCCAAATCAAAATTACTATTGTGAGTCAGTATGGTTTCCTTGCAACTATTCCAATAACTGCATTCTGTGAACAGTATTTTCTATAGCAGAAAGCAACTAAACTCCAGTGATTTGCTTCACGTAGTGTTATTATGTCCTTTAACGTTACTAGTTATCCTCGCTTTTGGTATACTAAGCTTTTCAAATATTCCCATAACCAAAATAACAGGCAGTGAGATCAGTCGAAAGGGCTAGCCAACTCGTAGGAAACACTCAACTAATTATTCTGTTTTCTGTGAAATGCTGCCGTAAGACTTGCTGAGCACCCAATACAATGTGAGGGGTTGCTCCATCCTGCTAAATATGATGGATCCGAGGCATTTACGCTAATGAATTTGTGGAATTACAAAATCAAGCAGCATTCGTTCATACCTCATACCAGTCCGGAACAAGTTACGGGACTGTTTGGTGTTATTTCTTCAAAAAACTATGGACTGATGATGAACATCACACGGTGACTTTCGATGAGTGCAAAGAAATCTGCTGAGATACATGAGGATTCTCCAACGCCCAAATGTGTCAATTCTGTATGAATACAATTCCATTAAAATGAAAATGGAAAATTACTCCATGGGATTCCAATGGCCAATACATCCTCGACTTCCATTCGAACTATGAACATCAGAGAAAAGTTCAGACAAGCGTCCGCATCTCCTCGAAGCAGTGACTGATCTTTAGGAGAAAAACTTCAGCAGTTTACGCTTAATTTTCTACACCGTTGCATACCAAATTGCCTGGATTTTGCCCATGCACTGCTAGACGCGTGTGATCGTTTGGTTCCAGTGCAGCAGTTGCAACGGTTTCAAGTTGTTGGTTTGATGTCGGTTGGGTTCTCGTCCTGACAGCACTTGTAACGATCCCACATTTTTAAATTGCAAAATCACTTTTCGGAAATTTGTGATTGTCATTAGGCCTTTCCTTAAATTCTTGAAGCTCTGTTATTTCCGAAGTGCGAAAGATGCAATGATAATAAAAGCTTTTTTGGTAATAAAGTTATAGCCAAGAACGATCACTTAAATTTAAAATAGCGAAGGTTTAACATCAAAGCACCATCGCTCAAATCACCCTAGTCACATCTAGGATGTCTACCAACCGGGAAATCTGAGATTTGTATGGGAAATTTGGGTTGACATGATATATACGGGAAATGTCCTTAAAAATCAGACTATGTCCTTAAATTTTCAACATGATGTCAGGCCTCGCAACAGGTTTTTTTTTTTTTTTTTTTTTTTTTTTGGTTGAACAGATAGGTTTTTACCCCGATAACATTTTTTTTTTCTTGAAATTATTTGCATCCTTCTTTTCATTTTAGAACAAATGGTCACCTTAGTATTTTAAATATTTTACGGTACGATACAAGTTTTAATCTCCTTAAATTTTGGTGAAAATATCCTTAAATGTACGGAATTTGTTCTTAATTTTTTTGTTTGAGATTCAGTAGACACCCTGAACAGTCGGACCTAACACAGGCTGTTCATTTTCATTTACATCCTTCAATTTATGACGTCAGTTAACTGCAATCTACATATTGCCGAGCTGCCAGTGCCATTTTTTCCCCCCCTGGTGGCGAAATTTTGAACTATATTTTGTTTGCTTAGAAATCAAAACCCTATGGTCTAAATAATGTTCACACCAAATTTCGTGGAGTTGGCCCAACAGGTTTTGGTAATTGGGCTCTAAATATCTCTTCAATTATGGCCATCTGGTATGTTAAAGGTACTGTGACTGTGAATTGCGGCAATTTAGCAGCAATCAAATTAGCTGAAGATATTACAAACAAAATATCAAGTAATCAAATATAGATTAAATATTATTTTGTAAAAGACTTAATAAAACAAGGTAAAAAACCAATAAAATATGTGAACACATCAAACAATTTGGCTGATTTATTAGCTAAAGCATTAGAAAAGTTAAAAACAAAAGTATTACGGAAAACCTTAAACTAACTGAATAAATCGTAATTAAAATGATAAGAAAATAATAAAAATATATGTGTAATATTTCAAAATATGTAAATATAAGGATACAATTGTTGGGTTAAATGTAAAGAAATTAACAAAGGGATTATTGGAGAACTAACAATTCACCCGATAAACTACTGTGAACTCTGTTTTTGATTTAATGTGTATTAATTGTTAAAAGCAGAGACTGTATAGAGAAGAGAAAAACAACATAAGTGTGTAGGGTGGTTGTGTTTCGAAGTTACGCAACATGGCGAAAGGATAGATTAAAAATTACGTCATATTTGAGTATGTATTCATAATCTTGTGTGTTGCTTTAATTAAGTTAATATTTGCATATACAAAGTGACTCAAAACTTCCTGTACAAACTTTAAAGGTAGGTCAGGAATACAGAAACAAACTGTATTCTTAGTGGAACGTATGTCCGCAAACGCCGTCCGAATGTGCTAAAAGGTACGCTAAGGTTCAGAAATAAAAGACAACAAGTAAGATAGAACATGTTTATTAGCCTTTGTTTACAACATGACAATAAGGTGTACCGTTTCAGTCGAATGATCCAGTTTCCCACAATCTCTGGTGCAAACGCAGAAATGTTTGATGATTGGGCACACGTCTGTTGGGCAACCGTTGACGATACCATCGTACATCGGCTTATCCGTTTTCACTGTCCCGTAGGCGAGATGCATACCTGTCCTCTCAGCATTAGTAAAGCGATACATCGTACTCGTGCAAAGTTAACGTCTCAAATGACGATGGCTCTCACTGCCCAACTAATGTGCTGCCAAACAGCGCCCTCTAGCACATTCGGGTGGCGTTTGCTGACATATCTTCCACTATGAATAAGGTTTGTTTTGGTATTCCTCACCTACCTTTAAAGTTTATACAGGGAATTTTGATTCACCCTATATGTTTCCTCTTCCAATACTATGATTATATTCATCGTATAATATATCGAAGTGAGAATGATATATTGCAGCAGATGTATTAGTTACTTTTATGATAGTGCAACGGAAATAAATTATAAGGATGCCAACATATCGGATGTGGACATCATCGTGGTGCCGATAATAAAAATATATAAATCCTATATATCTCTATATCCCTACATATATCTACTTCAGTTTAAGGGAAAACATAAAACTTTGTAAGTAAAGACGTTTTTATGCAAGACGTTTTATATAATCAACTAACTTTTGATAATATGAGATATTTTATTTTTGAATCAAAGCCAAGCATAATTTTTTTTTTTTTTTTACTTTTTCAAAATAACCTCGCTTTGTAATTTTCCCACTTTAAATTGTTAAACTTTCTTTTAACTAACATTTTCCCATTCCAACCAAATGGAATTATGCTGAGGGAACACGAACGAAGAATACGGAAATAACAATAAGCTGAACAGTTCTTAGATATACAAGTATATTTTACGTGCGCTGATTAATTTTCACAAATCAACGTCAAAGCCGGCACACCTGTTTAAAAAAATTAATTAACACTTTCGACTAAAAATTTAAAACTTGTTTAAAAATAAACATATATACAACTAAAATTAAAACGAATGCAATTTAAAAATTACGACCAGGTTTCGTGTCCGTACAGTCGACGCATCTTCAAGTTTTTTGTTTCTTAATTAATCCTGTTTAAATTACATATATTTTAATTTTATTCTCGCCAATCAAATCACAGGACCACGCAAAGACTGACCTTTACTATTAACTTTAAAGTATATTTGAGGAGACACGTGTGAGGTAGTGAGGCAGTCATGATTTCAAGTAGTTCGACAACTTAATAACCAATAGCCTGATTGATTTTTACTAATTTGGAAAATAATAAATAATTGTAGACACTTTATTATAGTACAAACTTAAAGTAATTTCACAACTTACGAAATGTTTTGCTTGCTGTACAATATTTACAGAAAGGTGGAACTACGTTTCAGGCTGACGGATATTGTGTAACTTGGTTAATGACGTCATTGCCGATCTTTTTCTGAAACTGGCTTTAGACGGATACCCGTCTCTGCGCTCCGGAAGCCTCATATAGTTACAGTTAATGAAATGGAAACTAATATTGTATTTATCAAAAAAAACACATCACATCAAGTAAACTTTAAACTAAACTTATAACTAAAACGAAAGTTTTAAATAAATTAAAGTTTATATTCTAAGAAATGTAATAAAAAATATTACAATACAGTAAACTCCCGATTTTCCGCGGACCTCTCCTATTTCCATTTTGTTCACTGTACAATAAATTACGGAATTAAAAAAAATTAAATCTAGAATAAGGTAAACAATAAAAGAGGCTAACAAAGTAAGTGAAGACAATCATTGACAAACAATTTAAAGAACGACCTTTGTGGGCGGATCTTAGGTTACACTAAATTACGGGAGGGCCTTCCCCTTCTACGTACACGTCACACAAATTTGCCACCAAATTGATTTTTTTTATTATTATTATTTTGTAAATTTGCTGCAGTTCGCGAGTGTGATTAAACTGTTGTGTGTGATCTTATTACAGTAGTTTTGTGCTACAAGTTATTGAACAATGACGGACAAAAGGAAAAAAGTGGTGTTATCAATTCAACAAAAACTAGAACTGATTAAAAAACTTGAAAATGGTGAGTCGAAATAAAATTTAAGCTTGCTCTTATGGTTTAGGAGAAACGACTGCGAGGGATATTTTGAAGCAGAAGGATAAAATTATGCAATTTGCATCCATATCGGACAACTCCTCATGAAAAAACGAAAAACAATGAAAAGTAGCACATACGAAGATCTAGATGCGGCAATTGTACAGTGGGTAAGTCAAGTAAGAAGGGAAGAAACTCCTATTTCAGGGTCTGTACTGCTGGAAAAGCAAAACAGTCTTTTGAAATGTTAAGTTTAGAGTGACGCATCGTCGGGTTAAGCAACATCACGGTCGTAGGGAAATTGAGTGGCGACCAACAGGCAGCAGATGACTCCAAAAATGAGTTTGAACATTTTCTTCAGTCAGAAATACTACTTACGAACAAGTGTACAACGCTGATGAGTCGGGACTGTTATAGAAATGTTTGCCGACACGAACATTGGCATTTGAAAGCGAGCGGCAAGCTCCAGGACATAAGTCCAGTAAAGAACGACTAACAATAATGATCTGTAGCAATGAAACGGGTCTCATAAATTAAAACTGATAGTGATCGGAAAATAAAAAAAAAAAAACAAAAAAAAACTAGATGTTTTAATTTAAAATCTTCCAGTATACTGCAACATCCATAAAAAAAAAAAAAAAAAAAAAAAAAAGCCTGTATGGACGAACAAATATTCAAAGAGTGGTTTTAAAAAAAAAATTATACCACAAGTTAGAGAACATCTCAAGTCTCAAAACATACAACAGAAAGCTGTACTGTTGATTGACAACGCCCCGTCCCATCCTGGCGAAAATGTTTAAAATCGGAAAATGGTAACATTTTCTCAAGTTTTTACCTCCCATCGTAACTGCTCTTATCCAGCCAATGGATTAGGCGTAATTGCTTATGAAGAAAATCTACAGAACAAACTTATTGAAAAAAAGGATTGAAGAGGGATGTGATTTTTTAGCAGATTCTAGAAAGATTATACGGTTCTGGATAGCATTTATGACATGCTTGGGAGTCAGTGAAGCAATCTACATTAGTCAAGTCGTGAAGGAAGATTTTACCAAATGTGGAAAAGATTTTGGAAGAGTGTGCGGAGGAAGAAGAAGCCATTTCTATCCATGATTTAGCTAATTTAGCGAAATATGTCAATGGAGTCGATAATGTCGACGAAGTTAACATAGTTGAGTGGATAAATTGTGACGCCAACGATCCAGGCTTTGAACATCTGATCAAAATCGTTATCAATGCATTAGGAAAAGTTTTGGAGGAAACAGGGGAGGAAGAGGAAGAGGATAAACTACAAAAGCAAGTGATGCAGCTTTAGTACATATTGCCGGACTCATTCAGTATCTGGAGGAAGACGACGACGCAACGCTTTGTGACAAAATGTTATTGAAGAAAAACTTCAGTCACAAATAAAGAGGTAGTGTTTGGACACGAAAAACAAAGACAATTACCGATTTTTTTTTTGTTAAAAAGTAAGAAAATAAAGTAAAATAAAATAAAATAATTGTTTATAACGTAACTATGTATTGCCATTTTAATGTAAAAATAAAACATGTTAAAAGCATTTTTGTGTTGATTTTCGTCCTTTTTCGTCCTATTTCGGATTATCCGCGGTTGCCTCGCCACCCAATCCGCGGATAATCGGGAGTTTACTGTATTTACAATTCTAAACAAATTCTCTACCCTACACACGATATTTTTGCTTTTACATTTTGAAATATTTTCCTTATCTAAAAGAATTTTGATGAACATGATCGTACAACAATACTTCTGTTGCAGACAACACGCGGGCAACATTCCACAGTTGGGGACGTGTGCGTGCGCGCGCACACATAATATCGTTGAGTTGACCATACAACAATAAGCCTGTTGCCTGGCAACACACACACACACACACACACACATGCACACAAAACTTGCACTTTTCTTTTTTAATAATATAGATTGTAGATAATATCGGTCAAACAAAACGCGTTCGGGTATATGGAAGAAGGAATGTTAAGCAAAAAAAATTTTTTTTTTTTTCCCCGGATGGGATAGGAGTTCCAACCAAAAAAAAAACCAAAATGCTGGATTTTTTTCTATTTTTGGATGCAATGCGGGGGAGGAAAGAAGAGAAGGGGGAAAGAGTTACAACCCCTATCAAACCAACCCCTTCCCTTTCGGTAGGCTAATTCTGCTGAATAAACAACTACCGTCAATTTGCCATTCCTAATAAAAAATAGTACATTCTCAGATATTTAAGTTATCTAAAGCAAATGAATTGTAACTTCTTTAATACTTCTTAAATAACTCTATATATTCTTTAAAATGTATCAGGAGAACAGCACAGACTAAACAACAAACAAATTGCCTTTTTCTGATTCATTTACCGGGGAGGAACAGG
>JAFIDM010006943.1:45545331-45587794 GCA_023159025.1 Thereuonema tuberculata | reverse complement strand
AGAAATACGGGAAAAAAAAAATTAAAACAAAAAAAAATTGAAACATCCAAATTTGTTCAGGATGTTTTTTTTACTGAAGTACACTACAAAAACAAGCATGAAAGATAAAATGATGCACAAAATATTTACGCGGAATAACAAAAAAAAAAAAAAGATTATGAAATTTTGGATTGAAATCAGGTAGTAAGGATATTGTGTAGTAGGAAGTAAAATAATAAAGCGCTATTAACAATCAGCAATTTCAGTGTTTTGGGTTTCATTTTTTTTTATTAAGTAAGAAGCAACCAAATACACAACCTGAAACAAAGCATCTACGCCCCCTGGCTATACCAAATAACGCCCCCAGGCTACTCCCGTACGATTAAAATCGTGGCTGCAGTGGCACTGGACGGCTGCAACACGACTAAAAATCGTGCCCGTGTTGAAATCGTGCAATGTGAAAGGGCTAGTACTCGTCTATAGTCGACTAAAAGAATTTGCCCGTACGAGTTTTTCCCGTACGAGTGAAATCGTATAATGTGCAAGCGACCTTACTGTCCAGTCAATGGACCCCCTGAGGTTTACGCCCCTATCGACGTCACGTATGACGTGTAAACACATGCGGCGAGAGCATATGGGATAAACATAGACTTAGATAACTTTATGTGAATTACTTAAAAAATCGTCGATTTTTGATATTTCAAGACCGATGGTTCAGTACTGTGCAGATCCTTATTGTAATAATTCTGTAAAACGCTTGGAATATCCTTCTTTAATATAATATTTCCTCTATATTGTAACGGTACCACGTGATAATTTTAGTCCTTCATGGGTTGTTCGGGTATTTTGTTGGGCGCCAACCGAAAAGTCCGTTCGGTGAATTTTCTATCTACCCCCTCCAAAGTCGTTACATGGTATGCCCTGACTAATCCAATCCATTCGGAGCGTGGGGGAGCCACACTTCACGTTCACGCACAAAGAAGCACAACGCATTCACCACATTAATTAAACTTAACCATTTTTTATTCGACACTGCGAAATAATAATATGACACAACACTGCAAGAACAATACTTTCGGCGAAGCTATGGCTTATAACTTCTTGAAGCATAAAGTTAAATTACGACGCACTGAAATTTCACTTACGAAGCACTAAATAACTAAATCACGAAGCACAAATTTTACTTACGAAGCACTAAGTAACTTGTGGAATCCTGCACGGGTGTACACGTGCATTGAACACAAAATTTGCAAGCTTTATTTTGCAAATTAATTTCAGTAATGTTTCGCTCAAATAAATTGTAGAAATTGTAGGCTATCCACGGGTTGCCTATTCTAACTAACGATAACTTGATTTAACACACCCTATTTCTAACAAACGCATCGAGAATTTGAGACGCGGCTGCCAATACATCGTCCGCGGCGATCGACGAGGCCGGGTGCATTGTAGCAAAGGTTAAAAGAGCGAAACTGCGGCGAGAGAGAGAGATCTTCCTCGAACACCCCGTTTTATAAACTTTAAGAGCGCCGCTGTGTGACGTCACGCGTCGCACAGACCATACGGATAGCAGGATTGCATATCTGCCCAAATAAGGGAGATTACCTCATTATTACCTCACATGGAGTGATAATGCTAATTAACCAATAGAATTACAATGCTTACAACAATTCCAAATATGGAATGATGGCCACAAGGAAATTCCTAAGAATAGGAAATTTCCAAACTTAAATAAACTCAGCTTAATTAAAGCAAAAAGAAAATTAATTCCTTATTAAAATCCTTAAATTCAACTAATCTTAAATTACACAACTACTTAAAACACCTAAATTTCTAACACTAAATTGCATTAAATCCTAATAAGTTACATTTAAAAGATTTATCTCCTAAAATCCTAAATTAAAATAAATTAAAGCCTAAACTAAAATAAAAATCACTGACAATAATTAAAACTGTCCCTAACGAAGTCTTTCGCCATTAGCTTTTACAAAATAATTACTTTGAAATTATTTTCCTTAATTGACATTTCTTTTGTCTTTACAATGATAATAATATTAATATTCTAATATTTTAATAGTTATAATAAATCGACATATGAGTATTGTCACAATATCTACACCGGTTAGCCGCAGCTGCTTTTGCGCCATTAAACACCAACCAACCAACCAACCACCGGTTAAAATAAAGCATATGGCTTTGTTTATCCCACATGTGAAGCAGTAGCCTGGTGGGATATGTTGTAACTACGAATCCCCGCCTATCCTCAAGTGATCCATTAAATTATATCCTTCTTTGAAAATATATTGCTGTCGTCTTCTTCAATAGGCGATAATCAACTCTTCATCCAAACTGAAAATTTTGGAAGGCTTACAATCGTTGCATCCAAATCAAATCTTTTAGTTCAGCCTCTATATCTATTAGGGTTAAAACGATGCACATGGCTTTGTTTATCTCACAAGCCAAAAAGTAGACTGGTGGGATATTTTGGAACTACGAAGCCCCGCCTATCCTCAAGTGGTCCATTATAATCTAATCAGTTGTAAATTTCAAATTATAACCGTTAACGATTTTTTTTTTGTTTGTTTACTTTTGAATTTCAACGGCTGAGGGTTCCCATAATTCCCTGTAATTTAAATCTTCAGTTAATTTCAGTTATAAATCACGTGTTATTTTAAATCGCCGAATGAACTGTTAAAGCCCTCAGCCAATGACCGATCATTGTAAATACTCTATAAAAGCCCTTGCTCTCCCTGAATTAACAGAACACAGAACAGAACACAGCAGAATCCAGTTAGAACCAACTTCAGTCTATTCTATTTCTGGCTTTCAAGAGCCAGGACACAAACGAAAATCACCAGAATGTATCAAATGGTGCAAACCTTCTGTTGAATACAAACCACTGAATAATATCGAGTTGACCAACATAACATATTGTGCTGGTCTATTGAATGGCAATGTAATTGTCAACGATAAATTTTAAATTTAAAATATTTAAAAGATCTGAGAAGCGTTTACTTCCGTCAATATTTTGTTTATATTCAGATACTCCCTCTTTTTTTCCCCTCTTCTCCATCCTTTCGGAATTGAATTTCCTCATTAGCTCATTGATTTCCAAATTTCAGCTTTCTTTCGAATCCAATATCGACGGACAGATATATTCAGTCAGCTTTTATATATATATTTAGGTAAATGAAAAAATGGAATCTTCTTTTTTTTATTTATTTTTGCAAATTTAAACATTACAGTCCAACTAGGTGTACTCATGTATCTGTGATGTAGGTGCTCAGAGTAGTTCTAGTACAAACTATTGAATAATATCAAATCAATCAATGAAATCCATTAAATTAATGCGAGCAATTCTTGTAAAGTTTATCTTGAAAACGGGCCTACGGATTTTGTTGAAATCTGATTGTAGCCTACCGCCTTCGGTTGTGAGAAAGCGATTTAGCTAGGTCTCGACTTCGGGAAAAGCATTTAGGGGATAAATGATTGACCTCTTGATGACATTATTTGATTATTGAGTTCAGTTATTATTATCAAATAAATGAACATATACCTAATTGTGGCAGATGTGTTATGTAGGGTGAAATTATTTTAAAGTCTATAAAAGGATCAAAGAATTAGAAAATTACTTAAAACAACGTTTTAACTTTCACAGGTAGGAATCAATACATAGGACTTCGTATAAAGCAACATGTATCAAAACTTTATCAAGTAACTCTACAAGAATGTTAATTATGATGCTTTTTAATGCATACTGTAATCAAAGTTCATTGTTCTTTTCTTATAATGTGATTTTCTAATAGTTCATCTTTTCCTTATAATAGAATCACAAAATATAGAAATAATGTTCAAAGTTACGGTAAAACTGTAGTTTAAAGTTTTTTTTGTGTGTGTGTTTTTTTTTTTTTTTTCCGCATTGCGAAATATGGCTGTTTTCGGACTATTTTCAGGAACCCGAACCGGAAGTTGACGTCTGATGTTTCAATTTATAAGACAACGACCGTAAGCGAATACAGAAAAGGCATTTCTTGCTAAAAGGAGACATAAATATTACGTCAGAAAACAATCCTGAATATTTACGGAAAGCCACTTGTTGCTTTTAGGAGCCATCACCATTAAACCATAAAAAATCCATGCATATTTACGAAAAGCCAGTTTTTACGAGAAGCGCCTTCTTGCTAAAAGGATCCATCAACATTAAACCAAAAAACAAATATTTATGAAGCATCTGATTCATTATTATTCGTGTATTCGTTAGAAAATTAAAAAAAAAACAAACAAACCAATTAGGCCTAACCTTTGAAGCACTACCCATGTCGTGTCAATGGTATTCGTTTTACCTGCAGTAATACGATGTTTCAAATGGATATTATGATTTACGGTCATATGCTGGTATCCTGCATCGTATAACGTGTTCTAGAATCATTGTCTCATTTTCAAAACCAAAATAAAATGACAGAAATCCACACATATTAATAATGAGCCGACAATTGCATAGCCACATAATCTTGGACCGACTTGTTAAATTCAGAAAAAAAAAAAAAAAGGACTTGGTTTGGCAATCACGTAATCGACAACGAGAAACATCATGACGTAATATATCCTTCCGCAAAATTGTAGGCCGGAAACAAAAAAACGCCTATCCGCAGTGAATGGCAACAAAGCATCCTATTGGCAGTACCATAAAGCACATTTTAACCAAGTTCACTAACAATATTCTCTGCTTTATGCTTTAAATATTTCTAACTTGTAAAATGCACAAACTTGAAAACCTTTCTTTAGAATCATTCCGATGATGTGTATAATGTCTGCGTAACGCCGGTATTCTTCATGTAGGATATGTTTTTGTATTAATTAAGCAAAAACAACTTAAAGTCTTTCCACCACGAGAAGAGACTTAGCCACGCCTCTTCAAACGGAGAATTCATTTCAGGATAGGGTTGAGGGTTGGAAAAGAAAAATTTTTGGAAAAAAAAAAAAAAAATTAGGAAAAATTTTAAAAATACTTACTATTAAAGAAAAAATTATTTATAATGTCAATAGGGAAAAAAATAATCAAAATAATGAAAAAAATAACTAGATACAATTGGTTAAAAATCTTTCAAATCAATAAAACGAATAATAATTTTGGTCTAAGTTTGGAAATAAAATATAAATTATTCAGTCAAATTAATTGGAAAAATTTAATTCTGAAACACTAAAATGTTAAAACTTTATTAATCGCTGACGTAATTGATGAGAATATTACTCTAAATTTTAAACTTTTGACTTTAGTTAAGTTTATTTTCTTTTGTATTAGATAATTAACTATTAATTTACAGTTAATAATTATATATTAATCAATCAGCATCTACATTACAGGTATTCTTTATTTTTAAATATCTAATAGGACTGGCAAACAGTAAAAAAGTAAAAAAAAAAAAAAGTCAAGAATTAGTGTTTGTAATTTTGTTAAAAACAGTTGCTATCTTTCATTATTAAAAATTTAAATCATCACCTGCAATATTGTTGATTATTCTAAAATTTTATTTTGGTGTTTTGATTGACTATTATTATTACAAACAATATTATATTATTTTAGTTTTGTTTTCATTTCCATTATATCAAAGCTTGCAGTTGTAATTCATGCAGCTATTATTATTATTATTATTATTATTATTGTCAATCTAATTCTATTTTTAATCTTTTAGTACAAGTGCCAATGGTCTTAATTAGTATATTTGTAAATGTTCTGAGGAACTTTACGGGATTGTTTTTAAATAAGTTTTTTTTTTTTTTTCACTGGTAACAATTAATTGTTGAATAAAACATTATTACCATGAAGTGTATATATTTGTTACTAACATTAATTAATATAATTTTTATATAATTACGATTTTTCATAATTGAAATAAATAAGAACAGTATAAATATAACAGTTCTTAAACAGCAAATCAGTTTTATACATCATTACGGTTAAAATATAACATAGTTATTATTATTATTACATATAAGAAAAATAGATATATAATGTCGTATTTTATATCATCAATTCCTCTGTTATAACCAAGAAACAAAATCTGTGCATTTCCTCTGAAAATGGAAAACTATCACACCGACCCCTCAAATGGCTTCTTGGAATCGTCGCCTACCACGTGACGTAGGCGTGGCTAAGTCTCATCTTGTGGTGGACAAACTTTACTTCTATTCTTCTTATTAACTACGTGAGGATCGTATGGACCAGGAGTTCTCAACCGGGGTCCACAGGGATCTCATTGAATCACACTTATTTTAAAATGGTTTATTATGAATTATTTACCAGTGTGCAGAATATGTATTATTTACTACTACAGAATAATTTATTTGCATTAAATTAGTTTTCATTGAAAATAAAGCATAATCATTTACTGTTTCGTTGATTATTAATATAATCCCTTAACTTTTTAGCTATGAGGGGGTCCACCAAAAGAAAAAGAAGGGAAAAGGGATCCATGGGTAAAAAAAGGTTGAGAAACCTTGGTATAGACATTCCTTTATCGTGTAACCTAAATAATGCTTGTAGTAACTCTCCTGACAAATGAGTAGCCTTTTCCAGGACTTCCCAATACGGCGTATGATGTTTGGAATCGAATCCAACGTTGAACGCCTGTAGATGCTTATACGGTTTTCCATATATAAATCGAAACCATCCATATTTCTGATTTCTGCATACTGTACCTAATTACAAGGCTAGATTAAAATGTGATTCACATCATCAGCCTTCCCTTTGATAGCTTTTTATCTATCCAAGCAACCTTCTTCGGACAACAACTAGAAAAAGACGAACATCTGCAGACAATGAACACGTACATCATATCGTCAAATTTATTATTTTGATTATTTTAAGCTGTTGGAAGTTTTTGGTTCTTTAATTTAATGCCTTTTTGCCCTACGAGTCGTAGGCAAAGGTTTATGATGATGTCTCTCGACACATCAATTTCTTTTATTGCCTTTTTTCCTTTGGGGGGTCACTGCCAGATTGGTCGATGACCTTCCCATAGGATTGCGCCTTTCTGGTTCTTTTATCGAGGGAGGCGGGTTTGGGTTGACGATCCCGTTGCAGGGTGAAACGGCCGTTTCCAAATCCTCCCCATAATTGAATCAGAAAAGGCAATTCTATTCAAGTGCTGCTGCTTTATTTTCATTTTCTAATAATAATTTTACTTAACTACAATTTTTAAAACTTTTTGCTTTCAGCGTCGCATGTATTCACTGCAGAGCTGTCCATTTCCCCGAAAGCGAGTTTACTTTATTTTCGTTTTATTTCGCCGAACAAAGCTCAGTCTTCCAGGTACTTGTCTTAATAACAGAAATACCCTGCTATTGTATTTAATGACAATATAATTATCAAAATTTAAGTTTTAAAAAAAAAATCGTTCAACGATCTGTAGAGATTGGCCTCTGACTTCAGTAAATATTTTGTTTATATTCTGGTATCTGCGGACAATGACTTTTGTAGACAATAAACTGCGCGGAAAGCGTCCTTAAATAGTATCCGGTAGATCTATTAATAGGTAACGGTAAGAGTTCGAATGCAGATACGGTAGGAATCCTCCACTCTTAAGAAACCCATGTTGATAGATCTTAAAATTTATATTCCGGTGTCGAACTGTAAATCTGATCAAAAGGCATTTTTATTTTTTGGGGGGTCTTTTAAGCAATTCATAATGAGAGTAACAGGAGATTTAAAGGCTGTGAAATAAGGTTTTAATCAATAGTTGATGCTTAATAGTTGAATATTTGGATGCATAAATTGCATTATTCTATATAAAGACCGAATTGAAGAAAAAAAAGTTTCTTTTCTTTTTTTTTTTGGTAAATTGTGACGTCACTGAAATTCTTCAAAACGGCTTTGAATCAAAGCGCCGTCATCGGCTTTTTTTCTATTTATCTTTTGATATCATCCTGTAAGTTATCGTGATAGAGCGAGGCTGTACAAGTAGAGGTCGCCACTTGTCTCCTGTTGAAGTTTGGAGGGAGCCGATCAAGGTCTTTTCGCTTTGGCAGTGCCTGGATTGAGGTGTCAATATGAGCAACTCCCAAGTCGTAGTTATAGGGGCAGGAGTAAGTGGTAAGTGAAGAACCACAGATATTAGGTTAAATAAAATGGAAAAAAAAAGACATTTTTAAAAAGTGAACAATTCTTAAAAAAAAAAACTGTTACTTTAAAATAAATAGAATCTAACGTAATACAAGTGTGTTTTAATTTTAAACTATTCCCATATTAAATTAAAAAATTAAAAAAAAAATTATATGAATACTTTGAAATCTTCAACAAATAAATTTTAACTGCACTTTAAAACATCATACAAATAAAACTACAACTTAGGTATTTAGTTGAAATATTATTTTTATTTTTTAGTTATAGTTCATAAATCATTAAAATGATAATAACCTAAATAAAAAAATATATAAAAACATTGTAATTAAAACAGCTTGTAAAACAGATCTTTAATTATTTTAATATTTTAATGTAAATATGATTACATTACATATTATGATTACATATATTTATAATTATGTACTTATTAATGTAAAATGTAAACGTTTATTAAATAGTATGACTCACAAGAACGATGCATCCTTTCATTTCTTTATTTATTTTTCCTGAATACTGTTAATGATAAAAGTGGCTTAACCGATGGGTCATTAGAGTTGATTTTCTTAGAAAAAAATGCTATGATTATACGTATGTTTATTGTTTAAAATAATTCATTCCATTACGAATCATTCGTCACCAAATATCTGCTGATGTGACCTTGCATCTATGGTAAGCAAACAAACAGGAATGCAGGCACACAGTTATTCGACGGCGGTGTCATTTCGTTGACTTTTTTGGAAGAAAAAGGACTTGAAGTTATTATATAAATAAATAAACTTTATTTAAAAGCATCAGAATTTATTTTTAGCATCGGTTATTTTATTGTATTTTATTTTTTTATGTCGAGTAGGAGAGGACATCCTTTTCGCATACCGTTTCCTACGTTTCGTTTAATTCAATCTCGTTTTCCGTAAATCGAAAAATATTTTGTAGTGAAACGTTTCGTAATTTAGATAAACCGTAGGAAACTGTTGGAGGTTTCTTCTCAGAAAAGCTTCTTACATCGTAGAAGAATTTAAAATCGTCGAAAGATGATATCGAATTCAGACGAGAGGTTTTAAAGTTTATTTATCTTGTATTACTTAAAAGAAAACATTAATCTAGTCAAGGAATGTTTATAAACGAAGCCTTTATAAAAAGACACTTATGCCGTTTATTTTATAGTGCATTAATTATAGAGTGTATTTAAACAATCGTTAGATAATTAGCAATTAAATAAATACTTAATAAAGCTGTGTGTGTTTTATTTCTAGTTACGAATGCTTACACTAAGGAATTTAATAATAATTATAAATATTATAAATTAGAAGGGAGAAAAAAATTAAACAAGGGGTTCCACGAAGGATGAGCCCCGAATTGAGATTCTTGATATTTTGTTAAAATGAAGCATATTTTAATAATAATACATTATTAAGAATTTTTTAATAAGGGAGATTTTAAGCCTAAAATAGATTCATATTTATTTTAACCAATAAAAAAAACAGTAAATTCTGTTTTTAAATAAATTGTTAATTTTTCTTTAAAATTTTTCTTTATTATTTCTATTGACTTACTTTAGATATTAGAAAATAATAAAGTTTGTAATAACGGAAAAGTTAAAGGTGATTTTTTTCTTAATTACGTTTATTGATTAAATATTTGGGGAAAAAATATGTAAAAAATATCTATGAAATTGAAGAGATACTATATATTTTGTAGATATATGTAGTTATATTTTATAGTTTATTACGTAGTACAAATTAAATCTCTGTTAAAATTGAATATATTTTCATAATTAGAAAATAAAAAGCTATACTGACTGTAACAATAACATTTATTTAAGTAGAAGTGAAGTTAACTTTTAACTTTTCAAGTTAACATTAAATCAAATTTATATAAAAATAAAGTATAATTTACATAAAAACAAATATATTGTTTTTAATTACCCCGCGAAAAGATAATTGAAGAAAACAAATAAGACTTTCATAAACAAGTCTTATGTAAAGATATAATTACTGTTTTAATGAAATAATAATGCATTAGCTTTATTTCAGTCCTTGAACAGAAGTTAAATTTATTAACAAAAGAAAAATCCGTAATGAACAAAACATTTCTATAGAAAACAGAGTTAGATTATAACCTGTAAGAAGGTCGGGAAGTATTATTCGGTAGGCTTATTAAAATACTGCAATCGTCCCCCTCGTATTTTATTAATTTGAAGGGAGGGAAATTGAATAAGGCATCTCGGGCTAGCGTTACTCCACGGAGGCTGTGAAGTAGATGAACGGACCAAAGAACGATATCAGCATTGTAGAACTTTTATAAATATTACCAAATTTAATCCAAGATTAAACTTTGCATATTGAGATAATCAAGATAATCCTTTGAATATTGAGTTTGTTAATTTCAATGTGGACTGCCAGACAATAGGGTCCGGAGACTTAAAAAATGAACACAATTTTTGTGAACAAAATTTAGAAATGCACAGGATTTAGTAAATATATAATATAATAAACAACAAAGACAGATCGAAGAGTGAATGTTCTTCACTGGACTAATAATGCTTATAAATCTTTTGAAATATAAGTAAAAAACCCAGAAGGCTAAAGATAGAATAAGAGATAGAATAAGAATATTCTAATAAAAGATAGGCTAATAAAGATAGAATAAGAGTTTTATTATATATTTCTAGAATTTACATATACTGTAATAATCACGTTAAAAATAAAAAAAATAAACAAATTTGACCCTCAAAAAAAAAAATTAGAACTGGATATTCATAACAAATAGTTTTGCTTAAAAAAATATTTTGGTAATGCTTATAAATGTAAATGACAGGTAAACGTCATTCTTTAAAGTTGAAACACATTTGTTGTTTATTTTCACATTTCGGATTTTCTTTTGTTACGGTAATTGTCATTTTTCAGTGACTTTTTTTTTCTTTAATTTTTGTTTATTTTTTGTTTAAATTGTTGTTAAAAGGAAATATTTTAATGTATTTGTTCGATTACTTCCATTTCAAAAGTACATTGTTGAACGTTGTTCAGGCAATTAAAGATTTAATCTCATTTATTTCTGTTTCTGTTCAGTTCTTCACGGCTGATGTTTTTTGCATTTATTTCAACAAAGCTTCGAATTTTGTAAATAACTTTCTTAATGAAAACTTATTCCGTTTAATAAAGAGTCAATTTCTTTACGAATTAAGATCTACAGACGTTGAAAACAAAATATCAATTTTAATTTTTTTTAATTTATACTTTGAAAATTTTAAACAAATTGTGAGAAAGAATTTTTTTTCATTTTTCAGCAAAAATTGAATATTCAGATTTTTTTTTGTTTTTTTGTTTTTAGTTTTTTAATATTACAAGCCGGAATTTAAAAGCATTTTTAATAACTTATTGATCTTACATTTAATATTTTTAGGATTCTTGTTTTTCATAAATGGAATAAGATAAATTAAAAAGGATTCTTTTTAATTAATTCTTTCATCAAAAATAATAAAAATTTAATTTTTTTGCAGTTAAATTCTCTAAGTGAAATTAAACAGTTTTGTGCAGGCTTCATCTTTGAATTACTACTACGTTCAGCACACGTAAAACCTTGCAATTCTTAAAAATAATAAAAATTCGAGAATATGGTAATTAAAATAATGCTTTATTTATTCATTTTAATTTTCTTCTTATTTGTTGTTTATCTATATTTTTTTGTTATTTGAATTAAATCTTGAAAGTTTTTCTTTTTTTTAATAGACTGTCTATTTCAACTGGCGTATTCTTTTATGCTTACAATTCACTAACGAAAATATTTATTCTGTGATATCGCAATTACATTACCTACATAACATAAAATAACATTAAATAACATTATCTGTGGTAATTGTGCTTCCAAGGGATGGGTGTGTGCTTTTGTCCACTAAAAATTTTATCTTTTTTTTTTTCTGGATGGCGGGAAGGTTACAAATAAAACGAATGTCTTTCCTAATAAAAAAAAAGAAAGAAAGAAAAAAGTATGCTAGGTTTTCTCTCTTTTTCGGATGCATTCTTCAGGGTTTACAATCCCTACCAACCCCTCCCTCCTGCCTTCTTATAACTTCTGAGGCCGCGCGGTTGGCGTTGTCGCTATGACATTGGCCTCTGAGTACCGGGTTCGGTTCTTATGTGGGTTTCGTGATGGTGGACGATCCGCGCTGGGCAGGTTTTCTCGGGGTTCTCCCGTATCCCTTGCACTTCTCCCACCATTCTTTCTCAGTCTTTCTCTCCGTCTGTCTTCATTTCCGTGGGATACCACAATAGATCTACAGTTCGCCATCCACATTCAAAACAGTACTAAAATAATAATAATAATAATAATAAATAGACTCCTTCAGAAAATTAATTGCACCTGACCTTTTAATTTTTAAAATAATTTAAAGTAAACTTAAACGAAGCGTTATCTGTGTGGATTTTAAAAGATAACTTCATTAAATATAAATTCCTTCCTCTTCCTTCTAAAGAACCAAAAATTCATTGAATATGAAGAATTGATTGTCTATTTGATTAGCAGGAAGATTATTATCTATATTTATTCATTCTCTTCTTTTTAAATGAAAGATAGTCAAAAGAAATGGTTCAGCTGTGGTTCAGTCAGAAACATTCTCAGAGGTTGACACTCGTTTAATTCAATAGCAAAACATTAACGGTTGTAGCGTCGTAAGTGATTTATCTCTTTAAATGATAGTACTAAGGAATTCATCCTAGTTATTTTATCAACATTAAAAAAATTAACTAAAAAAAAAATAGAAATAAAACAAGTGAAAAAGTTGTTTTCATCGAATTCTTTTCCAATTTATCAAAGAAATTCAAAAAATTATTTGTTAAATCAGTTGTTCTGGAATTTACTCACAGAAAAAAACATTAAATAAAAAAGGAACAATTCAACTAATTTCTCAATAAATCTTTAAACAATGAATTAGCTTTTATTTTATTTTTAATTTTGTTCTACTTATAGTTCACTAGCGTTCATTAGAAATCTGTCTAGAGATTGATTGTTATAAATCATTTTTTCACTGTCGATTGCTTTGGATCTAATGAAGAACGTTGTAACCTTAGGCCCCTCCCACACACAGACGGTATCATTGACAGTCTCTATATCTTATCTTCAGTAAATTAAAAAATATCGATATCTGTTTTAAAAAAAATAATTTCGCTGTCTATTTAAAAAAAAAAGAAAAAAAACATCAATGTCATCCAATGACTTGGTCACTAATAAAATTTGTTGCTTTTTATCTTAATAGTAAAATAAATAAAATATATAAATGCGTTACAAATATAAAGGAAGTTTGAAAAATTTCTCTATTCCAAATAGCATTGCTGGCAGCATTTGGGCTGAATAAAGCTTGATTTGTTTTGTTTTAGAATAAATTTGGAATAGAAATAAGTCAAGTGGAAATCGCGTGTTGGCAGCTCGAGTATCAATGGACTGAAGGTGTTGAGTTCGATCCCCTTCTCCCACGAATGGAGTGAGATTGAAATGAAACCAAACAGCCGCCATTAAAGACATTCTTCGTTGCATTTCTTGGAATTATCAGCGTTGCCTTATCTCGTCTCTGATAATTCTACATTAAAAATAAGAAACGAAATATATCAGCCCAAGTGTTACAGCTCATAGCAAAGATTTATAATATTGTAGATAACATAATGCAAGATTTGTTTTTGTTTTTAACATAATAGCTAACTTTTAATTAAGATATCATATTTGTATTCACAAAACCAATTCCAATAACATATTTTTGAAATAAATACAAAAATTGGAGAAAGATTGGAATTTTTGGACCAAATTTTATGGTATTTGGGAACCAATGTTTCTCAGTCTTGCTTTTTGTTACATCATCTTGTATTTTCATTTACAAGTCATTTATTATTACTAGATACATTACATTATCGGAACTGGATAACTAACCTTGTCTTTGGTTTCTTTCGCTTATAGAATCGATGCCTTATATAATACCGTTCTGTTTCTTAGTCGCTTTCTTTTTATACTGTTTTATTTATGTATTTCTTTATTTGTATCTACGATGCATAAGTTCATAAACTTGCAGCATTACCTTCCATGCACCCATTACTGTTAGCCAAATTTATTAATCGTCTTCGGTTTACTTTATGAAATCATTCGGTAAACCTAAGTTCCTGAAAGCACTTTATTATGTTTCTTTGTTTCTCAGTATATCATATTGTAGAAAACTGGTTAAATCCTCAATCTTAATTACGATCAATTCCAATGAAATCAAAACACAAGCGAATTTAAAAGGATTACTCGGCTGTATTGTTAGACGTCAAAGAAATCCAGTTGGGCTTTCAATGCTTTTCTGTGAAAATCATTAGTACCTTCATGCGCAAATTTCTCCTCTGGTACCATGCGATGAAATTTTTAAATACTAAACATAAGTCTGTTCTTACTCCTAAATATCTACGCCAAGATCCTTTGACGGGTTCAAAAATGAATCAACACGAGGGTGTTGTGAGGCTCACACACACACACATTAATTTAATGATCGTTATAGGAAAGTAAGTTAAAAAGGGACTTGATTATCTATAAAACTTTATTTTATTCCCTAACAAAATTTGAAGGGTTCGGGAATAAAACGTGGTATTACTCAATTTCGAAAATTTTGAGTTTTAAAGCATTGGGAATGTCTGCCATCTGGTGGTGCTCTGAGGAAATATTCTTAGTAGTTTTACATGATACGGATGAGATTGAAGCTTGAAAAATTTATATTAAGAATGTAGAAATTTAATTAGTTTCTTCCGAATATTCAACCAACTGTGAATTACCACGTTTTATCTTCATAATTCGCGTTTGAATTGATCCATCTTATGACCGATCTTTCGAGATAAGTTCATGAACTGTATATTGTGAAAAATGATAAGAAAAAGAAAATCCCAGCACGTTAAACTTTCTTTTTTAACTGTATATTGTGTTTCCAATTTTCCTCGAATAATATCCCTCATGAATCACGTATGTGTAACTGACAGTAAAATTCCAAACTTCTCGTGTTCGTATAGACACAAGATCATTATCATAAATTTATTAAAATGTTTCCATAATCTAACTAGAAAACTGATGACTGTAAGTTACTCCTTTCTCCTTCCTGTACTCAATCGCCAACTTTTTTTCTTTCTTTGTTTTAATATCAGCTGTTTCTAATGTTCTGTGGTCTCTGCATTATTTGAAAGTACTTAACTCTGGAAATTAAAATCACGATTAAATTCATACTATCATTATTTTTTTTTTTCTAAATCCGAATGAGAGATTTGAGTGACATGCTAGGCCTACTATTTTTATTTTTTTTTTTGTAAATACAATGACCGCCATATTGAATTACATTTCTTGATTACTGACTTCCGGTACCGGTACACGAAAGGAGAGAAGTCTTACTTTTCATCCTATCCATCACTATCTCTACAGCCAAATTACAAGTGGGATGAACATAAGTCATATTGGAACTCATAAGATTTACAGAGATGAGGAAAACATACGAGTTCCGGTCTGAGGTCACTTCCTGTCTCATAGGAAGTGGCCGAAGATGAAACATGTACGGGATCGTTATAGTTTGAAGCACAGTATGAAACTGGTTTTACTATTAATATATTCTCTAAAAAGGATGCAATTTTTTATCCAAAAGACATTCTAAAGAATAAAAATACACCTTAAAATTCGAATTATATGGTTGCCGGAATCGAATGGGAAAATATTAGACATTCAATTACCTAACATCGTGCAACAACATGCAAAAAAAAATAAAAGAAACTTTGCTTTTTTTGTTTTGTTTATAAGCCTGCGAATCCTCTAGAATTTCCTGTAAAATTGAATGTAGGGATGTTTGTGAATTTGAAGTTTTGGTTAACGTTCGCGTGAAACCAGTGTCTTTTTAATTAAGAACAATAAAATATTTCGCGAAATTCAATAAAAATTCAATAAAAATTTTTATTATTCAATAAATTACTTTGCGAAAACTGATTCTATTAATATGGTTCACTTCGCATGATAACAAGGGTATACGGTTGTTTGGTTGTTTATTTTTTTCCATAAAACTAAACAAAAAAGAATTGAATGTAGCCTAATTTGCTAGAAGACTGTTCGTTGTTTTACTGCAAGGACAATTTAAACAACATCTGCCCGACTTCATTACCTGCTTTATTAGGAGGGTGATTTCAATTTACCTGTTGATCTTTTACGACGCAAAGACAGGTGGCTGTTGCATGATAACAAAACTATAGCATAAAATAGTCGTTTCTTGGATCCTAATCTTTAATCTTTCTACTCAAGCAACTGAAGTTTTCAACTTTTAAAAGTTGTTGGAGTTTGTGAGCCTTCCTTCTGCTAACAGAAAACTAAAAAATCTCTTCGTATAAAAGCTAAACTGAAATAGAACCGTATTTCTATTTTGCTTAAGTTTAGAAACCATTCAAGGCTAAGGCCTCGCACGATCTTTTTTTTGCTTTCTTTCTTTCTTTCTTTCTTTCTTTCTTTCTTTCTTTCTTTGTTATTTCAGACATTTTTTGTAGCACCGTCTACATCAGCTGTGCAAACTTTTGTGAAAGATACAAATGTAAGAAATTAAAAAACAGTAGATAGAGGGAAACAGTTGGCAATTTATAATTTTTAGTTATTTAAACGAATGACGTAATTCTTTTTAGGAAATATTTCTCTTACATTTATTTCATGAACTTGTATTTGATCTATCTGGGAGAGAGAAATGTAGCTCATCTTTTCTCTCTAATTCAACTTGTTTTTGCTCTGAAATATTAAACTTCAATGTCAATGGTAGATTTTTCTGATCTTTCAAGATATATAAATCTTGACCAGCTTATATTTGACAAATATGTCCTTCACATGTCCTTAGAATGATCTAAAGATTTTTTTTTTTTAATTATTTAACAAAGCTGAGAAACTTAAGCGATTGTTATTTTGTAAATTTTCTTTATTTCTTTTGTTCATAATTTCTTTACGCCAAGAAAAGCCTTCTACTTAATCCATAGGAGAATCAATCTTTTCTTTCCCTAGAGTTTTTTTTTTTTTAATTTATTTTTTGCCTCATTCAACTCATTCACCCGGTTTTCTCTTGTTGATTCTTTACAAAGTATTGATGTAAAGTGTGGAAATGATAAAAGCTAGTGATTTCACATCCTTCCAATCATTGGAAGGTTATCATTGGCCTGAAGGGTTGTAGTATTTTTGAAACGCATGCTGAACTGTTCACCTGTTGATAAGGTGTCTAACACCTGCTAGAATTGTGGGACTAGTAGCCCGTCCGAGCCACTGACCATCGAGGGAGTCGTCGTCTATCAGCGAATGGTGTCTACGAAAGTCAAACAAAAAACCAGGGAATAAAACCGGAGGACCAATTTTAGTCGGTTGCAGGTCATTGTGCGCAGATTCGTTTCTGCATGGGGCCTCTACGACCGGGACTTATCGACAAAAGATGGGTTTGAAAAGACCACCTCCGTTGGACTATGGAAGATTAGCAGAAGATTGCCTTCTCTGATGAGTAGGTTCCAGCTCTTTGTGGTGGGTGAATAGTCCAGGATCAGACAGATCGCCACAAAAACCTTCAGTCCCGACATCACTGCCCATTCAGACAGGCCAGCCGTGAGGTATCTTGTCTGAGAGATGTTCTCTTGGGACAGTTTTTGGGATCTCTAATACAAATAATTTTGTCTTTTAGTTGCAGATCAAGTGCACTCTTTGTGACAAAAGTCTTTCGAGGAGATGATAACGGTGTGTGAAAACACGCCATGTCATACCGCCCTAGTTGTCTGTGAACGGATGAATTCCAGTTCGTGGAGTAGTCTCCTTATCCGCGTGATTTGAATCCCATTGAGCACCTTTCTCTGAGAGGAATTCGAAGTTTCGTTGCACCACTAAGGACTACGACTTAGTTACGGAGCACTGCCGACGAAATGGTATGCCTTATCTCCAGCTACCTTCTGGATCTCCTTGTCTCGACGTATAGCTGCTTGAATAGCCACAAAAGGGGGTCAATACCCGCTAATAGGTTGATGGTCATTATACTTTGATAGCACAATCTTACTTTCGCATCCATACCTCGTGGATTCCACTTTTGTTAAGTTTTGAGTAACAAATGTCTGGTATTCCTTTGAATTAGTTTTAAACTGATTGCATCTACAGTTGGAATAATTCAGAACATTATTTTGAAGTTTGTCCAGAGTTTCGCAGACTTTGCTTGTTAAATGGTACTGTAATATAAGTTTATATTTTAATCCTGTATATTGTAAATTCTATGATATACCTTATTTCTTTTCTTGCTTCGTTTTTTGTTTTCTATAATTCTTAACACTAATATTAGGATGTTAAAATTACACAATCTACATAAATTTCATGTAATTCTTTTAAACATATTTATGTGCATTAATCCTGGAAAGATTCAAAGTAATATTGATTGGCGTAAATGCTAAGCATCACCTGAAGCATCTGCTGAAGATTATATAGCGGGGGAAGTTAAGACTCCTGCGATCACTAGCAGAATGGATAAAACTGAAAGCAGATAGGTAGTCCGTCGCTCTCCCGTCTCAAACCCCGTACCCATTGGACATAAGGCTGGTAGAAGCTTCGAATACGGCAGGAGGAATAGGAACCATGGTTGTTTCAGGGGAAAAAAAATCCCGAGGGAGGCCGATTACTGAAGACAAATACAGTCAGACCTCGATATAAGGTCACCCCTTGGGACCTCGCGAGAGTGACCTTATAAGCGGGATGACCTTATAACCGATTCATACGCATTTGTCAACAAATAAGCATTATATAAATACAGTATAATTTTTTGTAAAATTTAATACGTACAAAAATATCAGTTTATTAGGTTATAATTTTTTAATTTAGTTGAACCAATTAAAATTGATGGAATCAGAAAGAAATTATTTTTTAAAATTTTTAATTCGGAATAAAGTTGTATACAAATAGTACTAGTATGCTCAAGCAAAGTACTGATGTACAACTGACCTTACTTAAAATAATCCATAATACAGGACTGTCGCGATTTTGGTTTCATCTTTTGTACAATGTTTTCTAAGTTTTGTAGTTTCTGAAAATGTTCTTCAGCTCCTTCATGGCTCGTAAAAGTGTCTTACGACATTTAATGCTCTGAGTGCTTCTGCTTGTGTTACCGCTTCACTTTCAGTATCACTGTCGTTATCCTCACTGTCTAATGCATTGGAATCTAAAACTTGCGAAACAATTTCGGAAATCGAAGTTTGAGAAGTGGTAGCAATTTCATCATCAATTCTCACATATTCACTTTCACCTTCTATAGCACAGCCGCGATTTCGGAGATCTTGTATTAACACAGGTAAAGGAATATCGTCTTCATCATCTTTTTTCCTTGAATTTGAGAGGATGAACTGCTTTGTGAAAAAGCTGTCCCTCCGTCAGTATGAGAAATGACGCCGATAAATGATCGTACCCACGGAAAAATTCTTGGAATTGAATCAGTGTGGCACTGAAATCACAGACAAAAGTGACTTTATATGCGATTATGGTATTTAAGACCTGACCATATATCCGATAATCCATATCATAGAATTCCTATTCAATGAGCCGGGACTTAGAAAAGCGACCTTATATGCGGGTGACCTTATATCGAGGTCCGACTGTATTCCAGTCATATAACAAGCGCGTTGCCGCTGAGCTAGTGGTCCGTTTTGAAATAATACCTTTTTTTTTTATTACTTCCGTTGAAAACATCAAAAATATTTCCTTGACTTGACTATGAAGCTTTTTTTTTCTTTCACGCTGTCATTTGATTGAAAGTTAAGGATCTAACTTCTAACACTCAGACAAATTGATCAAACAAAACATTTTTTTTAATAGACTTAATTTATTTATTTTAATTTTAATTCAAAGATGATTTCTTGTATTTTAGTATAAGAAATATTGAAGTTTCGGGAACATTTTTTATTAACTTCGTAAAAAAAAAAAAAAAAAAATTAATTTTCGTTCATATTTTTAGAACAAATTCTACAAATAAACATGTCACATGCAACTCCCTACTTGTAGTTATTTCTAAAAACTGCCGATAGATGTCGTTAACAGTAATTGTAATAACGCTTGTGATATATTTGTGTTAAGTATTACAGGGATTTACATAATGATACAATTGTTAATTCAGCATTGAACAAAGATTATTACAATTTCTGTAATTAAGATAATAATTCATAAAAAAGACAACAGCTATTCATTGTCCTTGAGAAGATAATGAAAGCGTTTGATCAGATAGAATAATCAATTCGTTTCCAAATTCTTCTTTAACATTGATTTCGTATCACTGTTCTATTTGTGGGAACTGTCATCAATTACATAACACACGATAATTAGTTGTTAAAGGCAAAAGGAAAAAAAAAGTTGCTGATTCATTACGATTAGAAATAATGCACGCGCACTGGGATACCACTGGGCAGTAATTGCGGCACACGGAATAATTCATTCGAGAAATATTTTCGTCATAAATTATTTTTTAAGGTAAATTATTATTAAAAAAAAATTAAAAAAGAAGCCGTTATTACGGAATAAAGCAGAAATTTAATAATTATTCAATAAACAAGTTATTCATTTTTTTTATCGCCGAGTTTTGTTTCATCATTCCTGTAAAAAAGTCGTGTGCGAAGGTTCGATTAATAAGGATTTCATTCGATATTTTACAGGCATTAATTGCTAAAGGCATGATTTTCATAAAATCGTTGAAAATTCAGTCCAAATCCACACGTCCGAAATGTGCACTGGACATTTTTGTGACTTAAGTATTAAGTTTGTAACAAAAAATATAGGGTCTTATTATGAAACTACGGTATACACACAGTGAACAATGAGGGAGAACAATGTGACGGGTTTTTAGTTGAGATACTGTAAGGAAAAATCAAGGAAAAACCATAAATGGATAGTAAATATGCTTTCGCAAACTGAGTCAACATCAACGGAAATCCTGGACAGCTGTTTCATCCTTATTAGAAATCATCAGCATATTACTTTCTATTTATGTTTTTTTCTTAATTTATAAATTATAATGGACGTTAAATTTTTACCTTTCGTTGAGTATTTTTCGCTAAAGTTTTTTTCTGTGTTAAATATTATTTGTAATTTTTTCATTCATGTCGAGAAATGTCTCTAACGAAACCTTCAGTTCGTCGCTGAGGGCGAGCTTCTGCATCTAATTCTCGTCTGGCCTGCGCTTGTAGTAGGCTACAAAAATGAACAATGAAATTTAAATTTTAATCTATTTAGGCTAAAATTAATGAGTATTTTTTTTTCTCTGGCTCTTCTCTCATTGTGTCACACACACACCATACACACACAGAGGGAGTGATAAGAGATATTTAACAACAATAACTATATCAAGACCAGCCAAAGATTGACTTTGACCTTCATAGAGGACAATGATCTCTTAATCATTCCAGGACTTAAGAGAATTATTGACAAAGGTGTGCCTCGCTTGAGAGTCGCCAATCAGAAGCCATAAACTTTCCCGCCATAAACACTGACATTAACAATCGATTCAAATTCTACCATCGCGCCATCTGGTGCCCACGGTCGTTCTCTGATTTGCTCCTCTTTAGAATGTAGTCCCTCTGGCCGAATGGATAAGATGTCTGACTTCGGATCAGAAAGTTGCAAGTTCATTCCTGTTGCAAACGTTTCATTGTAGAAATTATTTCTATTTTCACAGGAAATTAAAATTATTATTCCAAACACAGAGGAAGTGCGGAAGACATAGACAGATCTGGAAAACTATATGAGATATTAATGTCAAAAAAATAGGTTAAACCTTTATTCTATTTCAGCTTATTTGATATCAGTGCATTAGGAGACGTACATATAAAAGATAAAACTTTCAATTGTAATGAAAATTATTATTCCGGGAGATTAGATTATTTAATTTTTTAATTTTTAATAGACAGTTAGTTTAGAAAAAAAAATACAGATATGAATTCGCCCTTTGCACCAATCTAGATAGGATAGTTAAGTGAGTCAATCACGTACACCCACATCTGTAATGGCAACGTCCACGACGATAGCTGATAGTTTTTTTTTTCTTCTACTGATAATATTATCACAGAGTACATAAGATAAGGAAAGCCCTTATTAACTACGATTATGTTTCTAAGGTGAAACCTATTCCTCCGTTGATGTCAAACTAAAGCTTAATTGAAGTAATTTTAAAACTGTCAAGATTTAAACTTGATTTATAACACTAACACGAATTCTAATAAGTGTTAATAATAAATCCTTCTGCTCTCAAAACTTTAATCATCGTCGTGTTTGTTTTTGATTTATTACGAAGTTTTGTAATTTTCTTTACTGTTGAATTTTTTGGTGTTACTCAAAAAATAAATAAATAAATAAATAAAACTCATATAAAAATAAAGGATGACGTTAATGGTAATAATTTGTTAGATGGCTGTAGAATAAATTTTAATTTTTTATTTACAGCAGCGGTTCTCAACTAGTGGTGCGCGTAAAACAAAAAAAAAAAAAAAAAAACAAAACACCACAATAACTCTGTAATGGGAACAAACAGAAATTAACAAAAGCAGTGAATAGAATTTTGTGGTAAAGCCTAAATTTAAGGATGACCCATAATAACAAAAAAAAAAAAAAATAATAATACAATAATTATTTAAAAAATATTTTTTTAATATACCATGTTTTTAAGACGACTAAAAAGTATAAAATAATTAGTATAAAAAGTCTAAGAAGTATAATGAAAAACGTGGGGCGCCTTGAGATGGTATGGATGGAGTGTGTATTATCTTGCGCCCCACGTTTTTCGTTATACTTTTTATACTTTTATACTAATTATTTTATACTTTTTAGTCGTCTTAAAAACGTGGTATTAAAAAAAATATATTTTTTAAATAATTATTTTCTGCTTTTTAGTCTGTGTTATGCAATTTTTCAATCGATTTTAAACATTTAACACAAATTTAAATTTTAAACACGATAAATTAACCCCCCCCCCAAAAAAAAACAAAACAAAAACAAACCGCTGCCTTGCAATGCACGGCAACTCAGAGCAGACGCGCCATAGAGCACCGACTTGTTATCCGAAGAATTAGGGTTCTCTAACGAACAGACAGACAAGAAAGCGAGTTAAGATTACATTGTCATCCATTTCTGAGCTATATTTAAAGTTTCAAGTCGCTAGCTCATCGGGAAGTTAGTTTAAAATCAATTGTAAAATTTGTACCGAACAAACAGACAGAGAAGAAAACGAGCTAATAAAAACGTGTTAATGAAAAGAAAGTACATTAACGTAAGGAAAAATAAAAAAAGTTAGGAAAAAAATTAAGAAATCGTTAGGAAAACAAGAAAAAATAAAACATAGATTCGAACTGATAACCTTCAATATTTAAGTCAGAGACGTTAACCATCAAGCTTTAGCTGACAAACTAAAATGAGATGGTTGCATTTCTAACATTTAAGATAATAGCGGAAATGCAACGAAAACAATACCAAACATGGGGAGGGGGGGGGCGTTGGCCCTTGAAAATTCCCTATTTCTATGTTGTTTGAGCCTCTGAACACGTTGGTGAAGTCTATTTGTCGATCCAACCTTCCGTTTGGGAGTTGCAAGGGATGGACAGACAAGGAGAGACGGATGGACAGACAAGGAGAGACGGACGGACTGACAGGACAAACGCAACAGCTACCGATTTTGGTCGCTATCACAATAGCTCCCAAATGTGTCGCTAAAAAAGAAATCGTTGTTTAATTTTTTTTAATTTAATTAAAATGGCGTCTTTTTCACTGCCGTGGCTCTATGACGTACTCAAAGGAAGCAATTTCAAAGTCAAACAAATTGTATTGAATTTTTATTGCTGTAGACTGATATGCTTTAATAATCTATTCACAACTTCATTGTTTTTCAAAATTATCCCTAATCGTTTCGAATCTCTCAAACTTTAAGGCCATTTTATTGATTGTTTGTGTAGACAAACAATGCAAAATAAATCTATAGTTATTTCACTAACACGTTTATCGTTTTAAGTTGTAATCTTGATCTTTTATGGATTTTGTAAATACGGTTAAAGCTTTTGGCAGAATGAGGCTATCAGATTTTTAAACATACTTCATGAAAAGGGAGTAAACTACCTAAGGGAAATAATAATAATAAAAAAAATGAATTTACAATGTAGAGCAAAAATAAAGGCAGACCAACAATTAACTGATGACATATAGACTGGAGTAAGACAAGGAGACTCTCTCAGTCCGTTTCTTTTTAATACGGTAATGGACACAATAATATCACATTTACCTAAAGAATTAGGGAAAATACAAAATGGGAAGCACCTACTTTAGTATTATCTATTATGCTGATGACGCTGTACTTATTGTAGAAAATGAAGACAACTAAAAGACAACTAAAACAGCTAAGAAATTGAATATGACAATAAATACTGGAAAAAACAATATTGTATGATCATATCACAGGAATCCGGTAGATGTAAACTTGCAATATAACAGATAATGATAATAAATATCTTGGAGTTAATACATCTAAGAAATAATAGAAACCTTTACAAAGAAGTGAGATCATAAACAGTGAAAGCAGAGTGGATTTCACGACATTATCCTAAAAGACATTATCTGGAAAAACAAATATATGAATATGGAAAGTAAGGTAAGAATCAATAAAACAATTGTAAGAGTAACCAAGACTTACGGGGCAGGGACTAGAGCTGATAATACGAAATGTAAATGAGAAACATCAGAATGATACATGGAAAAACAGGATTTGATAGATTAAAAGCAACATACAAGATATTGGTAGATGCATCAGAGATCGAAGAAAATACTGAAGTAGACATGTGGATAGAATGGATGAAGACAGATTAGTAAAACAAGCAAGGCACAGTAAACCGAATGTAGAAGGAAGAGAGAAAGACCTGATGGAAAGCTCAGATAAGACAAACTGGTTTTGTATAGGTTCTTAACCTACTCAAGTGAAAGAAGAAGAAATATAAATAACTAAATTTTTGTAAGTTTAAAATTGCTGTGTGGGCCTGGTAACCCAGCGGTAACGCATTTGACTGCGGCCTGGAAGACTCGAGTTCGATTCTGGTGATGGTGGAGAATTTTTACCATGCTGAATTCTTCTCCAGACCGATACAACCATCAACCCAGCGGTCTCAAGAATGGTTTCTATTTACGGGATGTAACGTGGTCCCGTTGGTCACAAAACGCAGGGAGCTTAACGTTCACGATCCCAAGGGCCAACATAGACCTATAATGGGACACTTAATGTTAATTTCATTGTATTTAAATACTAGGTCTATTAGTTTACATATTAATATTTTCTTAGGTTAGTTTTAAGTTCCTTTTGAATAACTAACCATACAATACTTCACCATTTCTATAGATGACTAATATTAATTAATGTAAAAAAAATACTAATTTTGATTTTGAACTGAAGTAGTAATGAAATGATACACGATGTTGGTTGCATGTGAATAATGATACGAAGAAATATCCTTTGATGTGACACCGAAATACTTTAAGCAAAGGAATCTATAGAAACCATAACGCCAACGCTAGTTCTCTCTGTCTGATGTAACAAGGGTTTCATCTGATCACACACATCACAGTAGAAGGTTAAAGGCTAATTGAAAAATCAGAGCCAAGTTCAGAAATTCTGCAACTGCAGTAAACTCCCTATTATCCGCGGAATTGGGTGGCGCGGCAACCACGGATAAGCGAATTCCGCGGATAATCCGAAATAGGACGAAAAAGGACGAAAATCAACACAAAAATGCTTTTAACATGTTTTATTTACATTAAAATGGCAATATTTACAGTTACAGTACATACATTATAAACAATAATTTATTTTAATTTATTTATTTATTTTTAAATTTTATTATTATGGGAAGGCTCTCCCGTAATTTAGTGTAACCTGCCGGCCTAAGCTCCGCCCACAAGGTCGTTCTTTAAATTGTTTGTCTACAATTGTCTTCACTTACTATGTTAGCCTCTTTTATTGTTTACCTTATTCTAGATTTAATTTTTTTTTTTTAATTCCGTAATTTATTGTACAGTAAAAAAAAAAAAAAAAAATGGAGAGGTCCGCGGATAATCGGGAGTTTACTGTAATACTAAAACTTATGTTTTACAATATGATCATATTACTTTTTTTTAGGCTTAGCTGCTGCCAAATGGCTTCACGATGTGGGAGTGGATGTATTGGTCCTCGAAGCCAGAGACCGAGTGGGAGGAAGGACCTTCACTAAAAGAGTAAGAACCTAATAATAACAGTGTTCCTATTGGGTTTTGTGTTTGTTATTTACCAAACTTGTATTTTTATATATTTACATTTTTTAATGTATGTGATTATGAGTCGTAAGATGTTTTTAATGTAAGATGTTTTTAGTTCAATGAATCTGAATTAACTTTTGTTTTTATTTTAGGGAGGCAAAGTGAAGTACGTGGATTTAGGAGGTGCTTACGTTGGTCCAACACAAAATATCATCCTTCGTTTGGCCAAAGAATTAGGAGTTCAAAATTACAAGGTCAATGAAGAAGAAGCCTTAGTTCATATGAAAAATGTAAGTAACTTATTTTAAGAAAATAAAAGATTTTTAAATTTAAGTTTTTGTTTCTTCAATTTTTAAATGAAATAATATCTAGATTAGAAGTTAAGTAAACAGGATTAAGTTAATTTTAATCCTGTAACTCTGATGGCGAATTTCTTCCAACAGTCGTAAGTTTTAAAAGTGAAGAAATACAAGGCTGCAACTGAGTAAACAAAAGGTTCTCGCACCCTGATAATCTGGAACAGCTGTTTCAGCCTTTTTAGGCTTCTTCAGCCAAATATACCCTTGATGGTAGTTCAGAGTGCGAGACAAATATGCG
This sequence comes from Thereuonema tuberculata, assembly GCA_023159025.1. Classification (NCBI taxonomy): domain Eukaryota; kingdom Metazoa; phylum Arthropoda; class Chilopoda; order Scutigeromorpha; family Scutigeridae; genus Thereuonema; species Thereuonema tuberculata. The sequence continues at coordinate 45,560,820 of JAFIDM010006943.1, read as the reverse complement.
AAAACCATTTCAGCTCCTCGAAATGGCCCTCGAGCAAAGTCAACGCAACAATGATAAAAACAAAAAAAAACCTGATTTTTTTTGGGGTTCTCAATCCTTGCTTAAATTCTTTTGAGCCCGGTATTTGCTGAGACAAAGAATTTGAGGCCGTGCGGTGCACGGTTATTTATCATTGTTGCGTTGACTTTGCTCGAGGGCCATTTCGGGGAGCTGAAATGGTTTTCGCACATTTGTCTTGCACTCTGAGCTACCATCAAGGGTATATCTGGCTGAAGAGGCCTAATAAGGCTGAAACAGCTGTCCCAGATTCCTGACGTGATAGCTCAGGGTACGAGAACCTTTTGTTTACTCAATTGCAGCCTTGCATTTCTTCACTTTATTATATGCATCTCTGCACGTTAAACTTTAAAAAAAAAAAAAAAGTCTTAAGTTACTTCTGGATTAAGTCCAATTGAATCCAATGGAGTTACGAACATGACTTCATACTAATACTATTGGGAGAAACTGGCATCAAGTTTGCAATTCTCGATATTGTCTTATTAAGGGAATCAGGTATTATTGGGAGTTATTATTATTTGAATTGTTATTCTAGGCTTATTTATCAGAAATATTATAATTTGAAAAAAAATTCACTTTAAAAAAAAAAAAAGGAGGCTTTTTTAGAATCGAATACATATGAGTGGTGACCTTAAATTCAACTTAAAATATACGATAATAAAGAATAAAGTATACGACAAGACAATATTAGATATCAAAGATTCTGAATCTATCTTTTTTTTATTTATATAAAATAGAAGCCTTTATGGGGACTCAATAATAATAAATTTATAATATTATTTAAATGGAGATAACTTACTTTTGATTTCAAGTTGCATTTCAATTTAAGACATTCATTTATTTATTTTTCATTACTATAATATAACTTCAAATTGAATGTAGATTTTTTTAAAACTGGTTGTATCATTTAAATGTGGTTTTTTTTTTTTTTTTTTTTAGGGAACCCGTCGTTTATTCGATAAGAACTCGATGCCTCCTCATTGGAATCCACTTGTAACAATGGACATGAACAATTTATTTCGAACAATTGATCAAATGGGAGAAGAGGTAAAGCATTTTATAGTCATTCACTAACTCTAATTGTTTATTTATTTATTTATTTTGTTTTTATCTTCCTTTTTGTAATTATTATGTTGTGAGTTTCAAGCAAAATTGCGGATCGACAAAAAATAATGAATTATTGCCGTGGCTTTTGAAGTGTTGTTGAAACTCATGAAATAATTACTTTTCATTCTTTGTGTCATCAAATGTTCCACTGGATCGATTATTTAAATGGATGTCGTATTTGGATCCATTAAGTTTCTCTTCACTGCCATTAGAAGAGAATTTCAAGAGAATATTAAAACTTTTAATTGAACCAAAAACGCTTTATGTTCTGCTGTTCCAAACAACAAGTAATTAGAGTATTAAAAAAAAAAAATATCAAGGGTCAAAATGATCGCTATTAACAAATTTAGTAAAAATGGTTAGTATTTATTTATTGGTTGTAATTTCCGTTTATTCGCTCCATCTATATGATCAAAATGCGAAAATATTCGATTCGGCCGTAGATGTAAAATATCCTGTCGATAAGTAACTTAAAATCCCACAAATTATCAACAGTTACATAATCTCGTTAATTGTTATCCATCGCATACTTTATTAATCGTTATATTTCAACAAAACATGATGACATTACTAAGCTCTATGAGGAATCAATTTCAGATTTATTTTACTTTATTTTATGTTTTTTTAACGATTTTTCAGAAAATGGAAAAAAAAGCTCTAAAACATTATATAATGCAACTTACAACCAATTATAGCTGGTTTCACGGATTTGTTTGAAAGAAGATATCATTCAAAAGCCAATATGGTATCACAAATAAAATTCTAATACGTATTATAAACATGAAATAATGAATAAAGGGTGAGACCAAATTGTTTATTAAAAGACATCCTCGTACAGCTGTTTCACAGCCAGGAGCAGTCACCAGTAAACAACCAGTAAAATATAGGTCTCGGTACACGGGCCTATATGAAATGACGATATGAAATAATGAACTTTAACCTTCAATTCTCTAAAAATATATTTTAATCACTTAAAAAAAAATTAAGTTTATTTATCTACTTTCGATTTCATATTCAATAAACAAATAACAAACGACAGAGATAAGATGATCAAAAAGGAAATATATTCCTAAACTACTATGGTTTGCTGTCCTAGTAATCAAAAAAGTTAAAATGTAAAAAAAAAGGCTAAATGATTCTGAAAAGAAGATAAGTTAAACTCCTCCCAGCCAAAGGTCGACCGTGGACACCAGATGGCGCAATAGTAGAATTTGAATCGATTGTATAGGTCAGTGCTTATGGCGGGAAAGTGAACATTTCGTGGAAGTTCGAAGATTACGGATAAAACGATATTCCTTTTATTGAACTATTCTGATTTCTCATGAAATATAATTTCAAAAATGTATTTATTTCATTCATTTGATTCAATATAGAATGTAATTCTTAAAAAAAAGTAATGGTAACCAAAAATTAAAATATAACTGTAGTATATTACAAATTGTTTGTTTCCTTTTGAATAGGAATTTAATTGAGATATATATTATTCATGATTGTTATTTGGTATTTTAATAAATTACATTAGAAATTCTAAAATTGTATTTTATTTCTGAGAAGGTATTATCATTTAGATTCAATTATTAAAGGATTCTAATGTGAAATTCATAACATATTGATATTTGACAATTACTGTTAAATAAATTATTTACTTATGTTTTGTTAGGTGAAAATGAACTAATTTTATTTAGAAAATAATAGGTGACAGTATTGGAAGCTCTTTTTTTTTGGTGTGGCCTTTTTTTTTGGTGTGTAGAATTTGTATGTAGCTTATATATGATAAGATATAATTTTTATGATTCACGCAGCAGTTGTTAAGAATAATATGAAATTAGGTTCATTTCATGAAGTTCATTTTAATCTATGGATTGAAATGAAGATTCAAAAGTGGAAGTAGATTCATCGGATTCAGAAGAACTGCTGTATGAATCATAAGAATTAGTTACCGAGATAATGAATGGTTTCTACTGCAGTTTCTTCCAGATGGTCTTTAGTCCAATACTCGGCTGCAACCCGAGTCCAATACTCGGCCGGCTGCAGGCTTTCACTGATGTTAATCCAATTCCTGTCGCAGCTGATGTTCGCTCATTAACTTTCTAATAAGATATTAATCCTGTTTCGCTGATTTCTCCTTTTCGAAATAAGAATTAACGTTAGCAATAACATGCTTTAAGCAGCTCAAAACAGCGATCGGTTGATCGAGAGACGCCATTTTCCATTGTCTCTCTCGACACACTTAAGTCCTGGAATGATTAAGAGATCATGGGTATTCTCCAAGGTCAAAGTCGTTCTTTCGCTTGGCCAAGTGTAAATAACTCACTAATGGCGGTGTGCACCAAACTTCAGTTAACTTGAAGGACTGCTATTTGGACGGAGCTAAAATTAGTGGGGGGTGCTGCTCCACAAAAATTTTAGCCTTTGTTTTAAAATTATGTGAAAGTAAACAAACATATTTAAAAAGAAATTTATCAAGTTTTTGAATAAATTTTCTTTTTATACATGTTTCCTTTCACACAATTTTAAAACAAAGGCTAAAATTTTTGTGGAGCAGCACCCCCCACTAATTTTAGCTCCGTCCAAATAGCAGTCCTTCAAGTTAACTGAAGTTTGGTGCACACCGCCATAAGTTAGACAAATAGTTAATTAAATGCACTTAATTTGTTTTCTTCTTCGAACTGATGTTAATGTAAGAAAAAAAATTAAAAGGAAAAAATTAAAAGATAAAAATGAATAAGAACTTTGTTTCCCTCTATTTACTTAATACAGTATCTGTGATGGCAAGTTTCATTAAAATCAGAGGAAAGTAGTAGATTGATATGTAAAGAATGATCTCATCTTTCTTCCATTGATCAATTAAAAAGAAACGATCGGCCTCCATTACTGCTCCACTGTCAACCATATTGAATCAAATAAGGTCTCTATGATATTGATGGGGACCTTAATTCATGTGATCTTTGTTTCAGCTTAAGTTTATACTACTACTGATCAATGGATTGTAATTCAATTATTACTGTGTTTTTATTAGATTCCCGCTGAAGCCCCTTGGAAGGCTCCCCACGCAGAAGAATGGGACAATACAACAGTTCGGGAATTTGCCAATAAAGTAGCCTACACCCAGTACGTATTCCATTCTCTATCTCTAAAATATAAAGAGTGAAATAAAATCACCTCCCTCAGTATTTATTTTAATACATCTTGTAAATCCCATGAAGTATTTTAATAGCAATTATCAACGTATCTTTCATTTTTGCTAAATTATAACACGGCTTCTTTATTAGTTTTCATCAGGCTAAAACAAAAATGACAAAAAACAAAAATAAATTTAAAAATGTTGGAGACATTTCCGCTTATAACATTTTTAAATTCACTTTTGTTTTTGCCTGACGAAAAAGTTCGACTACTGGAACGTTGAAACGTCGCAGTGTTTTAATTTTGAATTGTTAATATATAATGAAAAGGTGCATTATGGTCTCGAATGAAAATTAGACTCATCTGCTAGAGGAGAAAAAGTTTATTTTTTGCTGATAATATTCATTTCCCTGAAGTTTCTTAAAAATTGTTTTCTTCCTCCTCTAATGCAAAAAAAAGAAAAAAAAAAGATTAAAAATCAAATAATTAATAATAATAAAAAGGATGGTTAGAAATTACAACTATAAAAGTCTGCCGTAACTTTAGATAACTTAGTGAAGAGTAACTGTATATTGTTTCTAAGGTATAGATGACAGATTCATTTTAAATTCTATTTTAATTGTATTTAGACATGTTCGTGACTTCCTTCATACCTTCCTCAACATTAACATTACAACCGAAGCTTACGAGGGATCGTTGCTATGGTTTCTGTGGTATGTGAAACAATGTGGAGGCATTAAGAGGATCTTCTCTGTCACCAACGGAGGACAGGTCAGTCAACGAAGAAAATCCAAACAATTATTCAAAGGATTAACTTAGAAACTTAATCTGTTTAATAAATACATTGTCTTTTGCTTTAACAGGAGAGAAAATTCATTGGCGGATCAATGCAGATTAGTGAGAGATTAGCAGAAAGATTAGAAGGTAAAAATGCTCTCTTATTTTTCATTTGTTATTGCATTCTTACTGATTATTTATTACTGTTCGTTTTAGAAAGCCAGACTCAAACTGGCGGACGATTTTACTCCGCAGAGGGGTGATACGCTGAGATGGGCACTTTCCTAAGAAATTCTTTTGGGCATTTTCGCTTTTAAGAAGAAAATAACGGAGGAGCATTTTTCAATAGTATTTATTCTTTCCATAATTCTTTCCCGAAAAGCGCAAATAGAACGCAGCTCTAGTAAACTAACACTGATCAAAAGTAAACATCCCCTCTTTATTTCTCCTCACCCCTAATTAGCTGAAATCGAAGGAGACCTGACGCATGTGCAAAAGCGTTGAAGGCTCTCGTAAACAAAACCGAACAGTAAATGTGAATCAAAACAAATAAATGCAATAATAATATATAGTATTTAATAAATCTGAAAACTTATACAGTGGAACCCCGCTATTCGTACACAATCCGTTCCAGGAGGCAGTTCGAATGGCGATTTGTACGAATGGCGAATCATTTTTTCACATAAGATATAATGTAAATTGGATTAATCCGTTCCAGAACCCAGAAATGATTGCTTATTTAAACCTTTGTAATAATACTTTAAGCCTAAAATACGTAAAAACTATGAAAACAATAAATATACAGGCCTCTATTATTATGTCTTTCTATTTCAGTAAAGACGATATGGTTGATTTCGCCATGCCATACTGAGTTGCCAGGTCAGAGACACGAGTTCCACTTTCAAACTTCGCAACGAGTTCTTTTTTCAATTCAATTGTCGTTCTCACTGCTTTCCTTTTAGGCTTAGTTGAATCAGTATTCTTTTTTGGACCCATGGCTGCACTATTTTCAATATAAAATACAAAAAATAACAATAAAATATCACAAAGTTTCATGAAGCTTGCCTGGATGATTCGGAAGCTAGCACGAGACTGAACTGAAACGACCGCGTGAGCGGCCAGTAACAAGATCACGCTGTCCGAATCGCGAGCAAGCGTACGAATGGCGAGTTCAATTTTACTTGAAAAAGTTGGACGAATAACGAATTGTACGAATAGCGAGGCGGACGAATGGCGGGGTTCCACTGTACAAGAAAGTCTTACGATTCCAGATTGTAATTTAAAACAAAACAAACAACAACAACAACACAAGAATTTCGGAAATCAGACAAATGGCTTATACAAATTTTGAAAATCATTCTCCTTTGAAGAGAACTTGCATTCCCGTCTTCTTCACAAGTTACTTCTGTGTACTTACGTGTATATAGTACTTGTGTATATATTAATTGTTGTAAATACGTGTGTATATATTATTGACAAAAAACAAAAAGCAAACCAAAAACAAATATGTTTTTTTATATTTATATCGTTATGCAATTTTAAAAGTTATTCTTTGTTTTATTTTTTTATCAATGTACAACTTTGTCAAAACTCAACAAATGTATACACTTACAAGTTAGTTAACTATTTATTTTCCACTAACCCCATTCAGAAATTTTCAATCCTAAAATTATTAATTAACGTTTAAGCGGCTTTTTCGTCTTATCTTTCATCAAAATGATTGTATCCAATAATAAAATACCGTACTTTAATTATATCAATATGTAAATACTCAACCTATAGATAGGAACCTATACAAATGGTTTCTACTGTCTAACAGATGGATGTTGATGATCACGTTTGCATGAGAATTACGGAAAACACGAGATTTGGACATTAGCCTCTTCAGCAGGTCTCAAAGAAATTTCGTTTTTTCAATGTCTGGCACTAGAAAATTGCTACCTAATGAATTTATTGTTTGTTTATTGAATGTTTTCAATTTATGAAAACTATATTAAAATGTAGTAAAAATCTCATGCATTTCCCCGCATTATGATTCATTTAAATATTTCAATATTTTGTGAGAAGACATGGATAGAGGCTATTCTCGCGTAAATTACGTGAAATCACGAAAACACGAGATCGTCAAAATCCATCTGTTAGACTTTAACAGGACTATGCTAGAATCAAATGAAACAAAACAAGTGAATATAATTTTGTGCTAAAGCATTAATTTAAGGGTGACCCATAATAATAAAAAAAGGAAGTACAATAATATAAGGAAAAGTAAAAAAAAAGTTAGGAAAAAAAATAAAGAAACATTAGGAAAAGAAGAAAAAAAAAAAAAAAACAACCCACGCGGACATTGAAAGAAAAGAGAAAAATAAAATAAAATAATAATAAACAGTAGATATGCGGATTCGAAAGGACAACCTTCAGTATATGAGTTCAGTATATAAGTATCAAGCTATAGCTAACAACTGAATTGACATAGTTGCATTTCTAACATTTAAGGTAATAGCGGAATCCAATGGAAACAATGCCAAACATCTCGAATGGGGGGGGGGGCACTGACCCTCAAAACGCCCCATTCCTAGCCTCTGAACACGATGGTGAAACTCGATCCGACCTTCCGTTCGGGAGTTTTAGAGGCGGACAGACACGGACAGACAGGACAAACGCAATAGCTACCGATTTTGTTCGCTGTCACAATAGATACCAAATGGGTCGCTAATGAATGAATGAAAAAAAAACTTCAAACAAACAAACAATACAAATTACAATTAATAAAAATAAAAAAAAAAAAAAAAAAGAGTAAAGTTAAATGATGATGTTTTGAACGCTTTGTTCTCTTTTAAACGGTACATCTCTCCAAAATAGTTATCTGTGGTACTTGATCTCAATATCGATAGCGACCTGTAGTGATGAAGTAGGGACTACATCCATGATTTGGCATTGTTTATTCGATGTCAATTTGGCGCCCATTATCATCGGCTTCCTTTGATCATCGGACCGGATTGTATTCGTCAGATTATAGCTATTTGCAATGAGCTTCCGATGAGGTTCAGTAATTTTGATTGGATGCCAATAGTCGTAACATTCGTGTTTGAAATGTAGTCACTCGTCTGTAACCTTTGGGAGCCTTTAGTTCAAATGGCAGAAATTTATGGTTGTAGTCATAATATCTTAACAACCTACTTACTGCTAAATGTATATACATTCTGCAGATTCTTTTACAGCAGGTCTTGTTTGGTGATTTCTCCTTATTTTTAAAATACTGGGTTATAACGAACAAAGCAAATTGAGTACACAGGATAAATATAGTTGGGCTACGGGATCAAGTGGTCGAAATATAATGAACTATCTGATAGCGGACCGTCTTACTGCGTGTCGGCAAACCACTGCTATTTCACTATACATCTCGGTGCGGAAGATTTAATCTATATTTACAATCTGTTCAATTATCTGTTATTAATTGCAGCCTTTAAGGTAATTTATTCAGCAACAAAAATAATTAAATAAGATACCTTGGAAAGGAGCCAAGCTAAGTAATATTTTCAATATATGCAAGAGTCACGAATTTAACTACTGAGGTAGTTAGTTTTCTTTACTGTCACAAATATATATTTTTTTCCTACAATGAATGTAAATGTCTGAAGAAGGATTTTAGAGATAAAAAAAAATATATTTTGTCCTACTATGTTGTGTTTTTTTTATAATAACAATCAGTATTAATTTTGAATCAACACATGTTATGAAATTCTTTTTTCTTTTTTTAAGAGCCTTCCTGAAACTTATTAACGGTTTTCTAATACTGAAGGACCTTTTTCTTTATTTATTCAGGCAAAGTTTTACTTAATAAACCAGTTGTGGGTGTGGATCAAACGGAAGATAAAATTGTAGTTTCAACACTGGATGGAGAAAAATATATGGTAAGTTAGAATAATAAGTTCAATGAAAGTCTAAGTAAACTATGTATTTAATATTAATATTCGGTAATTCGTAAAACGATATTCAGAAAAGCTTTAAAATTAAGAATAAATAATTTAACGTGCGTAAAATGTTCATAATTAAATATCCAGGCCATCTCACATACACAATTAAAAAAAGCCTATGTTAAAATATTACAAACACTTTTGAAACGTTCTGCATCTTTTTCTGTAATACGTAATAATGTTTATTTCTAACATTTTTTTTTTTTTTTGCGGGGCAGGGAATCAAAAAACAAAAAATGGTGGCTTTCAATCAAAACAAGAGCTAAAAATTTTAGATGTCTTTCTATTGGGATGCAATGGAGGAGAGGGGATTATAGCCCCTTCCTCCTCAACACGCCAGTGTATTCGTATAAAAACCATTTTGTACTTTCTTGTAAACGCAAAGAAAAGAAAATCCTTATCAATTTGATGAAGTTTGATGAACCATGGGAATCTGAAGAAGGAAAAAAAAAAATCCCTTCCCTAACAGGGAATCGAACCTAGCTTCTCAAGTTTATATGCGAGGTATTTTATCGTTTGAGTTAATGACTCCACTTTAAATATAACAGGCAGCATTAAGGAAAACTCTCCTGAGCCTTTCCCCTTCTTTACAGTGTTTTGTTAGATTTTCTGACAACCGCAGTTGTTTTTAAGGAATTGCTTTTTTGTTTTCCTTTTTATTCTTCTGCTTCCCAATAGAAGACGTCGTCCACAGATGACTAATGAATGATTTTATTGGGTTGGACAAAACGTTCGTTCGGTTTTTAAGCAAAAATAAAAAAATAAAAGACACATTTTTCATTGCCATTATACGTGAGACAAAATAATAAGATATGATAAAAACGGGAATAGGGGGATCCTTTAGTTATTCCTGGAAATACTGAACGCAGACAGTATCAAAAAACATGGCGGCATTGGAAGAACAAGTGTGCGTTAGTAAGAAAGGTCTGACCTTACACAGCAATCCAGAGGTATAATTTGGAATGTTTTTCAATATTTTAAGAGTGAGGGCGATGGAATGTATCAATGAATTAATAAAAAAAACTGCTATCGCAACAAATTTGTCAATTTCGACTGTATGCAGAATTGTAAACGAGGCAAAAAAAAAAAAAGACTGATGGCGGCATTTCATTTTCAACGCTAGGAAAAAGAAGACCACATCCTAAGCCAATTTTGGAGTTAGATGAATTTGATTTATCTGTTGTCACAGCCACGGTGAGTGAAATTTTTCAAGAGAATGATTATCCAACAATTAGTAAAATTCTTTCAAAATTACAATCGAAAATTGGATTCACGGGAGACAAAACATCATTACGAACAATTCTTTGTGTGAAACTAGGAATGAAGTACGGAAGAATTGACATGAGGCAATTTTACATTGAAAAGCCTGATATTGTAGCTCATCGACACAGATATTTAAGGCAAATCAAACAGGTACGTTCCGAAGGGAAAACAGTTATTTATCTGGATGAGACTTGGGTTAATACAAACACCGGCAAAGACCGACAATGGCACAGCGATCAGTGCGGTATCCGTGGACGGAAAATACCATTCGGCAAAGGGCAGCGAAAGTGATTTCGATGAAAGCTTTGAACCTCTTTCAGATTAACCTCTGTATTGGCTGTTTTTTAGAATTCACAGAAATAATAAAAAGGCCCTTTTCAGGGCCACTAAATATGCGAAAGAGACCAATTTGTTTGATTCAATTTAACATTAAAAAAAGGTGAAATAAATACTTAATTACTGAAATAAATAAATTTAAAAATAAAAAATAGAATTAAAACAGAACTAATATCTTATAAATAATATAAATTTAATAATAAGATGTTGGCAATATTAAAATATTAATAATAAAATAATACAAAAATAATGTATAGACAGTTTAAAGATACAAGATTAAAAAAAAAAAAATTCGCTTCTTCTGGACATCAGAAATATTGGATTTAGTTACAACATTGTGCGACAGATGGCGCTATACATAGGAGCATGCTTGGAAGTTGTAATCGATAACCTACGAATATCTTCTTATTTTGTCTCACGTATAATAATTTTATTGAACAACGTCTTCAACGGTTTGTTCCACTACCTTCTGCCATCTTTCAGGCAATTTCATAATTCCGTCTTCCCAAAACTTTTTATCTTTTTGAGCAAAGAAATGTTCCAAACGCCTTTGGTGTCTTCCATGGAATTGAATTTTTTTCATTAAAAGAATATTGTAAAGACCGAAATGAATGGAAATCCTGAGGTGTAATGGAAATCCTGGTGAATACGGCGGATGAATCAGAACTTCCAGCCAAGCTGTAACAGTTTTTGCCTGATCATCAAAGAAAGATGCGATCTTCCGTGATTATTGTCTTCCATCTTCAATATTAAATTGAAGACACAAAAATCACCAATTTTGATCGGTTTTTGTTTTAAATGCACGCTGATATGACAGTTGTCACAATACAATCTAACAAAATGGTGTCGAATGATGTTAAAGACACCTAAGCTCTACTACAACCAACTTACGTATAAAAAACGAAGGAACTTTTTGACCAACCCAATAGAATTCGGCCTTTGTGCTTAGATATTAAAAAAATTACCCCAACTTCCATTTGGTAATTAAAGCTTGCTTTTGAGGGTTATAATTATACAACGTAACGATAAAGACAAAACAACCCCAACAGTTAAGTTCTGCGTAAATCTGCATTAAACTTTTTTTTTACTTGGCTGATGCTTTTTATGAATAAAGCCTAAGTTACTGCACATTTGTATGAGGGAAACCTACCCTATTGTAATGGAAACTATAATTAAGTCATCACTTCTCTTGAAAAGAGTTTTTATGATTTCACTTTGAGTATCCAGAAGTTTTCAAATCCTTCATTAAATAAAAAATTAAATGAATGTTTGTTATTATCTGGTCGTTGCGTCAATATTTTAAGAATTATTATTTTTTTAGGTTTATATTTTGAAAACTAAGTAACTTCGATCTCTTATTTTTCTTTTGTTTTGTTTATTAGTGTGATTACATCATCATGGCTGTTCCCCCTCCTCTGCTCATGAAGGTCCATTTTAATCCTCCTCTTCCACCAATTAAAAACCAACTAATTCAGCGTGTTCCCATGGGATCCGTCATTAAATGCATCGTCTATTACCAAAGAAACTTCTGGAGAGAAAAAGGTAAAAATCTAACCAATCACCTTAATTTCAATTGTTGTTATTAATCGATTTTTTTTAAGTTGTCGTATGCTTTATTATCAGTGTATTATTCCATTATTTTCATAAATTGAGAGCTTTCTACATTGTTCAATTTTTTTACATCCGCGAATCTCGCATTAGCCGCTAGAGGTCTTCTTGAATAAGCAACCATATAGTCCAACAGACGGATCTTGACGATCTCGTATTTTCGTGATTTCACGTAATTTACGCGAGAATAGCCTCTATCCATGTCTTCTCAGAAAATGGCGAAGTAAATTGAAATATTTAAATAAATTATAATACGGGGAAATGCATGAGACTTTTACTATATTTTAATATAGTTTTCATAAATTGAAAACAGTCAATAAACAAACAATAAATTCATTAGGTAGCATTTTCCTAGTGACAGACATTCAAACTACTAAATTCCTTGAGACCTGCTGAATAGGCTAATGGCCAGATCTCGTGTTTTCCGTAATTCTCACGCAAACAAGATCGTCAACATCCATCTGTTAGACTGTAGGTCTTTTGGGGAATATATAAATGACATGAAATGGAAGCGCGAAGGATATATTTATTTATTTATTCATTTCTTCTTAGGTATATGTGGGGAATTAATATGTGAAGGTGAAGATCATCCTCTGGGCATTACTTTAGATGACACAAAACCTGATGGAACCGAGCCTGCCATTATTGGGTAAAAGAGTTCAGATGCTATTATGTTTATTTAGTGTTTTTATTTATTTATTTATTTATTTATTTATTTATTTATTTATTTATTTATTTATTTATTTATTTATTTAATTTTTAATTCTGTATTCATGTTGTTCTGGATTGTTCTTTCAGATTTATCTTGGCTGATAAAGCAAGAAAAATGACGCAAATGACAAAAGACGGTCGTCTGCGCGCCATCTGTAGGAGTTTGGCCAAAGCACTGGACAGTGACGAAGCGTTGAATGTAAGCAAAACTAATAAGTTCTTTTTTTTAATTTTTCCAATGATTCTTTTTTATTATTATTTCTTTTTTCTTTTGAATATTTAAAGTAATATCATTTAATTTCAGCCAATTCATTATGAAGAAAAGAATTGGATGGAAGAGCAGTATTCTGGTGGTTGTTACACAGTGATGTATCCACCTGGTTGTATGACAAAATACAGCAAGTAAGTTATTACATTATTTTATTAACCATCGTTAATTCTTACTAATACATTTTACTTCTTAAGAGATAGATAATGCGTGTAATGGACTAAACTAAGAACCTAAACGTCGAACTATAATGTAACAATCAAAGAAGTGAGACCACTTCTGTTTATGTTTTTTGTAAATGCTTTAAAGCCGTGAATATTCTCACTCAGTTGTTTTAATAAAGAGCAGGTGTGGGAAACCATTAGTTATTGGGAGGACACATGTTAGGTAACAGAAACTACAATAGACCGGAATCAGTAGAGTTGTGTACAGGGTGATTCGAAATTCCCTATACAAACTTTAAAGGTAGGTCAGGAATACAAAAACATATTCATAGTGGGACGTATGTCTGCAAACGCCACCCGATTGTGCTAGAAGGTACACTAAGGTTCAGAAATAAAAGACAACAAGTAAGGTAGAACATGTTTATTAGGCCTATGTTTACAATATGACATTAAATTACACTTACAGGTTCACAATAAGTGCTCAAAGTTCCTTCATACAATCTCTGGTGCAAACGCGCAAAGGTTTGATGATTGGGCACAAGTCTGTTCGGCAACCGTTGACGATACAATCGTGCAGCGGCTCGTCCGTTTCCGCTCGTTGCTCCATAGGCTAGGTGCATATCTGCCCTCTTAGCATTAGTGAAGCGATACATCCGACTCGTACAAAGTCAACGTCTAAAATGACGATGGCTCTCACTGCCTAACTAATGTGCTGCCAAATAGCGCCCTCTAGCACAATCGGGTGGCGTTTGCCGACATACCTTCCACTATGAATAGGGTTTGTTTTTGTATTCCTGACCTACAAATTTAAATTCTACAGGGAATTTTGAATCAATCTATATATACATGCTATTAAAATATTGCGAATAGATCATATATTTAGTTACAAAGTAAACATCAATTTTCTAGGAACATATCTAGAATTTTAACATGAGGTTATTTGGAAAATCGCTATTTATTTAGCGAAAAGTAAGTTTCAAGACATGTTTTCGAAGAACCTCAGTCAGTAGTTAGGCGACATTTGATTGCTTAACGAAATAGAAATATTTGGGCGTCTTTATTTCAATCGATTTTGTAAATAGTCTGTTCAAAAGGTTTTCAGTTCTGACGATTACCGCGAAGTGAATTTTTCAGTTTATTTATAATGTAATCCTTTACTGTTTTGTAAGTTTCCTTCTAAAACCACATATGAATTTGAAATTGTATGAGGAAGGTCGCACTGAATATCACAAAGGACACAAGTTCTGCACCATTGGTATAAGTTTTTAAATATGAGTAATGTACACCAATCTCAAAAATATGAGTAATGTACTTGTGGAATAACTGTTGAAACAATAATTACAGTTGCTTTATAGAAACCGATCGCGTTATTGATTGTTTATGAAAATGTGTCAATTATACGATATTCCTGTTTATCTGTATTCAGATTAATAGCCCCTTTCCTCCAGAATACCAAGAGTTCAGTCAAAAGGTCGTATTAGTCGTACTTTCATCTATAGCTAATTCAGAAAGCGAATCATTACGACGAATGAATTTTATACAAAATTCATCTCCTGTAAGGTAGTGGCTTTTATCGCCAAAGAGTTGCGAATGAGGTCTTCGAGAAGACGATCGATTCCTCTTGTTAAGTAATGAGACGCTTAATTGGTTTGATGGGGAAATCAATTAGTCGGTCCCGCCTTTCGTTTCTCTTATCTTGATTACCGCTAAGACCGAACATGTTGAGTCAAGAAGACGATACGTAGCCACAATATCACACCCTTCGCTGTTGCAAATTTCTCAACAGATGGATTGAGTATAAATATTGTTGAACGATCTCAAAATAATTCGATTTATCTGTTGGAGACGGTTGAGATCTATTATTGACAATGTTCGCTCAAAAATCATCAGATTTTTCATGGCAAAACTTGCAGATTAAAGAAAAAGAATTGTACAGCAATTTCTTCAAAGATTAATTCAGTTTCACGGATGTTTGTAAGGTTGATGATGATTATTTTAAACATTACTTACGACTACATTATAGCTATTTATTTATTTGATATTTGAGTGTGTTGTATATATATATATATATATATATATATATATATATATATATATATAT
>JAFIDM010006943.1:45518101-45544931 GCA_023159025.1 Thereuonema tuberculata | reverse complement strand
TTTTCTAAGTCAAATTCGGTGTAAAAAAAAGTAAAATAGGGCATGGATTTCCGGATCGAACATGCGATTCCGAGTCGGAAGATGGGGGTCCCCATTTTAGCCTTTTTTCTGACCCTATGAAAAAAAAATGGTCTAGTTAGCACCCTTCACAACCGGGAAGAGCAAGGAAAGGGAAGCGAGATTAGAATAGACTAAGTTAAATGGAGTATTGACTCCATTGGGTTTATTTCAAACATAAGGAGCCCGGGGGGAGGGGGATAAATAAAACAAATTGTAGTGAGTCCGTTGGGTTTATTTCCAGTACTTTATAAAATCACCCTGTATTTATTTATATATATGTGTATATATGATATGGTTTAGTAATATAGATATATATTTAAAGTAAATTCAATTTCAAAAGTAAAATATTTGTAAGTCTTATGCTGTTGGCTTGTAATGACTACGATTCTGTTCCCTCCAGAGTTATGCGTGAACGCTTCCAGAGAATGTACTTTGCCGGAACCGAGACGGCCATTCGATGGAGTGGTTACATGGAAGGGGCGGCTTCTGCAGGTGAAAGGGCAGCCAGGGAAGTATTGGCAGCAATGGGCAAACTCAGCTACGATGACATTTGGCAAGAGGAACCAGTTTTTCAGGTAACTGAATTCTGTTTGATTATTTCCATCATTTAAAATGAAATCAATGTGACAAAATTGCTTCTTTCGATAAAAAATACGAGATTCCACAAATAAAAATTGGAATTCTTCTATTGGGCCTCTGGTCTCTAAATTTGAATTTGTTTTAAAGAAAATGTTGAATTATTCTTCAGAATGCGAATTAGTCTGCAATTTGAAAGTTTTATGCTGTCCTAACAAATATGATATTTAGCTGTTTGTTTTTTTTTACATGAAGAATTTTTATCCGTTTTTTTTTAAGTTCTTACGCCATTTATTTATTTATTCTAAAATCAAATATTCATTTCCTGTGTAAATAAACCAAATTCATTCCGAAGAATGATTTATATTTGGTAAATTACAGTTTTCTTAAGACGAAATATAACGTCAAATATATAACACTTCTGTAAAGTATTTTATTTATTTAATGAAAATTCCAAAAGGAAGCTGAAATCGCTATAAGAACTTGCTACTTCCGGAGTCCAGAAATGTAAACAAAAATTGAGCTTCCCTTTATTGAACCCCAGGACTATATTTGCTGGAACTTATTTTTATTTTTTTTTCTTTCTTTCTGTGTTTTTAGGAAATTCCTGGAGAACCATTCGAAACTTCGTTCTGGGAAAAACATCTTCCATCAGCCCAAGGTTTCATGTGTTTCGTCAAGACGTCCACTACCTTAGGCCTCCTGGCGGCGGCAGCGTTCTCTATCGCAAGGCATTCTGGTCTACCTTGTCCCTTCCTACGACGCTGATAAACCAGGTCTTTGAAAAATCTAGATCTGGTCCAATGGTTTCCAATATCCTGTCCACTGCCACGTGTTAAATTATTTATCTGATTGAAGATTCAGAAAATTTGATATAATTTACAAGTTAAAAGTAAATTTACAGCTTTAATTTACAGAAAAACATTTAATGTTTTTCCTGTTAATGTTCCTCAGTCGAATCAAGTGCCTTTTATCCATTCCAATCAAATGACATCCACTTACGTTTTGGGTGGTTTCTGTTGTACATTCCAATCATGAATAAATTAATACATTCAATCGTCAATTTTTGTTTTTGTTTTTAATTGTTTTATCATGCAAAGTAGTAATTAACAATATGTATACAGTAGAGTCTCGATAATCCGAGGTAATTGGGGCTGATGGTACCTCGGATTACTAAAAACTCGGATTACACGGAAAAAAGAAAAAAAAAAAATGGAATTTTCAACTAAAACGAGTCAAAATTAATTTATAATAGATATTAAAGTTACAGATACATTAACAATGTTACCTGGTTACATGAAAAGACTCTTTATAAGCATTTACAACTTTAAAAAACTGTCCAAGGTCTTCTGCTTCACAGCAGAGCAACGCTTTTTAGCAGCGATGTCACGCCATCGTCTAAGAACTAAAATGGAAAACTATTACACTGACCCCTCAAATGACTTCTTGGAATCGTCGCCCTGCGTGACCTTGGACTAGCCTCACCTCGAATTACACGGAAGCTTGGATTACCGGGACTCTACTGTATAAGTTTCCTAAACAACTCATTTATGGCCGCAATTTGAGCCCGAAATTAGTTTTTGATTTCGCTAAAAAAATGACTTTTTAAGGTGACATTTTCAGAAGAAAGGGTACATTCTCAAGTCTAAATTTTTCATTGTACAATTAGGCATAATTAAAATTAAACAAGATAATCATACAGTTATACTGATAGTTTTTGCTAACTATACTCAGCCTTTTTTTTTGTTTTCAAAGGTCCTTAAAACTTTATTTTTCCGTTGTGTTTGGGAATGAATATCTCGTATGACCTGACAAAACCTGATTGGTATATTACAATTTTGCTGAAAATTATGAATTTTAGAATCAAGTGGAAATAGTTGCTCCTCACACAAACTAAATACAAAGCATATTTATTTTACTCTTTTGTAGCTGGCCTATTTTCTTTTCTTTTTTTTTTTTTAAACAGTTTATCTTTATTTGTAAAAAAAAATAAAATAAATAAATTACAGGGGATGACATTAAAGAGGTTAAATTGCTATTAGGCAAAGTTAGCGAACTATTTCGGTGATCTTTGGATTCAATAAACAAATATACTTTGCAAAACAATGACACAGGAATATCCCGACATCGACACTTCGTATTTACGACACACTTCAATTGTCACCGCACTTGTTGACACTTGCTTTGCAGTTTCAAGAAAGCGACATGATGCTAGGCATCGGCCACTTGGCGTCGCTGTCGTCAGTTTACAATTAAAGCTCTATATTACCATACCTGGTAATATAGGGCTTTATTTCCAATGCAAGGGATTATGCCTGTTACATCGAAATCTACAGGCAAGAAAAAAAAGATAGTGTAGAATGCAAACATTGGCACTGCTTCAAAATATAACGATTTTCGAGTTACGATCTGAACTCTTAACATTCTAAGTATGAGGTATTGCTTTTGTGGATCATTATAAGCACGGGTTGCAGTCACTTTATAGTGAAAGCTCATTCATATACAAACAGAAATTGAGCTGTTTTTATTGAAATTTTACTGTAAATTCATTGTTCGACAAAGAACCAAGAACTACATAAAGAACTTAAGAACTAAATTACACAAAGAACGGTTACAGAAGCAGCAATTTTCTTTTTGTTTTCTTCGTGGCTGATGCGCTGGTTTACGGGTTAATGTTGTCTTAAACATTATTAACATTTTATAAACTGAAATGAATATAATTTAAAATTGATTAAAAGATTTAACGAAGTTGGATCCACGAAACAAAGGTGAAAGGGTGGCCTAAATAATAGGCTAAGTTTAATCAGAAGTGACGTACTGACACGTGTTTGTACAATAGCTCAATCATCGAACATCTAGGCATCGGAACCGCACAGTATCCGTTCAGTCAAACATTCACCACTTGTGTGGAGTGAATTTAATAACAATAAACATTATGTCCAAGGCCAGCACCGGTATGACAAAGAAAAGATCAATTGAGCTCAAGAGAAATGGGAAATACGGTATTTTTGTATCCAAGGCATGAACAAAATATTACGTCTGATATGTAGGAACTCTATTGCAGTTTGTAAGGAGTACAATCTTAGAAGGCACTTTGACACAAATCACGAAGTAAACTATGACCAATATGCTGGGAAATTTCGTGAAAACAAATTATCAGAATTGAAGTTAATTCTTCCAAAACAACAATGCATATTTGCTAAATCTCTTGAAGACAATACAGCTGCTGTGAAAACTAGTTATTTATTATCACATTTAATTGCAAGCAAGTTTAAATCTTTTACTGAAGGGGAATTTTATTAGCGAATGCTTAAAGAAGTGAAAGTGTTAAAAAACACAATTAAAAAAATTAAAAAGTGTAAGTTAAGTGACTTCTGCTGTGGCAACAGAATCGACAAAACAGCTAGAAGAAATCAGTTAAATTCAACAAATCAACATTTCAGACCTACTATATTGCAATCAACGAAAGTACAGACATTCGAGATATCAGTCAGATGGCCGCGTTTATTCGCGGATGTGATGTGAGTGAAGAGCTTTTGGGAATTGTTCCTATGTTTGATACAACCACTGGAACTGATATGTTTGATCATTCCTGGAAGTTCTTAATAAATATGTTATCTTTGGAAAAGTTGTTTGTCTTGCAATTGATGGTGCATCTGCCATGACGAGTTGTTGCAAAACTAAAAGAAACCTGCAATAATCTGTAATAATTATTTCGAACATTTTCTTTGCCTTATTCACCAGCAATTATTGTGTTCTAAAGCTTTTAATATCGGACTTGTGCTAAAAAAACTGCCGCTAAAATTGGAAATTTTATTCGAGCATGTGGACTTAGTCATCGCCAATTTGATTCGTTACTGGAAGACATAGAAAGTGAATACACAGATCTATGAAACGGAAGTTTGATGGCTTTCAATTCATAAAGTTTTAAAACTATTCTTCCAATTATAAGAGTATTTAACGTGCCACTATATTAAATATTATATATGCCTACTACATTGGCACTGGTCAAGAAAAAGGTATGTAAAACTATTTACCTACATAATATACGACGTTTCGGAACTTCTTTACAGGTTCCCTCTTCCAGTTTGGATCCATCCAAAAGAAAGACTTTAAATATAAGGGGGACCTTATATTTAAAGTCTTTCTTTTGGATGGATCCAAACTGGAAGAGGGAACCTGTAAAGAAGTTCCGAAACGTCGTATATTATGTAGGTAAATAGTTTTACATACCTTTTTCTTGACCAGTGCCAATGTAGTAGGCATATATAATATTCTTCCAATTGTTGGATGAAATCGTAATTTTCTTAGAAACAAAAATTATGAATGCGCTGAGTTAAAGATGGACAGTGAATAAAAGACATGGCTGTCTTAGCATTACAAGTCATATTTATCAAAAGCTTTAAGGCAAAAATCACATTGTTACCACGCTATTTGATAAAATTAACATTTCTAAACAAAAATTATTACTTTGGCGAAAGCAAATATAAAAAGAAAACTTGTCTCATTTTGAAAATTGCCAGTGTCTGTTGCTAAAATCACTTGAATTGAAATTTGCAGAATACACTCACGAGAGAAAATCTTCTCTCGATTTTCTTATTTCAAAATCAAACTTCGTTTGAGATACAGTTTCGTCTTTTTACTTCGTCTCTGTCCATTGATATTGAAATTGTTGATGAAAACTTACGAATGGAATCAACTAAAATCCTATTCGGCTCTTTGTCGAAGTGTACGGAAGTTGGAATTCCATAATTTTACGCTGTTTGCCTGCGGATCGGTTTCCCGAAGTGTTGTCTTTCGTTAACCGTGTACTGACTACCTATGGGAGCACATATTTATGTGCAACTTTTTTCTTTAAGTAAAATAATAAAACTCCAGAAAGGTCTCCCTAAAAGTATTTCAAAAGTACAGTGGAACCCCGCCATTCGTCCGCCTCGCTATTCGTACAACTCGTTATTCGTCCAACTTTTTCAAGTAAAATTGAACTCGCCATTCGTACGCTTGCTCGCGATTCGGACAGCATGACCTTGTTACTGGCCGCCCCACGCGGTCGCTTCAGTTCAGTCTCGTGCTAGCTTCCGTACGCTACGCATCATCCACGCAAGCTTCATGAAACTTTGTGATATTTTATTGTTATTTTTTGTTATTTTTATTGAATATAGTGCAGCCATGGGTCTAAAAAAGATTACTGATTCAACCAAGCCTAATAGGAAAGCAGAACGACAATTGAATTGAGAAAAGAACTCGTTGCGAAGTATCAAAGTGGAACTCGTGTCTCTGACCTGGCAACTCAGTATGGCATGGCGAAATCAACCATATCGTCTATACTGAAAAAGAAAGAAATAATAAGAGAGGCCTACATATTTATTGTTTTCATAGTTTTTATGTATTTTACGCTTATTATTACAAAGGTTTAAATAAGCAATCATCTCTGGGTTCTGGAACGGATTAATCCAATTTACATTATATCTTATATGAAAAAATGATTCGCCATTCGTACAAATCGCCATTCGAACTGCCTCCTGGAACGGATTGGGTACGAATAGCGAGGTTCCACTGTAATTGTAAAGGTCAATCGATAGCAGTGCGAAACAAATAATTTTAAATGTTAATTCAAAGTTAAGTGAATTGGAGCAGCACATGACTGTTAATAAAAAACAACACTTTTGACAGGAATAACACTTTTAACAGGTTAAAATTATTTGATTTTGGTATCAGTACCGGATAAAATTCACGATTGTGTGACAGTGAAGATATAATCACTTGGCACCACAAATATTTGTTAGTGTTTATTGAAAAACATTTTGAAAGTGGCAGCAGAAATTTGAAGGAGTTTTGTAGCACATACCACGAAATTAGAAGAGGAATTTTGGAATCTGAACTGCTTGACAGACCGTGAAGTACAGCCAATAGTCATTAATCTAAACTCTGATTCTTCTAATAGTGTGAGCAATACGAACCCATCAGTCGAATCTGAACTTTTAAACAGCGAACACTGATTAATAAAGCTAAAGCAAATCAAAAACGAAAACAAAACTTAACAATGAAAACAAAATAAACAAACAAAAAAGGTGAAATAAAATTAAATAAAATAAATAAATAAAAACTGATCAAAAAGAAAAAGAAACAGCATTTTTTTTTTTTTGCTAATTTGGAGAATTGATCCAACATCCCTTAGTCTTGCAAGCTGAATACTTTATCCATTAGACCACTATGAAGTATGTATTACTCCGCGTTAGGTCACTTCAATCTTTTCAAGAAATGGACTGATATACAGTATGTGTATGAGCATAACTGCATAAAATTTAATCAAACATTATATTATAATATACAAAGCATTATTATATTATATTTTTTATCCGACGAGATCAAAGTAAGTGATGTAAACCCATAGTTCACCCTTATGGGTTCACGTCCCTAAAAAAAAAAAAAAAAAAAAAAAATAGCTGAAATACCTATATATCTTAATTAATTAATTAAATAGCTTTAACGTGCGTAAAATTATTTTACTAACATAACATAACATAATTAAGCCAACGCACAAAGATTAAAATACCTATATATCTATAAGGCTAAATTATATTGATTATATTATGTAATCTGATATGACGAGCATATTTTAATTTTTGACATAAATAAGACATCAATAAAAAGTTATAAGAGAATTCACATTACACAATTTTATATATTCTTAAAAACTATGTTGTGATGATAAAAACTTAAGTTTCATAAAATAAAATACGTAATGTTTTCCCGCTGAATTTAAAGTTTTCAGTGCTTTATTTAAAAAAAATAAAATAAGATAAATAAAAGAAGAAAAAGAAGAACTGGCATCCAGGGAAAAAAAAAAAGAAAAGATTTTTTCGCACCCCAGGGGATGAACGAGACCCTAAAGGACGAACTATAAGAAAAGAAAACAAACAACCCAAAAAGTTATTTTTCAAATTGAATTAGTTGTTAATGAAGATCAGAAACATATTCATTGGTTCAATAATATTGAGATTTCTTAATTAAAAGTGTCACAAAAAAAACCCCTCAAATATATAGGCGTATATTTTTTTACTTCAATTGTTTTGACTTTCCGAATAGATTATTATATTTTTTTAGGAAAAACTTGTGGCTGTTTAGAAACATGACTTCACTGCTCTTGCATTTTGATCTTTTCCTTCTACGATTATTAATACATTGCCTTGATATCTACCAACAGGATATTTGTTTGGAAGCAATCATTCAAACGGATGTCTATTACTCTTTTAGGTTTTGTCTGAGGTCTGCTACCGAGTTATTGTGGGAGGTGAAGGGAAGACAAACAAGCCTCAAATACCTGAACCCAAATAGGTCTCAAACATAGCAAGAATTCAACACTTTCATTTGATCATAAACGTAAAAAATCACAAATAATTTTTCTGAAAATTTATATCCAGATAATATTGAAACCTTATTTTAGAATTAATCACAAGTGAAAATATGAAGAAATGTAAATAAATAAATAAATAAATAAATAAATAAATAAATATAGAATTTACAATTATGAACATATTAATATGGACTATTTTGTTCTCAAAATAGACATAAGCATGCCTAAAAATAATACCGAAAAATATTAATAAAAAGATCCAGTTTTTTGTCTTTCGATCAAACGCTTGTTAATGTGATGTGAAATATTTTATTGTTTTCTTCCATTAAAATATCATTTAATTTATTATCATTTATTTATTTTATTTATAAGGAGGAACGAACCGAAACGGAAAACATCTTTCTATCTTTTTCGACTTGTGCTTCCCAAAAACGGCTGTTTAACTCCCCCCTGAAGTTCCGCCGCGAATGGATCAGTCCAGTATCAGTCAGAGCAGACGACACAACACCAGCTACTGAGATGGCAACAGACAGAAAAGCCCAGGTGATTGTAGTGGGTGGAGGCATTAGCGGTAAGTACTTGATTCACTCACCATTTACACCTGATAAAAGGGTGAAACGATCCATGAATCAAAACAAAAAAGAAAGAAAACAATAAGAAAAAAAAAATAAACTCAACAAATTTTCCACGAAATGATCGATATGAGGGCGGATTAAAATGTTAAACAAATTCTTTGAATTACTTTATTTCTAAATAAAAATTTTGAAAAATAATTAGGATTTCGTTTTTTGAATTGTCATGTTTCTTCAAATACATTATTTCATCTTAAATGGTTTCCTAAACAATTCAACCGGATCTTTGTTACTTTTTTCTGCCTAATTTTGAGAAATACATAAAAAGAAGAGCAACAAATAGAGAATTAGTCGCATGTTATTGTTGTTTTCAATGTAATTCAAAGAAAACAGTTTTCTTTTATTCTTTACAACTAATCCAAAAATTAATTTAAAATATGATAATGCGTCACGTCCCATATTTATATTTTTCTCAGAAATTATACGAAGGGTTTATATAAGCACTATCAAATGCTTAAATGTTGTACATGCTTTTTATCAGTCCTTGTTTCGTTAATTGAGAGATCTAAATCCTAGATATCTACTGAACTGATTTGTATACCATCAAAGATTCCGTTTTGTTTTCGAAGAAGGCAGCGAATTGATCCCCCACGAGCCGGAAGTTGACAATACGATCGATGTATGGCAACTGCAAATAAACATCAAATAG
This sequence comes from Thereuonema tuberculata, assembly GCA_023159025.1. Taxonomy (NCBI): domain Eukaryota; kingdom Metazoa; phylum Arthropoda; class Chilopoda; order Scutigeromorpha; family Scutigeridae; genus Thereuonema; species Thereuonema tuberculata. The sequence goes on along the minus strand of JAFIDM010006943.1, from coordinate 45,535,657 downwards.
AAAATTAATTGGTAAAAAAAAAAAGGTGGAACGGAACAATGTTCCCTCGCGGTTTTATTAAGATATTTAGTAAAATTTTCTTTTTTTAAGAGTAGTTGGCCGGTTTTAGAGTTGAAGAATTATTCTTATATTCCACTTAAAATAAACCGTTTGGCTCGTGCTACCCTGGCGCTGTGCCTACACCCTTGCCATCACTAAAAATACCTCATTGTCTCCATTCAGTTCTCCCGTAAAAGAAGACTGGATTAATGAGTATTATCGCTTCTTAAAACGCAGTGAGAAAGGAGTATTCGCCGATTACTTAAGCACTGCTGTAAGTGTTGCTTTAATCCCGTGACCTTTGCATGTTACGACGAATTCAAAGTTCTCCACTTGAAGATTACAGGGGGATTAAATTACAAATCCACGACGATTCGGATCAGAGCGAGACACAGATAATAATATTCTAATTGAAATGCATACGAATGTGGTAAAATCAGATATAAACGTATTTTTATAATAGTTGGCTATGTGAAGGTAGATTATTTTATTTTATTCATTTTTTTTTTTTTTTTAATTACGAGTTTAAATAATGAGAGATATGAAATCAGCAATATGTCGGTAAGAAATATCTACACGTTAGGCCCAAGAAACACATCAAACTTCATTTCCCTAACAACTGTCGTGAGGAAGTAGTTGTTGGTTGACTTTAACATGGCAGTGATCCAACATAATATTAAACATTTCAAGGCATGTTCGCTCTTGTAATAAGTAGGGATACTTTGTCTGTGGTTTGGATCCAGATCCTTTGATCACTCAGTGGTGGTCTACATCTGTTCCCCTTCCACTTTGATCTTTACAATACTTTTCGTTCGAGATCCAAATTTTCCTTTTTTAATTTAGTAATTAAATGTAAAGTTAACTCAATCCAACTTCGGCGATATACTAAACTACACTGTATATAAATTACTTGTACAAAACATAATCTTTCTTAAGTTCTTTCTTGTATTACAGTCATAATTTATCAATTACAAGTCCTTTTCTCAGTACTTTTTTGTTGTTTTGTTTTGATTTGTTAATATTACAATGGCAGCGATGTGTATCTGACTTCCGTTTTTGATCATATCTAATTAACTTTTCTAATTTGCTTTTTGGCCTACTGTACGTTTCGTCCTTGACCTATCTTCATTTTATTATCTCGATAATGGTCGCTGAAAAACAATTGAAATCGTGTTTTTTTAGTAATTTTTTTTTAATTTTTTAATTAAATTTTACACATTTATTTCATTTCAGAACTATTACTAACTTACATGCGTTAATCATTATCTTGTCATATAATTTGTATGAATTTGCGAGATAACGAAGCTTTTGTATCTTTTAGTGAAAGTGGGATAAAATACTGTAAATTAATCTCTTAGTGAGAATTATGATATTAATTTTCTAGCAAATATTAGAAAAATTACTACTATACTTTTTTTAAATCGTGAAAAATACAAAACTTAAAAACCCACAATAATATTCAAATTATAATATCGATTGAACATAAAATAGGAGTTTACATTTTCCATTTTCTGAATAAAAAAAAAATAAATAATAATAATCCGCAATATTTACCGAAATTGTCAAATCTGATTCATTTCAATCGTATCAAACCATACAGAATGGATTATGTTTGTTAATATTAATTATTTCAATGAGATATTAAAAAAATAAGATAGAAAGTCATTGTTTAGATTCCAGTGCTTTTCTGTGGGTATTTCTGTCGCCTCTTTTTTGTACTAATTTCTCGACAATGACCATCCACGACTTAATCCACGACTAAAACATATCAAGTTTTATGAATACCCATCCAATCGATTCAAAAGTTATGAAAACATGCTTACGCAAGCACAAAAAGAATGACTGGTTGGATCAGCCTTGAACCAGTAAGTTAAAAATCCCATAAATCGATATTTATTGGCTAAGCTCGAACCCAATCAATGAAAATTATTCGAAACGCAGTTTGATTAACTACGTTGCTGCAATTTTTTCCCCCGCTTTCAGTTTGTCTCCTTTAGACTAATAACTTTTTTGAGAAAACCAAATTGCTTGCTCTTATGTTATTAACTTGTCAAGGTCTATTATTCAGAATCTAAACACGTTTCTAGTTCTTTAATCTGCGTCTGCTGAAACTCGACGCTTATTGATTTACGAACAGAAGACGGTCTGGATTGGCGGGAAAATGACCTTACAAGTAGCTGACTGAAATTGGTGCCAAAAACTAATAAAAATTTATTCACTTTCCTGATATTTTCGGTCAAGAGTTAAGCTTTGTCTCATTTATTGGCAAAATTTCCTCGAATGAACGACAAAAGAACGTTTTAAAAATAAAGGGATAAACGTATTCCTATATTTGTTCAGTCACTAACTCTTTGGGTTTTTTCCAAATATTAGCTTGGCTCCGATCACACGGAACGCCGTCATTAATAATAGAAGAATGCTCAGAAGAAAAAAATTCCTTATTAGGACCGATCTGATTTAAAATAGCCATTTAAAAAAAAAAATAAAAAAAATTCATCAATAAATTTACAGACTTATATTTGGTAACTTTACGAGCTACGGAAAAAAAGGTTTTGGCCAATTTTTTTTTTTTTTTTTTTTTTTACGGAACAGTAAAAAATGAAAAAAAATGCCAAATCATTTTATTTTGGTCAATAATGTTAACTTTAAACACGGGCTAATTGACGTGCCAATTTTTGAAAATTCCATTATAACAGTCGATATAATGTATAACATCTGCTGAATATAAATGGCACATATTTTATATTTTCTGAAAAAATAAATAAATTATAGTGAAGTCTCACTTATACGAAACATTCAATTACACGAAGAATTTCTCATTCCACGGCGAAACCCCCATAAGCCTGTATGTAATTCACTTACACGAAATATTCACTTTTACGAATAATTTTTGGTTCCCCCTCATATTCGTGAGACTTCACTGTATTACCTTACGTTGTCAGGAATAAATAGACTAAAAATTAGCATTCAAACACTGCTTTTTTTACCACGCTTTTATTAATTCACACTGCTCCGGATCAAATCTTGTAATCAATTTTTAGGTCGCTTCCCATCGGTCTTGAAATTTGCACACTTGCTTATATCTGACGACAATGTACAATAATATACTGATATATTACTATATTCCGCCATAGCAACACGTCTTTACGTGCTCCGTTACTAATGAGACCAGCCGCTAGAAGGCGGCATATGCATATACGGTGAACTCCCGATTATCCGCGGAATTTGGGTGGTGCGGCAATCACGGATAAGCGAATTCTGCGGATAATTCGAAATAGGATGAAAATCAATACAAAAATGCTTTTAACATATTTTAATTACATTAATATGGCAATACATACATTTACAGTACATATAATAGAAACAATTATTTTATTTTAAATTATTTATTTATTTTTAGATTTTATTATTACGGGAAGGCTCTCCCGTAATTTAGTGTAACCTGCCTAGCTCCGCCCACAAGGTCGTTCTTTAAACTGTTTGTCTATAATTGTCTTCATTTACTTTGTTAGCATCTTATATTGTTTGCCTTATTCTAGATTTTTTTTTTTTTTTTTTTTAATTTTGTAATTTAGTGTACAGTAAAAAAAATGGAAACAGGAAAGGTCCGCGGATAATCGGGAGTTTACTGTATATATAATTCTTATATATTTTAATCATTATGTAATACAGAAAGCGTGGTTTTTCAAATATTTTTTAATTAATTTTTTTATTTATTTGTATAATTTGGAAATTTGTAAAAAGAAATCGAGTCTAGAGAAGGATGGATTGTTGTATCGGAAGGAAGGCATTTCCTCGATGACTCCCTTTGGTTATGTAACACTGGTTTATTTAGATGGATGACTTCGATGTCCGGACATGTTCTACTAACAGCAAGTATTTTTACAAGATCAAAATAGATGATGATTTATGAGCTCCTCAGGCTCTTCGTGTAATTAAAAGTAACCATTTATTTTTATTGATGTATTTTAAGACGAAATACATTAAAATAGTATCTTTGTATTTCAATTTTATAAATTCAGGATTTCAGCTTTAAGAAATAGTAAATCTAATAATAATAATTATGTTAATATATCTAATAAAATTTCAGGTTTCTATGAGTATTAAAACTGTTCGTGAACTGTGAATAAAAAAACTGTGAATAAAAAAAAAATGGCTTTAATAGCAGTTTTAACGTAATGATTTTAGCTCCCAAACATCAGATATTCTTTGATATTATTCAGCAATTCTGCTGATCTTTTTTCTTGTTCTCCGTTGCCCATGAATAACAAATATACATGTGTAGAAGATAACATAATAACCAATGGATCTTTTCTTATTATAAAAACGAAGAAATACCATTTTAAAGTGCATTTTTTATTAAAAAAAAAATTGGATGATTATGACGCTATAGCATTATTAGAAATGTTGTTTTGGTTTCGAAGCAAAAGACGCTTTAACCCTTCCTATGGGTTTTCCACGTTGTTAATAAACAAAGAATTCTTAAAAAATTTACAGTTTTAAGTGTTGAAATTATGATTGTGCTCATCTACATAGATTTCTACGTGGACATGGAAATTTTCTAGCTACTTTAGACTTTGAATAAAATGAATCACAAAATGTGAATGAATGAGAACAGAGATAGACTTGCTTAGGCTCCTCTAACAAAGTGTTTATTCGACACTTTGTTCACAAAATTAAGATTAAAGAAGTGGCAAATTTTTGATAACTGTACTAATAATAATAATACACATTGAGGTAGTGAAATGCTTGGGTGAAGACAAGAAGCAAATACTATCATTATGCAATGAAATATATGAGAAAGGTGAATGGCCTGATGATTTCATGGAAACAGTATTGCTGCCAATACCGAAGAAAAATAATGCAAAGAAGTGCAGTGAGTTCAGGACTATCAGCCTTATATCGCACTCAGTGAAGGTTCTTCTGCGAATACTGAACAGACGTTTATATTCTAAGGTGGAAGGAGAGTTGGAGAAGAGCAGTTTGGTTTTAGGAAAGGAAAAGGTCCGAGAGATGCAATTGGACTGCTGCGAACAATCGGCGAAAGATATCTAGAAAAAAATAAATACATATATGCAGTATTTGTGGACCTGGAAAAGGCTTTTGACAGAGTGGATTGGAATAAACTTATGGAAATCTTGAAGAAAATTGGTGTGGATTGGAAAGAGAGAAGGCTAATAACTAATCTTTATATGAAACAACGAGTCAAAGTCAGGATAGGAGAAAAATTGTCAGAGGGAAGTGGAATAGGGAGAGGGGTGCGACAAGGATGCCCTCTATCACCTACGCTGTTCAACATCTACTTAGAGGAGTTAGTGAAGAATTGTTTTCAGAACATGGGAGGGGTGATAGTAGGAGGAAGAAGAATAAAGTGCATAAGATTTGCTGATGATATGGCATTGTTAGCAGAAGAGGAGATGATACTAAGAGATATGCTACTGCAGCTGAATGACAGCTGTGAACAATATGGAATGAAGATAAATGTAAACAAGACAAAGACTATGGTTATCGGAAGAAAGACAAAGAAGATAAACATAAGTATTCGGAATGAGACATTGGAACAAGTGAACAACTTTAAATACTTAGGGTGTACTATAAGTGGTGATATGAACTGCTGCCAAGAAGTCAAGAGGAGGATAGCAATAGCAAAGGAGGCTTTTAATAGGAAAAGGAGCATCTTCTGCGGACCTCTGGAAAAAGAACTAAGGAAGAGACTAGTGAAGTGCTTTGTGTGGAGTGTGGCATTGTATGGGGCAGAAACATGGACATTACGACGCAGTGAAGAGAAACGACTAGAAGCATTTGAAATGTGGATATGGAGAAGAATGGAGCGTGTGAAATGGACAGACAAAATAAGAAATGAAGCAGTGCTAGAAAGAGTGGGTGAAGAAAGAATAATGCTGAAACTGATCAGGAAGAGAAAAAGAAACTGGTTGGGTCACTGGCTGAGAAGAAACTCCCTAATGAAGGATGCACTGGAAGGAATGGTGAACGGTAAAAAAGTTCGAGGCAGAAGAAAATTTAAGATGATCGACAACATTATGGTAAATGGATCTTATGTGGGGACGAAGAGGAAGGCAGAAAATAGGAAAGATTGGAGAATGCTGGGTTTGCAGTGAAGGACCTGCCCTTGGCAGAGAACTATATCGTGTACTAATAATTATAATGGCCCGGATTCAATTTTTCAAAGTGATAAGCACAGCAATGAGGAAAGTAGACTCCAGGTTCCTCTTTTTTTTTTTCAGGTACTTTTAGGCTTGCTTTTACGAAAGTCTAATTTTTTTAAGAAAAGTGTTTTTAAGATTTAAATTAAAAGTACTTACAAAATCGAAATTTAAGTGTTTAGAATTCTCTCAATATTTTTTTTACGCTTACACTGATCTGCCCGTACAGTACTGTATATTTTCTCTACCGCAAAGTAAAAAATTATTTAAAAAAAAATGCTTGAAAACAATTTTCTCTTTAGCTGCCCAGCGTCATTAAGGCAATGATGACTAAATAGGGGATGAAGAAGAGCACCTTCATTCGGCAAAATAGTCTACTATATTTGTTCATTGATTTGACTGAAATTTTAATTATATTTGAATGTTATTGAATTTTCGCTCCCTCTAGAAATAGACAAGATCAAAGTTCTTAAAATGTTCTGGTACAAAAATGTAGTATTTCTTTTCTTTTTTCTGTTATTTTCATTTATTTAAGGAGGAAAACCTTGAGAAAGTCTTTAGGTATTAAAGACGAAATATCGGTAGGTGTAGTTTGTTTCTATATCTTGTACCAGAAGATTTATTTACGTAGTACAGAGAAGTATGATGTTGTCATGAATTCTTAAAATGTTAAAAGGCAATGTCAGAAATAGTAAAAACAGAATTATCTCGAAAATTGAAACTTTCCTGAAAGATTTGAACATTTATTCTGGAATCAAAAAATGTCATAGTCAGAATTTGGTGCAATTCTCTTCTCAAAAAAAAACAACCAAAAAACCAAAAAACATAGCTAATGAATATAAATGTAATATTTTTATCTAGTATCTTATTTTTCGATTTGAATATCAATGTGGTTTGTATGTATCCCCTCTCATCCCTCTTTCCTTAATGGATTCACCTGCTGTCTGTTTGTTTTGCTTTCCTAATGATCATCGATTGACTCTGACCGATTTCCGTGTCTGTAATTACAGCAAACACTACTTCAAAGGAATTCAAATTCTCAAGCAATTTCCTCTTTTCAATAAGAAACATTTCTTCAATGTCGTTTCTTTCACACGTCGCCATTCTTTCAAATCACTTAAGTAATGAAATTTTCGACTTTTCAAAAACCTGCTTTGTAATAGAAATTATTAAATTAATAAAAGAAACATATTTATTATTATTATTATTATTTACTTAATTTTTAAATTACGTTTTACAATCCTGCGAAGTAAATTAAATATAATTTAGGGATTTTTTCAAAAAAGCAATAAAGGTTTCTTAATTTATAAAAAAGCCTAAAAGTAGTTCGTCTTTTTTTTTTCTAAAATAATTTCATTTTTTTTAAATAATCAATAAACTGTGAAATTCCTTTATATAAAAAACTTGTTTTCCTAGACTTATTATTATTATTATATCTCGTTCAAATAACACGTGATCAAATATGCAAATTATATGAATAGCATCAGCTCCGCCATCTGTTGATCAGAGAAATAGGACAACTCAGATTTGTCCGGAATAGTTCATATATTTAAAAAAATGATTGTAATTACGGTTTTTTTTTAACTTGGAATGCAAATTATGAAATTATAAAAATATTAATATTTTTAATAGAGATTTTTATCTGTTATATGTTCTCCAAAATTTTCATAAATTAAATTCCATATTTAAAATCCAGATGTCCCTTGATCTAAAGTAAGCCTACTGGCTTTCTTCTTTTTTCAAGGGCTTTGTTCGCAATAAAATCTTAATTTTTCGCTAAAACTAACATGATTTTAGTTAAAGCTAAGATTTCATTTGAGATCTATTAAAGATGTAGGACACATTGGACATTGTTTTTAAATGAGTTTTATTTTCTTTCGTTTCGATTTGACTAAACTGAATTATTAATTTGCATGAGTCGTACACGAACATTAATTTCTGCATGGGGAAACCAATTCATATTCTATGGAAAATATCTATTTTTTTAATAGAGTCGTGCAAACGAAATTCAGGCGGAAGCGTTTTTGCAATTTCTAATGCACATTGTCTTGCATTGGCAACTGATCAACTCTGTCCAATATGGTTCCACTGATGACTCGTTTCCATCGCTAATTACAAATACAGTAAAACCTCGTTAAGTCGTCACCCGGATAAGTCGTCACTCCGTTTAAGTCGTCGTTTTCCTTTGATCCCGACAAGATCGCATACACAATAATGTAAAATAACCCTCCTTTACCCGTCACCAAATTTAATTCTACTCCGGATAACTCGTCACCCTCAAAAATGGCCAAAGCATGTTTCTTGTCCGTGGGCCCGGTAGTCGAGTGGGTAAGGGCGCTTGGCTGCGGGTTGGAGGTAGCGGGTTCGATTCCCGGTCTCGGCGGAGGGCGGGAATTTTTCCACGCTCCTTTCTCCTCCAAACGGGTCCTAGGGCCTACCCAGCCCTCTGTAGAATGGGTACCGGGTTTCTTTCCCGGGAGTTGAAGGCGGGCGGGCGTCGGGCTGACCTCCCGACCTCAACCTATTCCCGTTGGTCAAGTAACGCCGGGAGCCTTACCTCACGCGAGCCCTTGGGCCTGCATAGGCCTGTCGTGGCATCCTTTAACTTATGTTTCTTCTCCGTTTTGCATGCCATCGTGTTGTCTTTTCAGCCCCGCACCTTCACTTTAAGAAAGCCAAGCCTTTACGGGAAATTTTCGACCAGGCCTGTCACTTCATTCCTTTCCCTTCGGATGATTTGAGTTCTCTGAATCTCGCTGCTTATCATTCAAAGCACACTTCTCGCTGCGACTTTGTTAGCTTAGACGTTTTTCTTGACCGCTCCTGAGTGTGACTTCATTTAATAACGATTAAGCCCGCTGTAAGAGCTATTTTTTTCTCTTGCAATTTCGTGGTTCGATTACGTTTTTAACATGCCAGAGAAACGAAATCTCAATTTTGGAAAAATCAAATGTTTTGAAAACAGCTTTTGCCAAAGAACACCATATTCCCAGGACTACATTAAATGATATTCTTTCATCGAAACAAGTAATTGAAGAATCTGACTGCAAAGACAAAAGAAAGAGAATGAGGAAATCGAAGTTTGACGAGATCGAGGGGGTTTTAGTTCCATGGCTAAAACATACCATATCGCAAAATATGCCGATTTCCGCCATGATTCTAAAGAAAAAGCCATAGAAATTGCTAAGGAGTTGAACATTGAAGATTTTGGCAGCAATGGTTGGCTGGAACGTTTCAAAGGCAGACATTGCCTTTCTTTTAAAACGATTAAAATATGGTAACTATAAAAAGTATTTTTTTTTTCCACTCATTCATTTGCATGAATTGATTTCTGAAAATCTTGTTTTTCTCACCGAATCCTAAAGCAATTCATGAAAATACTGTATTTCAGTGTTTTTTTTTTTGTTTTGTTTTTTTAAAAAATGCCCACTCCGCTTACATCGTCAAAAATCTTTGGTCCCTTGAGTGACGACTTAATGAGGTTTTACTGTATTAGGAATTGGGATCCACTTCTGAAGGCACTTTTTCCAAATATTTGCCTCCAGTGCTGATCTCTTCATGTGCTGGCGTAAAGTTCCGATGTTGGTGGTACGTTTTTCACTATGCGATTTTGTTTTATCTCCTGAACACATTAACGGATGCGTAGTGGTTGTTGAATCATACATTAAAACCGTGAATTGTTCAGTCTCTTCGAAGTCCCTGTAGGAAATATGGAAATTTCTTGAAAGCCGTAAGAAAACATCTGGGCCATCTTTCTCCATGGCTTCAGTTTGCCTATTCTATGAAAAGATGTGTCACAGCCGTGAAGGCGTGAAAAAAATGGCAGTGCGTCGCAGATATCAGATGGAATGTTTTTAATAAGTTCATTGAGAGAGAACTGCGTTGTGTTCTTCCTAACTCCGAAGTCGAACCACATTTCTTGAAAGCCTACATTTTGCAAATCCGCCAACACCCTTATAGCTATGACGATATCAGAGACTACCGTTTCTATACAAATATTTTTATGATCTACCCATACGGCATCTTTAGGGTGTAGGAAAATTCTGGTATCTGATTCTTCATGAAAGCAAGGAACAAGTTATTCTGCTATAAAGTTGTCAGATGAAGAAGTAACCCTGTCTTCACAACAAACTTGACTACCTGGTTTTTAAAGCTGATATCTAAAGCCAAAAGATTGGTTTTTATCATCAACCTGCAAAAACTTGCTGAACGATTTTGTTCGAAAAATGCCGTTACGTCTGAATCTCGTATCTGACTAGCGACACAAAGCTTACAAAAGTACTTGCGTCCTTACTGGCTCCCGCGACCATCCGCTTGAAAGGAACAGAAGGGTTATCTAGCAAACCGATTGCTCCACCGATTCCTTTAATTCTTTTGTTTTTTTATTCATGCAATTGATGATCAGCCATAGACGAGAAAGCGTAGTCACTCATCTTACTGACAAATTTAATCTTCATGAATATCCGGATAATAAGTTTCGAGTTCTAGCAAAGTTTGTATAAAAATTAGCAACCGTCGCGTCGGTCATAATTCGTGGGGTCTAGAGCAAATATGCGTAGACATATCTTGGAAGTAATGTTTTTAAAATTTGCGAATTTACTGCACGCACACTTTGAAGTTAAGAAAGTAATATGATCTCGAGTTCACTCTGATAGATCAGTATTAAAAACTGGGGTGATTCGTCTTAACACCACTGATTAAATCTCAAATCAGATTCTGTTTCACTCTAAGCTTCACTCCTCACAATAGAAAGGGCAGCAACTGTTACTCAGCGTTACAGATAGAAACGTTTAACAAGCACTAGAACATCTGTTAAAAAGAGCAGGAGAAATACAAAAAAAATAAAAAAAAAAATAAAAAAATAAAAATAAAAAAAAAAAATCGCGCAGTGAAAAACATACCATCAACATCCGAGGCCTTACGCCAGCACATGAAGAGATCAGTACTGCTGGCAAATATTTGGAAAAAGTGGCTGTAGAAGTGGATCCCAGTTCCTAATATTACTAATTAGGGATGGGATGAGTTTCTGAGTCATCAGTGGAACCATGTTGGACAGAATTGCCCCTGAGTTGATCAGTTGCAAGAAATAATCTTGTCTGAACTTCGATTGCACGATTCTACGTATTTGCGATGGCCAGCCTGTGGAAGAATGTTAAATGTCGTAATAATTATAATCTATTACTGTATATTTTTTAATTGTAAATTGTAATGAAACATTGTTAAATACATAATCATAATTTATTATTTGACAGTATAATTTGGATATTCTTTGAGTCTCGGAGTTTCAGGCATAAACATTGTTAAGTTCAAGTGCAAATTTTTTTTTCTTTTTTTTTTTAGATTTTCATGAAGCTGAAGAAAAACTATCTTTTTATACCAATAAGTCACTATTTACTTTTTTTTTCTTCACTACAGCTCTAAAATAATGCTGTAGTCAAAATCAGCAATGCCCAAAACATGTAAGTTGACCCAAATAAGACGGAAATGGAATTTTGACCGCTTCTTTAATTACAACTTCTAGAGTAACACAGCAGTTTGTGTGCGAAGGTTTTTCATTCAGTAGTTTCATACTAGTAGTCAGAATAGCAGGATTCTCGCACATTTTTTTAATCCACTAATATGGATACTTATATGTTATGAATCTGCTCGATATTTCAGTTTTTAGATGGACGATATTTTATTCTCTACATAATATAGACAACCATAAATTGGAAAGATGTAGGATATCTTTGTGTGCTTTATTCAATTTCCTAGTGGCGTTATTGATTGAGACCAAATTTCTCATTACAGCAATACAATATAATTTTGTGCTAAAGCACAAAAGGGTGAACCATAATAATAAAAAAAATGTAATAATAATAATAAAAAGGATCAACACAAACACTAAAGCTAAAGAAACAAGAATTCCAGGAAAAACTAGACATAAAATCAGATGAAATTGTAAAGGTAACACACTTAAGTTTTTTTTTTTTTTATATGCGCAAATAAATAAAGTACAACATATAAAATCTAATGAAAGATTTAATGTAATAACATATTACATGTTTGTCAGTAAGTGTTTCAATTTGAAACAAGAATAAGGAATGATTTCTAAATGTTCTTTCAAATAAAGTTTAAGTTCTTTCAATCTGGGAAAACGCTGCGGTTCAAATCAGTCTGTGGATTCCGTTTCTCAACTTAATGTACTTCTTAAATATCAATTCGATATTATCCTCGAATAATAACACTTTATATTTCGGTGAATGGCTTATTCACCTTGTGTATTAAATGCTACTTTGCATTATCTACTAATAAATTAAATGTCACTATTCACTTTACTAACGTTGAGAATTTAGGTTCACTAATTTTCCAACAATAATTTCCGTGGCATTAATAATATTTAATTCCGCTTCAGGTTTTCCGATTCTCACTTCAAAAACTTGGAACACACTAATTTAACTTTTCTAATTAGTTATTGAGCTGCTGCACTAATTATTACTCCTGAATAACTAATGATACTTGCATAAATTAATTATCTCATGTTTTAGATATTCCTAAAATCACAGGCACTTCACTGCTTTGGCGAATCCCACAAAATGTAAATTAATTATAAATCTACTTACAGTTTAGCTGTCGAATGACTTTATCACCTCGGTGAAAAACTGCGACGATATTTGGGCTTTTCATCCTTGGTGAAAACTCCGTAATTCCCTACTACGCTGTGACCCTTTCCAATTTCCAATGGAGACGCACTCGTGATTCGCTTCGTGCCGTTCAAAGTTAGCGGGGTGCTTCGCTCCTCCCAAAATGCAATTCGCAATTCGACTGACGTAGAATACGGCTTGTCCTCTGCTCGAACTCAATGTTGATTATAACCTTCCTGGATTATATAGAATGAAAATAAATACTTAAGATATTTCAGCACTGTGAATATCTTCTTTATAATTATAGTTCAGGAGTTAGCTCTTTATAATCTTGCTAGGGGAGTCTTATTAGCTGCTTCGGAATTCTTCTATAAATCCAGCACTAACTTTGCTATGATACGTAATTCTTCTTTCCAATAAATTAATGGAATCACTCTTCTTTCTCGAGAGGCTCATCGCTCCTATGTATGTATAATGAACACTTCCAATTAATCCGGGTATTTTGTCCCTTTTATTCTTCATACATTCCTTTTAATTTCCTTGAATGCGGTTCATTTCGTCCTCTCAGCCTTTCTATAATTTCACGTAGACGATCTTTCATATTCCAATGCCGAAGTCTGCCATTACTGGGATTCTTCGACACTCCGTGTCTGCGCGTGTGTCTCCTTTACTACGTGAGCGCATCTTCAGACTTCTACGGGCATCTAACATCGTCTACAGACTCCAACTACATACGTCTACTTTACTTTTACTTTACTCCTTTTTTTTTTCGAATTCAGAGAGTCAGCTGCTTATATCGTCTTCTGACGTAATAAGCTTCTCTTATATAAATTTTTTGTTTTGCATAATTTTAAATAATAATAATACTTTAAAATAAAAGTTTCAAGCAATTAAATAATAATAATACTTAAATTAATTTTAGTTAAAAAATTTGTTTAACTAAAATATCACAGATTTCTTCTACAGAAATCAAAACGAAAATAATAAAGACGCAATGGAGATAGCCCCACTCAAGAGACAAAGAAAATAGAGGTGGAGGAATGAACAGTGCGAAGAGGCCCTTGAACTTAGGATTAAAACCTGGAAAAAAAAATGGCACTCAACCAAAAATAACGAAGACTATATCATATTCAAAGAACAGGGAACACGAACAGCAAAAACAATACGAACAAACAAGAGGAATTTTGACAAGAACCAACTACAACAAATAGATGAAGACTTTAAAAAGAACAACACAAGAACATTCTATAAAGCCTTTAAGCAAACCTTCAAGGATATCAACCACCAAACTTATGTTTCAAAAACGAAGAAAGAAGGATAGCCCTGAGTAACCAAGAAAACTGCAATATACTTTCAATATACTTCAAAAAGCTATTAAACTGTGAAGAACCGAAAACAAAATTCCCTAAACAAAATCCGAAATATAAATTTGAAAACTCCAAGCCACCGAACCTAGCAGAAATCCAACAGATTATTAGAGAACTAAAAAACGATAAAACCCCAGGAGAGGACTCGATTGTAGCAGAAATGTGGAAAAGCGTAGATACCAAAACAGTCAAAAGCCTACGTGATACAAAATATCTGGGAAACGGAGGAAATACTGGAAGATTGGAAAACAGCTATGATCCACCCAATACACAAAAAAGGAGATAAAACTGATGCCAACGATTACAGAGGAATTTCACTCCTTTCGGTAACCAAAGCATTACAAAACAGATTGGAGGCCCAACTAGACCCTCAATTTGGTGACTACCAGTGAGGATTCAGGATGGGAAGATTATGTGCTGAACAGATATTAAATCTGAAACTCATAATAAGATACAGGAGACTGAGAGCCAAGGACATAATATGTGTGATATTCGTGGACTTCAAAAAAGCAGAGACACACTTTTCAATCCGTTGGAGGAATTCGGAGCCGATGACAAATCAATTGCAATCGCAAAAAACTCTAACAAACACGAAGTCAAAGATAAAATTTATGGATGAGATCTCAGAACTCTTTGAGGTGAAAACAGGAGTAAGACAGGGAGATGGGCTTTCCCCACTGCTCGTCAACTGTGTGCTGGAGAAAGTAATGGGAGAGTGGAGGAAAAGAATGGAAGAGGAAGGAATCCATAAAATAAAAATAGGAAGAAAGAAAGATAACCTGGAAATTTACTGTCTGGCTTTTGCAGACGATCTTGCAATACTAGCGGAAAACATGGATGTCGCAAGAAGACAAATAAATATACTGAAAGAGACAGCAGAAAAGGGTGGACTGCAAATATCTTATGAAAAGATGGAATACATGACCAATAGAAAAGATGCATCAAGACAGATCACAACAAAATATATATATATATATAAATAAGTTCAAATACCTGGGAGAAGTAATTCAATCAAACGCCCTTGACAAAGAAGCGGTCCTAGCAAGAGCAAGAAAAATGGAACTGCCATTCCAGTTGACAAAAAATGTATACAACAAGAAGTCCATATCTATAAATGCAAAACTTAGACACTACAATACAGTCATTATGCCAGAAGGCCTCTACGCCTCAGAATGCCTTGCACTAAACACAGCCAGACAGTTAAACAAGATAGAAAAAAAGGAAAGAAAGATCTTACGGAAAATCCTGGGACCAAAATATGAAGATGGAAAATGGAAACTGAGAAACAACAAGGAGCCCTACACAAAAACTGAAAAAATAACTGACACAATGAGGAGAAGAAGAGTGACTTTCTACGGACACATTAAAAGAATGAGTGAAGGTAGACTGATGAAGAGATTATTCAACTTCTTCGACAGAAAACCCAAGACTCAGATGACATGGATCAAAGAGGTCAGAAAAGACATGGAAGAAATGAATATAGATGGAGAAGAGGTGGAGAGAAGAGAAGAATTCAGAAAAAAAAGATCAGAGGATTCAAGGGTTTTCAAGAAAAGGCAAAGAAGAAGACTCGAGCAAAATGGACGGAAGTAAACAACATGGAGAAAGAATGAAAGGATATTGGAAGAGAGGAAAAAAGGGAGAAAAATAATCATGACGCGTTATTTCACGTGGTCCATAATCGGCCAATTTCGAAGAAAGAAGAAGAAAAAAAGAAAGAACAGTATCGTCAGGAAAATTAAAACTAATCATGGAAGGCCCCAAAAATGGACTGGTCCTGCATACAAACATGAAATTGAGGAAACATTTTCAATGATTATTTTTTTACAAAATTTCAAAATTGTTTTTCTATCTCTTCAATAGAACTTTTATAGTTTGGAATTGTCCTTGGTCCGTATCTATTTTTTTCACTACAAATCTTGTATGTAATTCATTAAAGAACTATTTCATTACCGAAAACTTTCGAAAGTGCAATGGTTGTCTGTTAACTCGAGGAACGGATTTTTGATTAGATAGATTTAATTTCAATTTCAATTTTACAATTTTATTCTAATCCATTTACTCAAGGTTTCATAGTGAAACATGCAAAAGAAAATCTAAGACCAAGTTTAGAACAAATAGCAGTGGAAAAAGCAGTGTAAGACTCTCTTTGTATTTATTTATATTTGCTTTGTATTTGCATTTGATAATAGAAAATATTTCAGTTATTTAGCCAGAAAGTTTTGATTCTGAGCAAAACAGTCATGAAATTAAATAATTCATATTTCAAAATAATCACCTACTGCGTTATTGGTCGAGCTATTGAATAGTACAGTTGGACGACCCTTTTAGAAGCAAAAAATACGGGATTCGATTCACAGCATCAGCGTTTGCTAACTTTTCAGCCCAGGAGTCTCAGCTATTCCCTGACGAAATGACATTAAATCAAAAAAATATTAAGTAATAACTGAATTATCAATTGTTTTGATAACATGAAATTATTTATGAGTAATGATTATTGAAAAACGAAAAATTTTGTTTACCTACTTCGAATATAATTCTAATTTTATTTTTTAGTCCTTTCAAATGAGAAATTTTGTTACAAAACAAATGTTACTGCCTATCAAGTCTGGCCACAAATACTAAATGTATTTAGAGCTGGACAATAAGACTAATCTCCTAAATTTGATGCTTGAAGTTGATCAGTACATTTTTCATTAACAAATAAGGGCTCATACTGTACAGTGGCCCTTATTCTGGGTCTACAAATCTAAATCTGTACTGAAGAAGAAGACAAAATTCAACTCCGAAGTTTAAATCAGTGCATGATTATTTAAATTTTCTTAAGAAAAAAATATTTTAGCCCAAATTTAATAGAGGCTTAATAGAGCTTTAGAGAGTTCTATCAAAATGTAATTGGATGCATACTCAACTATTCTCAACCATTCTTTATATATATTCTAACAATTTTGACTTAACAGCATTATTAAGTGACCGGCTATACAAGCGTAAAATATAATCAACAATTACAACTAAATTCTAAAAAGAAAATTGTGTGTTGATCAATTCATTACAGGTGTGATTTTTGTTGATAGAGGGAGACACCGGTTTCCGGAGTAATCCCTAATGGCTGCACAACAGAAAGCTAAGACAAAGACAATAAATTCCTACTTCACTTTTAGCCTATTTGTGAATTTTCAACAAAACCAAATTAATAATTTTTATCTTTTAGAAGTGCTTTTATAGTATAATAATAGATAACTTTCTTTTCGTTGTAGTAAAGATTTAGAATAATATTTAGATATAAAAAGCGAAAAAAAAAAGAGGTTACAAATAATTATTTGTGACTTTGACTTTAATGAAGTTAAATCAACCTATTCCATG
>JAFIDM010006943.1:45502039-45518091 GCA_023159025.1 Thereuonema tuberculata | reverse complement strand
AATTTTATTAATAAAGTCTGTTAATTTTGTCTTAGTCTTTTTTTTTTGAAACAGTGTTTTCGCTCATAGTAAGTCTCGCATCTTTGTAATGCACCAAAACCCTTTCAGGCGTATTTTCTTCAAATTGTAATCCGCATCTGATTGTTTCAATCGATTTTAGCATTTCATCATACGAAGGTTTTTTGATTACTACATCATGATCAATTTCATCATCTTCATCTTCATCTGAATTCATAGCTGTACTGTTTTATTTTTCACACTGTCCAAAATATCCGATTCAGTTAGTGTTTCCAAGGTCTCAACTTCAAAATCAAGTGAAAGATAATCATCAATTAGCCCATCATCGTTAATTTCTTGTTTCCCTCAGCTATTTCTTTTATTTCCTCTAAGGGAATATTAATAATAAAAACATTTCAAGGAGAAAAAAAAAATAGATACCACGAAAAAGTTCGTTAAATAGAAAATGCACTTCGCTATTTGGAGGTTATTTTACGAAGAAATGAGCAAAATGTTCTTGGTTCCAAAGAAAAGTTCGCAAAATAGAGAAATTCGCAAAATAGAGGTTCGTTGAATAGAGGTCCGACTGTACTTCAACTACGATATATTTCTCAAAATTCTTCTTCGCGTCCATCGTTTAAAGTCAAAATCACTTACTTTAATCTTGTCTGAATGCGGTAGATGTTTCACCTTGAAGTACTTTGCGCCACTTCATTCAATGAATCTCCTAATCGAATCCCAAAATGGTATCTCTTCCATCAGTATTATGAAACTTGTAATACACCCTATAAAGAAAGTATAAACTCATCCAAGTATTTCAAATAACTTTTAATTACATGATTTGTTTACTTCCAATTTTTTTTCTTACTCTATTTAAAAGAATTTAATTCCTGTACCATTTAAATATCTCAAACATTTTGAGTAGTTTTTAAAAATAAAAAAATAAAATCAATTTTCAATGTAAAGAAAATATAAACTTGCTAAGAAATATTTTGATTTTGACACCTGCAAAGTGATTGGAATATCCCAAATTTGCATAAAGATAACTAAAAGTGCCTAAAGTATGTAATCCATTCATTTTCGTAGCAACATATGACACTACTTTATCATGCCTCGTAGAAATTCATTAACTGACAAAGAAATACGAAAAATTCTCCTTGGTCAAAAAAAGGAAACAAGGCAAAGAATCTCAGATTTAAATTGTTCACAGACTGTTTTTCAAAATGTCGTCAAGAAAGATGATAGTTAAGGAACCACAAAAGGACCAGGTAAATCTCCAAAACTCACACCTCGGGACCACCGGAGAATTCAAGATCTTGCTGCGTCTGATGAGATGTCCACCCGTAAAATTGCTCGTGTGTTGCCAAAGACTGTATCTCACCAAACTGTACGGAAAAGCTTAACGTCAAATAATCACATGAAGTATGTAAAACTGAAAGCTAAACCCAAGCTCACTGCCACTCATCGTTCCAACCGACTTGACTTGGCTAAGAAAACAATGAAATGGCATCAAAGGTGGAACGAAATAGTTTTTCGAATGAAAAGCGTTTCTATCTTGATGACTCTGACGTATATTCCAAATACTGGCATGACGAACGCACTCCTTCAAAGATAAGATTAAGCAGACAACAAGGTTGTCAAGACAAGGTTGGGGGTAGAGCAGTAGCGTACCAAGAGGGGGGCGGGGGGGCGGTCCGCCCCGGGCCCCCATCTGGGAGGAACCCCCATCAGCCAGCCTAGGGGGCCCCATCCACACAAGATTTCCTTTTTTTTGGTTGTAAAAGCAAGTCTAGGGGCCCCGTCTACAACTCCCGCCCCGGGCCTCCAAAGGCGGGCAGATATAGTGTGTATGAAGGCAATATGGACTCTAAAAAATGTCAGAACCGTACGTACGACCATTTAATACCATTTGGATCACTTTTAGGAGGACCAAATTGGCAATATTAACAAGACAATGCTTCTATACATGCTTCAAAACCCAACAAAACATGGTTTAAAAAAGAGAAAATTGATATCATTCCATGGCCCTCTCTTTCACCTGATCTAAACCCAATTGAAAACGTATAGGGTTGGATGGCAAACATTGTATATGGCCGAAACTAACAGTACCATCATTTGAATGATCTGAAGGTTGCAATTTGGAATGCTTGGGACCAGATAAAGATGTCCTATTTGAAAAAATTAATTGGGACAATGTCTGACAGAATGATAGAAATTATAGAGAAGAAGAAATAACCAACACGTTATTAATTTCAATAATTTTCGAAATATTATGTTTTGAGTTTATATTTTCTTTACAGCTGAAAAGTGATTTTTATTTTTTAATTTAAAAACTACTCAAAATGTTTGAGATGTTTAAATGATATATAAATAGCATTTCTTTGAATAACTGACGTTTTTTTGGCTTGGTTTTAATTGAATTAAGAAAAATAAATCTACTTAATACCTCTTACCAGGTCCCAACAACAAATTCAGGGCCCTGGTACCAAATGCAGTAATGGGCCCCCTACCATGTTGTGTTTTGTATTCATTCCACTGGGAATTCCGCATGTAAAAGACCCAGCCAATCTGCTAACGGATAGGGATCAGGTTGACGACTCATCTTCAAGCATCGTTGACTACGATAAGCGATAGCTGCATCTCGATCTCCACAACCCTTTAAATGTCGATCCTAACAGTAACTTCATGCTTTTAGCATATTCAATCTAGTATCTTCGTCGTGTATTTGGCAAATTCAAAATTAAATTAATAATGAATTAAATAAAAATACTAAAAATTCAATAAAAATAATAAAACTTAAATAATTAAATAAAATGAGACTTGTCAAGATAGAGTAGTCAGCAACACTGAACAGCCCTATCTTTCCAAGTCTCTATTTGTATAAGGAACAATTTCCTTTTTATATCACCAGAATTCAGTTTTCAATCTTGTGATGACATTCCATCTTATAAATGTTGTTTTATTAATTTTGGGAAAATGAATATTGGAAATTTTGTCTTTATCCTAAAAGAAATCATTACCAGCTATTTTAATTTATAATAATTCACAAATAATTTATAACAGTGAAAAGAATAAGCGCGTTTTTATCTAATTCATGGTTAATGTTTTGGTTGCAATCCACTCACTCACCGCGTTCATGTTGCTACGGAAACAACTTATGCTTCAATATTATAACAATAACCTAAATGCACGTGACTATTGTTGACCAATGATCATTCTAGTTCTGTTTACAAGTCTTTGGAGAAACGTGTAAGACTGGATGATTATTAGACAGTTTGATATCAATAACTTATTCATAAAAATTAATAAATCAGTGGAATTAAATAAATATTTGTAATTTTAGAATGATTTTTTTATTGCTATTTTGACTGTTGATTAAGAATAAATATATTCGTGAAAAAAGTTTCCTTAATGGTCTGTTATTTGTACAACAAAATATATATATAAATGTTACAGAATTTTTAAAATTTTCTGTTCTGATACGAATAGATTTGCATTTTTCTAATAAGATACAATCGCCAATTACCGTCCCGACCTAAAATCGCCCTCCATGATATCGAAGCGTAGAAACTACGACATTTTTTGGCGAGATATTACATCAGTAGACAGTGGCGGATTTGAGCACTTAAGAGGCCCTAGGCGCAATTCAATTTTGAGGCCTCCCCCCTCTAAATATCTTCACTACCCCTACATCCTACAGTGTGCATTCTACGTGCACGTTTTTTACTCTGGTAGGCACTATACCCACAGCCTTCTGAATACAGGCCTCACAACTACGTCATCGTCTTTTCTCTGACATCATGAAAGCAAGGTAGCGAGGACCCTGGGCTTTTGCGTGACCCCCGTAGTGCGTCAGTGTGTGTGTAAGCGCATGGAAATCTATTTCAGTGAACGTTTGGATATTTTGTTGCTATTTTGTTCAACTTTCTTTGGATTAGTGAGTGTCTGAAATTAATTTACAGTTTTACAATATCTAAACAGGTATTTCAAAGTATTTAATTTGATTATACTGTTGTTTTTTTTATTCTGGAAAACAACTGAGGGGGCGTTAGGCCTAACTTTCACCGTGCCGAAGACATATACTGTACCTGGCTGCAAGAAGGTCTACAAAATATATGAAGTTATATTCCTGTTTTTACTTTTCCAAAAGATGAAGATCTTTTGCAACGTTGGATTGTAGAAATACACGGAGAAAACTTCGTTTCTCCAAAAAATTCATAAATGTGCATCAAACATTTCAACAGAGATTTCATCGTAAGAGTGGAAAATGTCATTTCTGTTAAACATGATCATATAAAATTAAAGAAAGATGCCTATCCAACAGTTGTTGATATTATTGCTCCGTATCTAAGAGAAACCACGAACTTGGGACGAAAGGGAGGAGCAATAGGCTTTTTTTCTTTTGGAAAGTGATCATTGAAAAAACTTGTTTAAAATAGGCCTACTCTGAAATGACCTTTTTACACCCCCCCCCCCCCCCAACAGTATATAAGCATCGCGAGAAGGCGGGCCAACTCATTATAGACTGTATAACATCACGCTACAACCATAAACGTCAACCAATCTGACAAACTGACCATGAAGTGTGTGCAGATTTGTCTCTACATTAGGAAATGTAGATTGTAAACCTCCAATTAATAATTTATACATGTCAACAGGATTGGTGACACTTTCTTGTTTTACGAAGGCTACAAAATGGACAAGGTCATCTTTAATTTTTAATATCAATATCATTTTGATATTTTGTGCATTTGTTTTCCACGCAATCATTAAATTGGACGTTAGGCATTTTAAAATTAAAAAATAATCCAAAATCCTTTAGAACTTTACCGTAAGTGGCGCTTTTCCGTGATAATTCTGAAATTAGTACAGTGTTACCTCCGAATAACGGACAGTCACGGGACCGGAAGTTTTGTCCGTTATTGGGAGGTGTCCGCTATTGGGGAGGACTATCTTTTTTTCATTTTTTTTAGCTTATGGCATGTCATTTAATGAAAAATTACGTTCAATCGTAATTAAATTTCTACAATTATCATTGCGCTATGAGAAAATATAAACAATTGCAACTATTTTCTATATTCCTTTTTAAATGAGTGCTAATCCGTTTGTCTTACTTAAAATATTAATAATGATAAAAGTTTGACCGACTTCTCTGACTTTTTCTTGAAGCAAAACCCCGCTTATAGAAATATTCTCTACACGAGCAAAACGGAACCATTTTATTACCACTTCGTCGATTTTGCTTGTTTCAGTTTAACGAATCTTCAAATTCTTCAATTTTCGTTTGAATTCACCATCCACATTTTTCTAATCTCATCTTTGTCCTTCAAAAGTTCACTTATCTGAGTTTTTCCAACTTTAAAACGTTCAGCAAGACAACACACGCTCAGTTTCTGTTTTTCAGCAACTTTCAAGAAAATCAATTTTTTTCTTTCAGTGCCAATCTCTTCCTTTTTGATGCCATTTTAATTCGCACTAAATTTAATGAACACGTTTATAGGATATTGATATTGACAAAGCAACTGCAGTGAAAAAAAAAGGGCCTCAGATTCGTGCATTGAATCATGGGACAATGATAGAATGTATCAATGTATGGGACACTGATGTAAATACAACCACGATGTGTTTGTCGAAATGTTAATCGAAAAAAAAAAATTTTTGTAGTTAAAATAGCTGTCCGCTATTCAGAGTGTCCGCTATTCGGAGTGGATAATATGGAATATCCTATTTTAAGGGACTGGGACTCGCAATAATGTCCGCTAATTAGAGGTGTCCGCTATTCGGGGTGTCCGTTAAAGGAGGTAACACTGTACATCACAAATAACGTTATGCACGTTTATGACATATTTTCTTTTGCATTAAAATGTGTTTCATTTATTAAACGATGTTTCTTCAAACTGCCATTTTCTTTTTTTTTGTTCTCGTCTCTCGATAGTTCCGATTTTCCGTCAACAAGTTGGCACCGTTCTCAATATC
Source organism: Thereuonema tuberculata (assembly GCA_023159025.1). Lineage (NCBI taxonomy): Eukaryota > Metazoa > Arthropoda > Chilopoda > Scutigeromorpha > Scutigeridae > Thereuonema > Thereuonema tuberculata. The sequence goes on along the minus strand of JAFIDM010006943.1, from coordinate 45,512,118 downwards.
GTCAAAGTTGTTCCTGAGAGTCATTATAAAATTGGAAAGCGATTTTAGCAGATTTGTTCCTAACAATAAATTGTACTGGGTGTCTTGCAATGATTTGCTTGTACTATTTATTCTTTCTAATAATTTGTCCCATAAAACAGATAACAATGCTGTTTCATAATCGTTGAAACATTCTGCCAATTTTTTCGTCCTCGATTTGCTTATAGGTTTTTCACTATCGGGCCTACTAATTTGGATTAGCACTTCTCTAATATTTTGGTAATTACATTTTAATGCGGAAACTGCGTCTGCTCTTGATGTCCACCTAGTGTCACTTATTCTTTTTTTTATATGTGGAGATTGAGTTGCCGTACTATTTATAATTTATATTCCATCGCCGAGTAGATGCCGAAAAATATACATATAATATAAATTTCTATGAAAAATATACATACACAGTAAAACCCCGATTATCCGAGTTTTCGCTTTAACCGAGCTATCAAATATTTCTAGGATTTTTTTTTCGCAAATTAATCTTCATTCATCTAGTCATATGACCCCCTGCCTGGAATCGGGGAATGGTTTAGACACCAACAATCCTGGTGGTTTTTCCTTAAAAAAATGCCGAAACATTGCTGCAGAAAAACGCTAAAGTAACGTAAAATAAAAAACAATTAAGGACTTTTTTAAGTAAAAGAACTCTTTCAATATGAATTATATGTGGTGTATCTGTATAACTTTTGTAATAGTTAAAATATACATTTAAACCTAGACGATTTATTTTATTTACAATTTTCGGTTTTACCGAGTTTTTCGGTTATCCGAGTTAGTCTTATTCCACATTAACTCGGTTAATCGGGACTCTACTGTAATTATAATTTATATAAATATACATATAAAAATCAAAGTAATTTAATGCGCCAGAATGTGATTCCGCAGCAGAATTTCATATTAAATTTAAGATATGGCTAGCGCATAGTACATAGGTTGGTGTATTAATATGATGTTTTATTCTTGCTTGCAATCCGCTGTATTTGCCTGACATATTTGTCGCATTATCGTAGGTTTGCCCCCTACAGTTTTTTATATCTATTGATAAATCTCTTAAAAACTCTAGAATTATCCGTTCTAAATATTCAGAATTATGATTTTCAATATTAAAAAAGCCAAAAAATCGTTATTTTATATTTCCATTTTTGTCAACAAATCTCAAAAAACACATTAATTGATCTACATAGGCTACATCCTGAGTAGAGTCTACAATAATGGAATAATAAACTGCTTCTTGAACTTCAAATATTAAATATTTTTTAACCTCGCTATCCATTGAACTTATAAATTCGTCGCATACCGTGCTTAATTAAAGCCGGCCGTCTACTGGAAACGACAACGCGCTACGAATTTGTAGCGTTACAATAAGCGACAACTACCGACATTTGGCTACAATACGATACACGAATCAAACGTTTGTAATAGCATTGGAGCTCGTCCAGTGGCAGAACATTTGTCGGGCGACACAGCGAGTTGTCGTGCTACATCGCAAAAGATTCAACCTTGTTTGTTTTATTTTTTTTTGACCGTGTAGCGCGACAAAAATGGATAGTGAGAAACTAATAAATTTAGTTCAGGAAAAAAAATATTGGTGGGACCAAAAGGAGCCGCAGTACCACATGAGAAATGTGACGATGAAGTTGTGGAACGAAGTAGCGGCGGAAATAGTGTCTTTCTGCATTCGAAAATAAGAAAAATGATGTTGTTCACTATCCTGAAGATCATTGTACAAAAAAAAAAAAAAAAATAACTCACCATACTTCTATCTCTTAAAGTCCGCCAAACCAGAGAACGACCGTGGCCATCAGATGTCGCAATAGTAGAATTTGAATCGATTGTATATGTCTGTGTTTACGGCGGGAAAGTGAACATTTAGGGAGTTTGAAGTTTACGGAAAAAAGACGATATTTATTTTCTTGAACTATTCTGATTTCTCATCAAATATAATTTCAAAAATTTATTTTTATTCATTCGTTCGTTTCAATCATTCAAAATCAGTCTCCTACCTTTCCCAATTGGTTGTTTGACGACATTGCATCCCTGAGATCGACAACACGAAGACGAAGATGGGATTCTTTTACTCACGGCACTGGGATCGAAAACAATTTCTCTGATGTGCCATAAGTAAGCATGTCGTAAGACCTTTTCGAAATAAGAAGTAACGTTAGCAATAACTTCCGTTGTTTTGCTGCCAACGTTTTCTGTGTCGGAGAGTCGCCATTTTTAATCTTCTCTCTCTTAGTCCTGGAATGACTAAGAGATCATGGGTCTCGTTCAAGGTCAAAGTCATCCTCTGGTTTGGCCAACTGTAGCTAAAATACTATTAACCCACTCTTTTCTCCTTTTCTTTGCTTTCCTCCACCTAATGAGAGAGGAATCAAGGGCTAAAAGTGTTATCAAATCAAAAGATATTGTAGCACGCGATTGAAAAAGTAGACTGAATACCGACCATAGGCCGCGGAATTTCGCTGGCAGAGGACGAGGTCCTGTCGCGCTACATCAGCCTACACCCGTCGCATATTGCAGTGCTTCACCTTCGTAGCGCGTTGTCGCATCCAGTGGAAGCTAGGCTAAGTGGATTGCCAAATTTTTGCAAATGAATTTTCAAAAACTATCGAATCCTGCCAGATACTCAATACAACTTAAAAAATTTCCTTTTCGATTTTAATGTGTCTTCTCTGTGGCCACGAAAGGCTGCTCCTAAACTCACCAATAATTTCACAGTGGCAATGACTTGTTGTAAAATACTTCTGTTCCGAATCAATTTATTGTTCTAAGTGTGTATCGATACAGCAATTGATACTCGTTTCTGTAGAGTCAGCATCGATTTTACATGGCCCTGAGAAGTTTCGTGATCTCTTAAGTTTCTGGCTAAATTTTTTCAATCACTGAATCCTGTTATAAGTAAGAAAGGGTACTTATAAAAGTTTTGGTGCGCCAAGATTACTGTTCGGAGCCCAATATGTGTTTCTCTGGAATCGGAATGACTCCTTGAGTAGGGAAACGAAGCACTGATTCTTTCCTTTGATTTTTCGCTAGTTCGCACAACCGTTGACACTGTCTTCGCATGTCACCATGTATACTGAAAGGTCCTCAGGCGATGATACAACCAACTTACAGACACGGCGAATACTGCGCTGAAATCAGGAACGTCTGATACCCGGCTTGTGTCCCGCAGAATTATTAAGTAATGAAGAACTCTGTTATTTCATAGGGGTAGTTACCGTGAAGGCACAACAATTAACAGAAAATAGCCAATCATTAAATACGGGGATATGATTCTAATTAGTGACGTAGGACAAAATTGAAATGTTGACCGCCATGGGAAATAGCAAAACGCTTAGTTTATGAGAATAAGAATAAATAAAATTCTGACGGGAACATAATAGATGAAAATCAAATTAAAATATAAAATAATCGGATTTATGAATACAAATAATGATTTCTTTTATAATAACAAGTATTTACAGAGCAAAATAAAGGACGAGGGGAAAATACAAAACATTAAAAAAAATAACCTAAAATATGGGCTGAGGGCGGCAAATGGGTCACGAAAGAAAAAAAAAGAAAACTTAAAATAAAGCCGTGACAATGCCAACAATTACTTTTCCATCTTTAGAAAAAAGTTTAGAGAAAATTTGCTCCATGCAAACACTATAAAGCAGAATAACTCTATACAGACAGTCAAAACAGAAAAGTAATTGAAATAAAACATAGATGCATTACTAAAAAAAAGCCTAGAAGTGATAGGCTTATTCATACATTTTTATTCGGTTAAGACCTCAAGCCGGGTTTTTTTGACGGCCGGGCCCCGGTGCTGAGGGACCAACTGACCTCCCTTGTGGGGGCCCCGATTTCATGTTAGGATGAAAAATTCATTCCTTGATCTGTGGTACTGGTATCCATGTATTATACACGGATTCTGATTAATATTACTGTTGGGAAACCTGCAGATTGACTACATAAATGTTATTCTAACGTTATTACGTCATTACATATACTTACTTGATTACAAAGCAAATGTACCATACTTCTGAAAATTTTATTCAATCAAACATGTTTGTACTGGTTCTTGAATGCGTTCGTGAATGACTGAAATATGGCCGCTAGGGTTGCCACCCGCAAAACAGTCATAGCTAGCTTTATTCATTTGTCAATTTATTTTAGGAAATACTGCTAAATTATTAATTATTTTTGTTATGAAAAGAAATAATTAAATAAAATAAATTGTTTTTATTTTGAGAGCTAAATTTTGAGGCCCCTTGATTTATGAGGCCCGAGGCGCGCGCCTCCTGCGCCTATGCGGAAATCCGCCACTGGTGATCCTTCTCCAATACTCTCAGTTCAAAAATAATAGTCATTGAGATGGCACTGTCAACAAAAAGGTTCATGAGTTCTCTATAGTTACGTCTTTATCACTCTTAATATTAACTGAATAATAAGGGTTTGCATATTGCTTACTTTCTATTTTCACAAATACGGGAAAATTACATTTTCCAATCTGTAAAGTAATTTCTTTTAGTTATTTTAATGTCTCAGAAGTAATACTAATGTTCTTCTTTGATGCTCATCTGTTTGTTTTGGTCTGTTAGGTTTATCAGCAGCTAAATGGCTTCAGGAGGCAGGGATCGATTTACTTTGTTTAGAAGCCAGAGACAGAGTTGGGGGAAGAACACTCACCAAAAAGGTATTCGATTCATTAATAATAAATAGCTACACATCAAATTCAGGTTATAATATTTATATTTATTACTTTAAAAATTATAGATTTCTTTTTTAAAAAACTAAAATACCTCGTCTCTTTAGTAAGAATTTGTTAATTCTTTTTAATTCAAGCAGTTGCGCGAAGTGAAGTATAATACCTGTAAAACTTACACAACAAAAAGTCCAAATGATGCATTATATGAGGCCTCTAGAATAGGAAAGGCGTAAGCGCCAAACTTTTGTTGTGGTGAATTGGTTAAACATCACAGCTTTTTCAATTTCTTTCTTTACATAGGCGTATGAAGCAAGTCAAGTCACACGAATGAAAGCTGAAAGTTTATACTGTCTAACAGATGGATGTTGATGATCACGTTTCCATGAGAATTACGGAAAACACGAGATTTGGACATTAGCCTCTTCAGCAGGTCTCAAAGAAATTTCGTTTTTTCAATGTCTGGCACTAGGAAATTGCTACCTAAAGAATTTATTGTTTGTTTATTGACTATTTTCAATTTATGAAAACTACATTAAAATGTAGTAAAAGTCTCATGCATTTCCCATATTATAATTCATTTAAATATTTCAATATTTTGTGAGAAGACATGGATAGAGGCTATTCTCGCGTAAATTACGTGAAATCACGAAAATACGGGATCGTCAAAATCCATCTGTTAGACTTTAGTATATATATAGATATATACTACGATAAAAAATTTTTAAAAAATGGAATATTGGCGGATACGCCTCTCCTGTTCCAAGGGCCTCATATACTTATTAAGGTATGAAATACTGGAATACACAAGTTTTACACAATTCTAATGATGCAGTTTAGAAATTAAATACGAGTTGTGTACAATGTATTTCTTACACCTTTACCAAACCATTAACATTCATTATTAAAAAGAAAAAAATATTAACTATAAAAAAAGTGCAATTAATGCAGTAATGTTTAATTACCACATCTTAGTTTTTCCTGCTTCAGTTTATCATTTAGTGAAATTAATAAACAGTTAATGATATTTAGAAAGATCTCTTGCTTGCATTCATTGCATGTTGAAAATATTTTAAACTCACCAAGAGTTAAATTTAAGAATAAGCTGAAGAGCAAATTCTTTTCTAATCTACTATTTTAAATACAATCTCAAGTAAATCATATAAACTCTTTAGAAAAATGCTAATTCCATTTGTTTGTTGTAGGATGCGACTGTGAAATATGTGGATCTTGGGGGATCGTATGTGGGACCAACGCAGAACCATCTACTTCGAATGGCGAAGGAATTGGGGGTGGAAACGTACAAAGTGAACGAGGAAGAATCTCTCGTCTACTACAATGTGAGTCTTAATGGGGGGGAGTTTATTCGCATGTTTTTATAGTTTTGTAAATACGATAATGTTCTTTATCGTAGCTAACAATTAGCTGTAAAATAGGTGACTTACAACTATACCTAACCATTATCGTTGTAGTTGTATTGAAAGAGTTGTGATAGTGAATTTTTATTTATTATTGCGCGTCAGAAAGTAGTCCTTACTTTCTAATACACTTTTCTTTAATAAAAACTAGCATATTACTTACACCATACTTCTTCCTAATTTCCTCTCTTTTAGAAGTTTTAATATTAAGCATCAACATAATCAACACAAATAAATGTAATAAATATATAATATATTATCATTTATTGGAAAACGCAAATTTTCACACACTGTATGAATAATGAAATTAAAATTTTATGTGTAGAAAAGACCATAAAACAAGGAAAATAATAGAAAGTATATACATTAGAAACACAAGAAGTAGAAATTTAAACACGAATGAGGGAGTACAAGTAAATGAACGTATAGTAGCAATGGTTAATGAGATGATTGATAAAAATTGTTCACGTTGTAATAACAAGGTTAAATTTGATGTTTTTGATTGTTGAATCTTTGCGTTACTATTAGATTATTGTAATTTGTTGAAAAGTTGATTGTTTCAACAATCTATGTTATGTAATTTTCATGTAATCTTCCTTAGTTTGTTGTTAAAATTCTTTTTTCGTTACTTATTCATGTAGCCTTGAAGAAGAAGAGATGATTTTTTTCTCTTCGAAAATTTGCGTTTTCCAATAAATGTATTATGTATTTATTATATTTATTTGTGTTGATTATGTTGATGCTTAATATTATTAGCATATTATTTATAACATGATGCAGATATACATGTAATCTTTATAATGTCGTATCTTAAACATTAAGAATATCGCTTGGATTCACTATTTCCCCTGTAATTCTTATCCATGAAAGCTCGTGTATCAATGTCACAACAAGAATGGATTCCTTGCAGCGATACTTAGCAATTCATTTATACCAAATAATAAATTTACAAATAAATAAGAATCATTTTCAAAATACCCACCACTGTCTTGATTCTTCAACAACTATTTTCCAGAATCAGTTTTAATCTTGTTGTTCTCTGTCGTTCTTATTACTAAGATTGAAGCACTGTTGGTGGTTTTTAAATAAATCTCATCTATTTGTTCGATGCTAATAACGATTCCCTTTGTTTCTCTGTTTTTAGGGTTCAAGATATCTTTTCCAACGAAATGGTTTTCCTACTTTCTGGAATCCAATTATTAATCTGGATTTGAATAATTTATTCCGTACAATTGATACTTTGGGAAAAGAAGTAAGTATTGTTTTACACAATCACTTTTTAAAAAAAATTAAACTTTCTAAACTATTCTTTTCTCTCGACCTTTTGGGATAAATAAAAATATTGATTAATTTCGAAAATGTTTGTATAGCTACTGATCACTTAATTTACGAAAGCCATTTTATTAAAAACTATTATAAAGAATTGTTAATAAAAAGGTAATCATTAGATAAAACCATCACCTCCGATAAATAACAAATTTTTGGAAGAGCTAACACTCTTCCGTCTTTATAGTACAGAACTACACTTATAATGTAATGTTAACGTACAATGTAGCCGGGAAGTTCCCGTACCCCTATTATGTAGTAATAAATGTAAATATTTAGTACTGTTCGTTTTCGAAAGGCAGACCCACCACTGGCGGACGATTTTGCTCCGCAGAGGGGTGATACGCTGAGATGGATACTTTCCTAAGAAATTCTTTTGGACATTTTCGCTTTTAAGAAAAAAATAACGGAGGAGCATTTTTGCAATAGTATTTATTCTTTCCATAATTCTTACCAGAAAAGCGCAAATAGAACGCAACTGCTAGTAAACTAACACTGATAAAAAGTAAACATCCCCTCGTTATTTCTCCTCACCCCTACTTTGATGAAATCGAAGGAGACCTGACGCATGTGCAAAAGCGTTGAAGGTTCTCGTAAACAAAAACGAACAGTATTGATTGTTATTTCAATTGTTGATACTAGAATGCTGGTGTTCATGTTGGAATCCAGGTAGTATTATTATTGCGTTCGAGGAAGGGTATGAGTAATGCAGTCAATCAGATTGCAGTGTTCAGCCACGGCAGACGTTTTCAGATTGAATGTGCGATTTATCGCAGTTCACGCAACAGAAATGTTGTCTTTGTGCGAAAGAGAACCCTCAATACACACTGGAATTGGAGAAGAATCCATCTCACGTAATGATATGGGCTGCGATGACATCACATCATTTGTTTGGACCATATTTTTTTGATGGTTATGTTACTGGCGAAACTTATTTACACATGATACAAACATGGTTAATCCCAGAGCTTGAAGACGTGGGTATCACGGAACGCGTATGGCTACAGGAGAACAGAGCACCTGTTCACTTCGCTCATACTATGCGCGGGTATCTTCATGAACATTTTCCAGGACGCTGGATTGGTCGCGGTACTCAAGCATCGCCAGCTCCTTTGGCCACTCCGAAGTCCTGACCTCGCTACGCCTGATAACTCATTGTGAGGAATCTTCAAGGCCTATGTGCCTGAACATCGTTATGCTACAAATGAAGAATTGCGGAGTGGAGTTGAGGACGCATTTCGAACCATCACACCGGACATGCACCAAAATAGGAATTGTCCTACTTGACATTTTTTGGAGGCATATGAACTTGTGTTTCCAGCATGATGGCGAACTTAATGTGTAAATATTTTCTTAAAATAAGACTACCAATGAAGGGGTACGGGAACTTCCCGGCCACACTGTATATGTAAATTCTAAAGGACTTAGAAAGCTACTAGTGACTTCTATTACAACTGTTTTATTATTATTATTGCTCTAGACTAATAAATGAATGTTATTTAGGGCATTAGAATAGTTCCAAAGGCCTGATGTAAAACCAGAAATATTAGAACACTGTAAATCTACTATTGTTCAAGAGAAGAAAAGCTTTGAGTTTCAAAGCAAAACAAAATAGTTTTGAGGAAAATTATTGAAGCCTGTTTGTATGAATAGGATTTTAATTTGGATCAAGTTGTTGTGATAATGAGATCAAATTTATGTATCAACACAGTTTAGATAGTAATGGATTATAAATTAAAAAATTCTAAAATAGTCATACACATAATTAAAAAAAGTGAACAATATTAAAAATCAATCGATTTCACTGGCAGTTGCGCAGCTTCTTCAAGGAACGTAGAAGGGACTTTTCCAGCTGTGTGCTTATCCTTTAATACTGTTCATCTTTTTTTAATTATATGTGTTACTATTTTTATTATTTTTTAATAATGGATTCTGTTCAAATACCACCGATCTATTTTTATCAATTAGAATTTTTAGCAAAGCTTGTTTATAAAGATCATTAAAACATGTCTTTGTAGTTCTGAAAAAAAACAAAAAAAAAACAAAACAAAACGATATGTTAATCCTCTAAATACTCTATTTGATAAAGGAGATTAAAAAAAAATTATGTTTCTGCAACTTCTTATTTTGACTTCATTTTGTATCAAGGAAACAAATACCGTATTTCTTGTCAAATTATTAGCCATGCTAACATTTATACAGTTTGTGGCCGTCAATGTATTCTGTTAGAGCATCCAGAAGCATCTAATTGTCAGGAGACGAAGTCATTGGATTATAGTCAATACACTATCTTCTGTTTTCTGTCTCTCCAATCACTTGTGACAGACTTAGCTGTGTTTGTTGGATCTTCACAGGACTCTTCACGTTGTTTATACATTGATGAGACATTTATTCAATCTCAATTACCTGAAAGAACAGTCGACTTTAAAACTTCACTCACTCCTGTCTCAGCTCCAATTAAAAATAAGTCTCTTTCAAAATTTGTTTTCCATTACAGAATAGTGTTTGAGAACTTTTCAGTAGATCCTAAGTAACAATGTATTCCCTATTCATTCACTTACTTTTGCTTGTATGAAATGCAAAATAGTGTTTACATATCGCAATTCAAT
>JAFIDM010006943.1:45475835-45487039 GCA_023159025.1 Thereuonema tuberculata | reverse complement strand
CTCTTATTATGTCTTTCTTTTTCAGTATAGACGATATGGTTGATTTCGCCATGCCATACTGAGTTGCCAGGTCAGAGACACGAGTTCCACTTTCAAACTTCGCAACGAGTTCTTTTTTCAATTCAATTGTCGTTCTCACTGCTTTCCTACGTATTAGGCTTGGTTGAATCAGTAATCTTTTTTGGACCATGGCTGCACTATTTTTAATAAAAATAACAAAAAACAATAAAATAGCACAAAGTTTCACGAAGCTTGTGTGGATGATGCGTAGCGTACGGAAGCTAGCACGAGACTGAGCTGAAGCGATTGCGTGGCGCGGCCAGTAACAAGGTCACGCTGTCCGAATCGCGAGCAAGCGTACGAATGGCGAGTTCAATTTTACTTGAAAAAGTTGGACGAATAACGAGTTGTACGAGTAGAGAGGCGGACGAAAGGCGGGGTTCCACTGTATACTTAAACCTTCTTTCTACCAGGCATCAAATCGAGTTACTGCGGCGCTGCTTCGATACGACATTTTATTAATAAAATGGTTTATTTATTGAGTACCCAGTGGCGGCTGACTGGGCTGCAGCCAGGGGCTCCCAATATTTTAGGTCCCAATATTTTAAGTTTACTACATGATCTCGGTTCGATAGCATCTGTCTCTCTATGATGACAACCAAGTGCAGTGGAGAGCGTTTGTTTTCTATATTGAACAGAATAAAAGATGAGCTTAGAAGTTCCATTAATCTACTCTCCCTTAGAGCATCGAAAAGGAAATTGTAAACTCATTAAGTTCTATGGACTTTATAGATGACTTTGCTCTAAGAAAAGGTCGTAAACCTGCAATGGAAACATAGCAATCGTATAAATACTTTTCTAATAATAACTCCGAAAGTATAATGGCAGCAGTTATGTATGTGTATAAACTTTATAGACACAGTTATGTTATAAAGTCAGTAAATGGTTTGTGAATGAATCATAGTTTACTTTAAAATCCTTCAGCTCTTATTTAGTTTCTTTTCGTGCACCAATTACATATTTAACAAGAATATGATCCCTTTTGAATAGTTAACAGAAATCGGACAAAATTTTCAGCAAGGAGGCCCTTGCAAACTTGATCCGCAACTGCGTGCATCTCACAGTAATTATTGTTCTTACTCTTTCACAAAACAGTATCTAATAATTCGTATGCTTACTCTTTTTTAATAAGTTGAATTTAAGACTACAGTGAGGCGAAACTGCGTAAGTAGAGTTTATTTTAGTTATAAATACTTTAATTACATCGTTTATGCTCATATAAGATCAGTGTGTTTATACAATCGATGAGTGAAATAACCCCCCCAAAAAAATGTAGTGTCTCTCCGCAATACGACGATTTTCGCTTAACGACAACGATCTGGAACATGTCGTAATATCGGGGATTGCTTGTATTTAATCGTTTACACAAATTTCAATGAAGCAAATTTCAATTTTTGAAGAATAAATTTCAAATTAAAATTTAATTAACATTTAATGTTATTTCTATGAGAGCTTTCTGTTTTAGATTTGAATTATTTTAAAATTTTTAAACACAATTAGAAAGTAAATAAGAAATAAATAAAAGTGTAAAACTCCATTTTCGTTTTCTCTTAGAGCGAGTTCATTTGAAAAGGCCAGTGGTAGGCTTAGATCAAACAGGTCCAACAATACAAGTAACCACTCTGGATGGAACTAAATACAGGGTAAGATTTATTTGCTTCTAATATTGGCTTCTATTTCCCCCTAATGAGCTCCTAAATAAATCAATCATCACTTGGTTGTAATCAGCGAATCTTTTATCAGCTGTGAATAACTCGGAAGTCGCTCGTTGAAATAATTGGCACAAAATAACCATCGTCCGTTCCTTCTTCCTCACAAACGAACCTCATAAATCCAAACGCTCTTTACAAATCCACACAACCAGAAACAGGGTCTGTTTTGGAGAGAGCAGTTGGAATTGACTAAAAATCATTGAAAAAGATGTAGTTTTTCTTAAATCAGAATATATCCGGAATTCTAGGCATCGTGGTATCTTGATAACATTTCTGAGTCACAAATTAATTTTGTAAGATTTGAAAGTTTTTTTTCAATAAAGACAATGATTACAGCAGATCTTTCTAATATTTATAAGCACAGCAATACGCTTTCAGAGCACTCGCTTTGCCTCGTTTGCATAACAAAAATTCAACTCATTAACGCATGGATAGGGTGGAAATCTAACATATGGTCCCCAGGAAGATTAAATAATGAGAACGGCAATTGCTTTTTTTTTTCGGTAGGTAGAGGGTTAAACGGTATTGTATAGAACAAAATTTCCGATTCCGACGTGGTGTACGATGTTTTTGTGTTTTTTTATTAACTTCTTCCCCTACCTCTTACCTTAAATCTCGACTTACTTATGAATTTTTAAAATATTTTTCGTTTCCAATTATATCCTCCCTTAGATAAAGTTAATACTAAAAAAATAAGTAATAAGTTAATAAAAAGATAAAATATAAGCCTGACTACCAAGACAGCTGTTTGTCTCGCATCCTTCGCTACAGCGATACAAACGTCACAGTACGCCACCTCTTGGTCAAAAAGTGACTTAACAAAGATTGGAATTGAGATTGGAAGCTTCTACTATTGTGGAAGATTATTATTATATTGTTATAATATTTATTTGCTTATAACTAATTGACAACGAAGTTATTTGAAATTCCACTTTTATTTATTTGTTTAATTCTTATGTTTGGAAGCCGAGAGTGTCGATTGAAAATACATATTTTTTTATGAAATAAATGAATAGGCAATATAATGTTACTTATTCAATTCAAGATTAATTTTTTTAAATGACTAATACATGAATAGTGATATCATAATTAAAAAAAAAAAAAACCGAATAAAAACATCAATATCCACCATCGTTGAAATCATTTTGAATTTATATAAATAAATAAATATATATATAAATAAAGCCTGAAATTTTATACGATTAGTTAATACCAATACCTGATGTGTTAAAATGAAAAGAAAATTAGCCTTGAACATCCTGTCCACATTGAACTAATAAGGTTCAATTAATCTTCCTGATCGTTTGGCAAATGAACTTTGCAGATCTTCTACAATGAACATGGAGATGTTTTGATGGTTGCTGTTCGTATCAATATTATTGTACAAATGGTTGTTATTCAGAAAGTAATACGCATCGATAGGTCAGTGCTGGCGCATGCTCATTCTGTCTGCCTTTCCCTCTGAGTACAAATATTTTACTCTGCACCAAAACTATGATCTATTCATGTAAATAAGATTTTAATTAATCCTTCATTTATTTTAAACTGCTACAAAGAAAAATACTGAAATAGTCATTTTGAGCATGTTATCATATATTTTAACATTTTCATAAAAACATGACAATCTGTTAACATGGTCTTCAGAGCGAACCACAAAATGAAACAGGTTTTACTAAGTAGGAATTTATGGAGTTTTAGCTTATGCTCCTTTTGAAATATTTGGTTTGAAATTTTCAACTTTTGAAAAATGTTGCTAAATTTAAAGCAGAAAAAAGGACACAGAGCGTTTCAATACAGCTTGATTCACAATAACACTTCTTCCAGTTCTAACAAAAAAAAATTGCGGATCTATGGTTTCACTCGTTTTTATCACTTTCAAAATGACGATTTTTTTAAAAAGCCCTTTAAAAATGGCAACTTTTGCTCATTCGGATAGCTACATTTAAGTGTATTAAAATCTTGGTTACTAAACTCTTTTTGAGGTTTAAAGGCCCCTGTGTGTTTTCTATGAAAGATAAAAAGTAATGGTTTCACTGCAAGCAGGGCCGTCGCGTGGTTTGTTGGCGCCCGGGGCAAGATTTCGTCAGGCGCCCTACAATTGATATTCGCCCCTCCCCCATCCCAAAAATCTACAATCAAAAAAAAAAAAAAAAAAACGGAATTTCCAATTTTTTTTTTATCTTTGCCGTGCCACGGCGCCCAGGAATCCAATTCAACAACCAAAAAAAAAACAGAATTTACAATTCGACAACCAAAATAAAAAAAAAAGGAATTTCCATATTTTGCCGTTGCCGCGGCGTCCACGCGACGGCTCTGACTGCAAGAGATTCTGGCCTTTCAAAGAACATATAAAGGCTTTTTTTTTTCAGAATCCTTGAAGAAAAAAAAAGATAAAAAAAAATTGGTTTTACAGAGTACAAGAAATCCTTCATTCTAAAACAGGGATTGACAGCAGATCAGAACTCTTAGTATTTCTTCATCTCTACAAGTCAGAAGGGTTCCAATAAGTAATGATTCAAACCAACTTGTACTATTGGCTGTAGTGGTAGGATGGACGGACAGAATGAACGTAAAGCTGGACGCGCATATGGTAACGTTAACTCTGCGGAACGGACTTGCGGAACGGACTTGGCGGCGACTAGTGACTGGTGCGCATTATATTTCTGTTGAAGCCGCTCTCTGGCGAGCATATTTTGAAAAAGGGCCACGGGACAAAACATGTATTAACAGTAAACCTTTTTATTTATAACAGAATAGTTTAGCATAATATAAACAGTTCTTTACAAATTAAAACAAAGAATAAATGCATCGTAGAATTAACATTTATAATTAATTCAGACTGTTTTATTTTAGCAATTCTAGATAGTGATTTTGTGATCAGTTCGGTGAGAAAGAAGCAGACGACCTCACCGATTCGCTTTCAGTTTCTTTGTTTGCTTTATTTTCATTAAAACCTCTTAAATCTTTTCTTACGAATGTTTACTAAATATCTATACTCCGATAATTAAAAGTTTTTTTAATATTCCTTCAGAAATTAAAAAAAGGAAATACACTGAAGCTCGGTTATAACGCGGTTGTTTATATTGGGTTATAACGAATTCGGATATAACGCGATTTGTCTTGGACCCCTTCTATTTTGGAAAAGTATAAATGTAAAATTGTAAAATTTAAAATTTACCGTTTTTTCGCCTAAAATCAAATCAAAGGTATAAATGAATATGTTTGTTTCCTTATTATTTATAGTAATTGAGACTATACCCACCCTAATGCCACGAAAATGCGTCAAATACAATATATTTTTTTTTAAATATCAGGATCGCGGACTTTTTCGTTTAACCAAAATGAATATCGAGATCTATTTTTCTGCCAATGACAATCAGTAAAGAGGCCCATGTAATCTAATAGGCGTATGAATACCTAGTTTCGATCCATGTGACTCGTCGTTTGTACAAGATGCCAAGATGACGGCGCCAAATCGATTTTGGCTAATATAACCCATCAAAGTATTGAAAAGGTAATGATTTATGTATTTGTAAATATAAAATTCTCTCACATAGCTCTGAATGATCTAGGTAATCGCGAAATGACCATTTTAAATCGATTTGGAATCGTGTGGGCGATAATAGGGTGCGATATAGGACATTTGACGTCGCGAAGTAATAAAAGTTCGGTTATATCGCGATCTTCGAGATCTTGCATCCGAAAGATCGCGTTATAACCGAGCTTCAGTGTACGAATCGAGCGAGAAAATGGATGCCGATTCATTTAAGCAACGCGAGTTTCATGATTGACTGTCTGAAAATGATTGTTCCCGTCACTCTCATAGGACAATGTGATTTGCCTGCCGCTGATTCCGCTACTGCTCGTCTTTAAAGCCTACTGTGTTTTGCGGCTCCAGACTTCTACAAACTGCCGCTGAAGTCCGTTGTTCCGTGGCGTATGCGCGCCGAGCTTAAGAGTTCTCTCCCTCCTCCCCTTTATATTTCGCATACGAGGTCGCTAATAAACCTAAGTTCAAAATGGTAACAGATGGGAAAAAAATGATTTTGGGTTATTCACTAGCAGGAACATGTAAGGTAGAAACTATTAAAAAATAATAATAATAAAAATGAGGATTAATTAAAATTAATCGCAAGTGGGAGGTTTTAAATGAAATGCCTCTATTCCAAAAAACAAAACAAAATGGCTGCTCTAATAGACTGAATAACAAAGGAGTTGGGAAGAAGAAAGACATCGCGTTTCCCGTTGACCCCCAATGAAAGCAAAATAAGTGTTTTATAAAAATAAGCATATTTGATAAGCAAAATTTAACGTCCGTAATAATTCGTAAATCAAGAAAAAATCACAACTGGACAGTAAATATGACTTCGCACACTGAGCCAACATCAACGGGAATCCCGAACAGCTGTTTCATCCTTATTAGGAATCATCAGCAGAATTTACCCTTGATGTTTGGCTCATGTGCGCGAAAGCTAAGGGAAGAGCATTCCCTCGATCCCGGGAATGGGTCGCCGAGATAAAAAACAATTAAATTAAAAATATCCTATGAAGTCTATAGTACTAATTCCTTGTCCTTTCACTGAAAGGCACTAAGGAATTTAATTATAAATAAGAAACATCCTAAGTTGCAATGAAAAGCAAAATTTATCGTCCATAATAATTCATAAATCAAGAAAAAAAAATCACAACTGGACAATAAATATGCTTTCGCACACTTGATGTTGGCTCAGTGTGCGAAGGCATATTTTGTGATTTTTTCTTATTTAAGTATATTTGATTGAAAGCAAATTTGGCTGATGGCCGTCATTTTAAATTTTAGGGATTTTTTTTTTTTTTTTGGGGGGGGGGGATGAATTGAAATTAAATAAAAACTCTTAGTGTTGCCTGATCACTTTCTTTGTATTGAATGAACGTTTCCTTTCCTTTTTCTTTTGCTTTTAATTTGAATACCTTCTTCTTTTTGGTTTCTTTTAGGCCGATTACGTTATTCTTGCAATTCCTCCTCCGCTCCTGTCGAAGATTCATTTCATTCCTTGTCTATCACCTCTGAAGAATCAACTGATACAACGGGTTCCCATGGGTTCAGTTATTAAATGCATTATTTACTATAAAAGAAATTTCTGGAGAGAAAAAGGTAAGAGAAATACAATTATATATAAATAGCTTGAAAGGTATCAACTATTCTGTTATTCCAATCAGAGATAGATTTCTATCTTAATTCAGACCGAAACAAATAAAATACAACATATCTTCCAAGAAACAATATTAAACATTATTCAAAATAAAACTCAATTATAAGAAATAATAATAAAAAAAAATTTCATTTTGATAATTTTTTTCCCCATTACATATAAAAAATAATTCTGGACTTACAATAACATATTTGAAAATTACATTAAAGTACTGATGAATACTTATGCAGCTTTTAAGACAATTAGTACCGAAGTTTTTCTTCTGTGTTCGTGACCGAAACTTTTAAAATTAGAAACATAACTGACATCTTAGACTTCGCTGAAATCTGTTTCTTTTTTATGACACTTAACACATGTTTAGAATCTAATGTAAATATTTACATTCGCAAGGCGTATTAAGTAGCCTTGTGTCGTAACGTTCTAGTAATTGCTCACCCTCCACTTAGTTTCACCAATGGTCGACGTGCTCGGCAGTCATGCCACCCACTTTCAATTAATCTAATCTAGTTTCACCAATTGTTATAGGCCTACTAATTGTGAAATACTCTTACCCAGTAAGAACTGGTGTAAATATCCTTCTAAATTTAAATTGCATTATGGTTTTTCATCAGTTCTTTCAAATAAAGCATTTTTCAAAGGAACTTTTGCTTCTTTTTAGGAAAGAATTGGACAATGTGTCCGAAAGCATTATGCTCCAAGACGACGTTGGACCGTTATAAATAAATGCCGCAGTGGCGGATTTAGCACTTGAGAGGCCCTAGGCCCAATTCAATTTTGAGGCCCCTCTAAATATTTTCACTACCCCTTCACAGTGGCGTACCAACGCCTTTGGGAGGGTTCCATTATTCCACAACCAAAAAAAAAAACAAAAAAGGAAATACTTCTTGGGTGGATGGGGCCCCTAGGCTGGCTGGTGGGGCCCCCTAGGCTTGCTTTTACAACCAAAAAAAAAGGAAATCTTGCTTTTACAACCAAAATAAAATTTGTTTTTATTTTGAGAGCTAAATTTTGAGGCCCCTTGATTTATGAGGCCCATGGCGCGCGCCTCCTGAGCCTATGCGGAAATCCGCCACTGAATGCCGCCATATCTAAGTTTTGTTTACGAAAATAAACATTGATTTAAATAAAAGTCATTTTTTATTCAAGACATCAGAATAGGCGAGAGAATGTTTTCAATTAGTTAAAAACAGGTTTCACCTTTTCGTATTACTTCGTTTTCTAATTTCTCGTTAAATCTCGACCAGCGACGATATGTTTTTCGAGAATTCAATGGGCTGCAGCTTCAGCCTTTCAAGACCCCAATTCCGTTATGATTTTGATTAATAATATAAGTTGGTATTTTTTTTTAAGCATCCAAGAAAACACGTGAAAATATGACCTCTGTTCGTGAATATCAATTTCGTAGTAATTAATTTCGATTACATAGACACAAATGCGAGTGGGCTACAAGTTGAACAGATCGACCCCCAGCTGCGCTGTTGTTAGATGGCTACGTTCTTCAAAAGAGACCCCGTCTTATTTTACAGCAAAGACAAATACATTTATTTATGTTATTAAAAACAATTTCAACCGATCTTTAAATTTCAAAGCAATCTATTTTTTTTTTAATTACTTATTTGTAATAAGAGATCGATTGCCTTAAGAAATACAGGAACAAAACAGTAATATATATATATTGTTAAACTTTACAAATATATATATATAAAACCAACCCAAAGAAATCGTACGGGGTTTCTTGAATATTTCTTTTGTGTGTGTGGTTTTTTTTTTTAATAAATTCGTCAGTTATTAGAAAAATCTTCATATCTGAAATGCTCGCTTTGTATTACCTTCATTTGAACGACTTTTCTCCTAATCTTCACTTACCAAACTGCTTTTCGGGCTTTATTTTTAAGAAATAAATAAGAATTAAAAAAATTCGTATTGCACCTGTACAATAAATTTTAAGCAGTTTGGTACAGAGAAGATCTTCCCACTCGTTTTTTCTTCGCCTATTAGTGTACTCCTAAGGAAACTTCTCGAACCTGGAAATAGCCAATTTTAATGACACTTTATAGGATTAATATATAGGTTGACTTCAGTAAATTACTAAAATCTTAGGAATCGGAACGGAAGATGAGAGTAAAAATAAAACAATAAGCGATGGCTGTTCCCTTTTTTTTTAACTTACTCCCTCTGCATTTCCATAACGTCTTCGTAAATATGTGGCTTCGCGCAAACGATTTTAACTGGTACTTATGATATGTATATGTCCAAATTAATTACGGATTTATTTCATTAAATAATTCATAATATTTCTGAAAACTTTTATAACATTTCGAAATGATAAATTTTATTTAATTCTGAAGTTTTAAATCACAGCGGACAAACAAAAACAAAGTACAAATATCAACTGTGATTCAATAAAATATAAAATGTATTATCAAATTATTGAAAAAAAATATAACTACCAAATAATTTGACGAAAAATAAAGCTTTTAGAAAATAAAAATGTCAATCCTCGATTTATTAAGATTTCATTTTAGATTGAAAATTTGTTGATTTGAGTTAATTAAATTACCAGAATCAGAAGCAAAATAAATAACCCAAAATAAATACCAACGTTAAAGTAAATTATTCTTTTTATAATTTTATATTTTATATATTCTAAAGATAAAGACATATGGAATTCTTTTTGATTCCAGATGATTCTTGTAAGACAATAATATTCCTTCTTTAGATAATACAAGTTGAATCGTGTAACTGTGAGTTGTAGCTGTGATAATGATTGAATCAGGGATTCTAACTCTATATGTTAATGTCCTTCCGGAATGTAATTCTTTTTTAAAGCAAGATTGATCTGTCTTAAAGATTTTATCATCTTTTATCTTTCTCTAAATGGCTTAAATATTTAACCAGGGCCGTAGCTACCACCGGGCAGTGCCCCGGGGCCCCGAGCAAAGGGGGCCCCCAAACGAAGGGGCATTTTTTTTTTTTACGAAACCATAAACACTTGTTGCTCCGGGCAGAGCCGGCATTAGGGGTTGGCGAACTTAGAAGAAAGAGGATAAAGTAGGATTGTCGTTTTTTTTTTTTTTTTTTTTTTTGGTTGTTAAAACAGGATTGTCAAGGGCCTCGCAAAATTCATCTTGTCCGAGGCCCCGCACCCTCCTAGCGCCGGCTCTACCCCGGGACCCCCAATCCTCCAGCTACGGCACTGCATTTAACTTCTCTAAAGAATATTTTTTAGAATCTTCAGACCATTCGATACTTTTTTTTTAATTTAATATAAAAGTATCAGATGATTTAAATTCAAAATTGCCATCAAATCTATTTGTTTGAAGAGACCATCTTTTCAAGTCTTCATTATTAATTACTTTATGTCCATAAACTGTATCCTCGAATTTTTCTATCATTTCTTTTTTTTTAATCTCCTGAATTACCTCTCTTCTATTTTCAGACTGATTCATTCTTTTTTCAAATTTTAATAATTGAGATAAACTTGCCAGTTTTCTAAACTTTGATTTAACATAAGCAAACGATATTCTGGTCCTTTCTTTTTTTTTTTTTTTTTGAAGAAAGATAATTTTTAGGATTTGCTTCGGATACTCATTATCTATTAATGTCTTTGCTTTCTTAATTACAATTGTGATCCTATTTACATTTTCTCCGTTTCTTCTGATTCTTATTCATCACCTTCGTCTTTTACATAATAATTAGTTGAATCCCCGTCAAAATCTTCCTCAAACATTAATCCATTATCTCTTTCGATACGTCAAAAAGGGTCAAATGGTGTAAAATCCATTGAAATGTTGTTGAAGCCATAAAATAACATTTCTTGGAATAACTGACGTTGTTTTGGCTTAGTTTTAATTGAATTAAGAGTAAAAAATTTACTTAATACCTCTTACCAGGCGCCAACAACAAATTCAGGGTTCGGGTACCAAATGCAGTAATGAGCCCTCTCCCATGTTGTGGTCAAAATCATAGATTCTTAGCCAAAAATATCGCGAAAACACCACACGATTTCCTATTTCTCCCTTTTAGACATATATTAGCATTATTTTCAGAGTAAATTAATTTAACACCAATTTTTCGTCTTATTTTCATTGGTTCCCTGTCCTACACAATTACCTAAAATATTTACAGTAGAGCCCCCATTACCCGCGAGCGGATGATCCGCGGTGTGGATTATCCGCGAGTGCCGCGAAAAAAATTATTAATTACGAACCTCAAAAAAACCAATTTAATCCAAGCCAAC
>JAFIDM010006943.1:45450129-45474839 GCA_023159025.1 Thereuonema tuberculata | reverse complement strand
ACACTTGATGTTTGCGCCCCCCCCCCCCCATCCCAAAAATCTACAACCAAAAAAAACACAACGGAATTTCCAATTCTTTTTATTTTTGCCGTTGCCGCGGCGCCCAGGCCCATCTCCCCGGTCGCCCCGCCCACGCGACGGCTGTGCTGAAGAAGTATCGTCCCATTCCAGATGAAACCGTCTGGACTTTTTATCTGATGTTTTAAATATGACTGTAAATTTTAGCTTTAGATGTGTTCGCCTTATATATTTTAAATTAAAAACAGCACACGTTAATATTACGATCAGCTATGCATAATTTAGTATTTATTAATGTTCACATTATAAGATCTTATTTTTAATTGGACTTAAAAAAAAAATGCTTTAAATTTAAATAAGTTTAATTTGTTGATCAACTGAATTGTTCTTCAAAATATTATTAATTTATAGCTTTTCTTGGAAGAAAAAGCTCACAAATAATCAACTTATTTCGTATAAATTCCTTCTTAAATTTTTCGCAAACAAGAGGAAACAATAACAATGGATGAGATCAATTCACAAGTGACATCCTGGAACAGCTATTTCACGCTCATTGGCGATCATCAGCCAGGAGAAGTCACAGTAAACAACAAAACCAACAGACTGTGGTTCCCCTCCTGATGGAAAGCAAACAGTAATTTTGTTTTCTTCTCAGGAAATTTTACGATAAAATTGTTGTGAAATCATTTTGGTCTTTAGACCACTTAGCAATGTTCCTACGAACTGTTACGTCATGGCCTTATATCGTCTATCTATACAGTTTGTTTCTTCTAATGTACACAAATCAAATTTTTAAAGTTTAATTCTTATTGCTTTAAATTTTTTCTATCAATGCATTATTTTAATAAATAGAATTAATTTACAAAAATAGATTTATTTGATTAAAAAACTGAATTTAGTTTTAACATTATTTAATTTTTAATAACAACGTATTTAGTTACTCCATTTTCAAATCATTGCAGGTATGTGTGGCTCAGCAGTATTTGATGGTGAAAAAGATTATCCTTTTGCATTTACACTTGATGATTCCAAACCAGACGGATCTTTTCCCGCCATCATTGGGTAAATAAAATAATAATATTGTTCTGTTAATTTTCAGAGATTAGCAATTTTTAAAGTTTACAAAATAATAGGATAAAACTGGAGATTACGGTACCAGGCTTTCGACAAGATGGCTGCCTTGGCACTACATTTAAGATATGAATTTTAGTTTTTCAATTAACTAGTGAAAAATAGAATGAGATTTGAAGGGAAGCTTATTGAAGGTTAAAACGTAGAATACGGCACACGCCTTCGCTGAACCTTTTTTTGACGGGCGCTTCCGCCTCTTGCTAAAAGGCGCAACCATTAATTAGGCGTATACAAACCATTAAACAGGAAAAATAAACAAAGAACAAACCATTTACAATAATTCCAAGCATTAACACAACTCAGGAATCCACTGAGGCCACTACAACTAGCGGTCACCGAAGCGGTAAACCCACCCGTCACCGATGTATCCTTACGAAGCATCTGATTGGCTTTTGCAGGATTCTCCGATTTAACCTTATTTAAAAATGGTTTTGCACGATCATTAACTAGAAAAACTAACCCTCATCTGGCTAACTGCGATTTGAGATAATAGTAAGCACCATCATGTCCCTGTGCGGATGTATCCTTACGAAGACTGTGATTGGCTTGTACCGAATTCTCCGTTTTAGCCAATAATAGAGCATTGTCTGTGGATAAAAGGTTTTAAAGAGAATATTTTTCTCATTCAGAAAAATAGTTAAATTTAAGAATCGACTGTGAAGAATAAAGAATATGACAACTCAGAACAGTTTCCCAGAGTTAAAGTGAGTTACTGTAACTGGAGCTTCTCCACTGGTATATCGTGGCACAGTGGTGTGCTGTGAGGATGCTTTTGGTTTGCCGGAGTGCATCTGTAATCAAAAGTTAGCTTCAAATGTTGGTAACTAGAATAGAATGTAAATAACAACAGGCAAACAGAAGTTTGACTAAATTTTGTTTCGTTCTAACAATTAAGGTTAAAATAATGTATTAATTCTCATTCAATCTGCTTTGAAAAATATTTTAAGTATCTTTAAATGTTTAAAAATGAACTCTTACGTTCTTTGGTAAATTTTAGATATTTTCCAAAGGATTTTGTTATAGCAATAAAAACATTGAAAAAGTTTGGTTTGCCATGGATTTTAGAAACAAGGTATTGGTGTGCTGCAGAATTTCTGCAAATACAAAACTGCGTCATGAAGTGAAAAAGGTTGAAAAGCACTGAGTTAGAGGCAGGATTTCTTCAAAAAATTCAAAGATGAATCTTAATCTCAAATAAGATTTCTGAAGACGATTTTACATGAATTCCACGGCTTCTATCAAAGAAAATTAATAAAAGTCCAATATTCATCAGGAATTAAACCAAATGTCTTCCATCCAGTAGAAGTCTTTTTACCACTCTCGCAACAAAACCACACTCTATTTTTAGTGATTTAACTGTTATCATAGGCATATTTAGGAGGTGGGGAGCCGAGGAGTCCTGCCCTCCTTCCCCGAAATTTATAATATTTTTCTTTTTCCCAAAATTAACTTTTTTTTTTTTTTTTGAGTTGAGTGATCAGTTGAAAGGACCTTGGCCTCCCCCTCTCAAATTTTGAAAATTATTTTTTTTTTTTTTTTTTTTTTGACAATTGGAAGTCGGCTCATTAACTTGGCCCACTCCAAAACAAAATTATATACTATGCAAGTGACTGTTATTGTAAGCAGTATTCTAGTACGGTAATAAGCTAACAATCACAAGAGTTTAGGGATTTTTTTTTTTTAAATAAAATTTTGAAATCCATACAACAGTAATTGTATTATTGAAAAATTTATTATTCTTGAAAAACTTAACTTATTTTTTTTTCCTCTATCTCAGCTTCATTTTAGCTGATAAAGCTCGACGTATGCATCTTTGGACCAAAGAAGAAAGAAAAATAGCAATTTGTCGAAGTTTGTCTGGTGCTTTTAACACTGAAGAAGCTCTGGAGGTATAGTGCGTTTGAGTTGCAAACAACAACAGCAATAATAATAATAATAATAATGACATTAATAAATCAAGAGAAATTGTCTGTTTGTATTCACTTCTGTCAATTAACAAAATTATCTGAAGCTATTTTAAAGTGCTTTGTATTTTCAAAATGTTAAAAATTGATAATATGCAGGATAGTTGAATTTTGGAAGCAAATTATAAACAAAAAAAATTAAAGCTGTAGTAACATTTAAAAAAAAAAGTCACACATATTTTAAATATGTAACAATTTATAAAAAATTAAAAATTACAAAAACATTACCAAAAAACACAACAGTTTCGACCTGTGGAATATTGAAAGTAATCCTCAGCAGTATTCCACAGGTCAAAACCATCCTGCTTTAAGATACTATGTTTATTATTATTATTATTTTGTTCTTTTCTGCAGTTTCAGTTGTTTATAATATTACATATTTTAAATTTGTGCGATATTTTTTAAATGCTATCACGGTTTTTGAAAAGCATTCATTCCCATGCGTTAAAGTTAAATTTATTACAAAAAAAAATCAGTTAAAACTTATGTAAATAAGAATGGCTCATTTTTATAGTTACAGTACTTTTTTTTCTTTTTCATTTTTGTAAGTTTGAATGAATAGGAAATGCATTATTGCAGTATTCTCATTTGATTCTTGTAGGATTTATTGTTTAAGTTCATTTAAACACTGTTTATAGTTTCTTACTATGTTTTTAGACAATCACTGCACAGCAGTCAATGATATTTGCAAAGAGCAGGTTCAGAACATATCTATTCTAAATTCAATTGACATTGATAATATTAATAACTTGTTTGGTTTAGCTCAATTCGAATTCCTATATGATCTTTAATCTCTATCTCTTTAAATGGACAAAATGAAAAATTAAACTTCCATCTTAATATTTTATTTTTGCTTATCCAAATTTTATGCTTGTATAAATTCGAAGAGTAATAAATTATGACAATGTTTCATTCCTAATTTACGCCCATCACCAGATTAGAATTAAACTTTGATTATAAATGATGTGTCCAATTAGTCACAGAATACCTTCATTTCAGTCTCCATGTCAGGAATGATTAACAATTTAATATTAAACCTGCAGTTATTCCATTCACTTCACATAATGTTGCAAATAAACATTAAAATCTTAGCATTCACAATTCACTTATTAATAGTTTTGTTATTTCATTTGTAGCCAATTCATTATGAAGAAAAAAATTGGCTGGAAGAACAGTATTCAGGAGGATGTTACACTGTTATGTATCCACCTGGATGTTTTACTATGTATGCCAGGTAAATAGTCCTCATTTACAGATCATTATTATCAATTACAATTTGTGATAGGATAGATTGTTTTGGAAGAAAAAAGAACAAAAACAAAACACTATTGAAAAATATTGTTGAAACAAAATAACTCATTTTTTTCAGCATAAATGTCTCACATTATTATCAACACTATCTTAAAAACCTGTAGAATCTCACCTTTTTTATTAGCAGTTAAATATTTTTAATTAATCTGACTTAATTGCTTGAATTAAAAATAATTTTTAAAGATAATTTTAAGAGGCTGCCATTTTTCTAATTCGTAGAAGTTCAAGAATTGTAAAAAAAAATTATTAGAATTTCAAAAAGGTCCATTTGGTCCAGTTCAAAAGCATATGAGGGGAAAAAAAAAAGAAAGACACTAAATGTACAATAATTAACACACACTATCAATATATTAACAAACAAAAGTGGTATTAAGATCTCATCTTGCTGCCATATGACTTAATTTTGAATATTTCAAACAAAAGTTTAATGATTTATTAAAGGCCTACTAATTAAATTTCATGAAATCTTTCAATGGCTGAAAAGTTATTGGAGGGAGGAGACACAAACATAGATATAATAATTTCATGAGCCTTTGAAATCTAAAAGAAAGGGTTAACGTGCTGACAAATTTCACTGAAAATGTCTGTTAAGCCCAGCACAGAATAAACAAAACAATTGCCTTTTCCGATTCATTATACGGGGTGGATTAGGGAACAGCTGTTTCACCCTTCTATGGGATCATCAGCCCTAACCTGCCACCCTCGATAAAATGAATCAGAAAGGCATAGCCTAAGGTGAAGTCAACAGCCAGCCTGGCTGTGACCTTTGAAATCTAATCTAATAAAATTAGTGGAAATGCATTATCCTGTTTAAGATTTTGCTGCATAATTAAGTTACATTGGTATCTTATTATCTCTTATTTTGATATAAATTTCAGATATCTTTCTTTAATGGAGTAATAGATCAGATGCTAATATATATCATTCAGAATATACACTCATTGACATATAAATTTGCACACCAAGAAAAAAATCACTCTATAAACTCGAAAATAAGTAAATAGCTGTGGCGAGGGTAGATATGCAAATGAATAACATTTGGTGTGAATGCACATGGCTGCTCATCCTACTGCAGCACTGCAATCTCAAGCCATGGGATTTACAAGGCATAAGCAGTGGCGTTCACATGCACTGTAAGGTGATCAGGCAAGGTCTGTAAGCGATCAGCATGCCGTGAAGATGCCTTAGACTTCGGTACGAACAAGAGTTTGAAAGAGGCTGTATCATCGGGCTGCGAGAGGCGGGCTGGAAGCGTGACGAATTGCCCTACATTTAGGTCTTTCTGACTTTACAGTCAGATTATGTTGGGAACAATGGACACGTGAAGGCACCTCAACTTGGCAGACTGGCTCTGGACGACCCAGACAAACCACCAGGAGAGAGGATCTTGGGATGCTATAATCCCAACCTCACTTTACAGAGCAGAAGGCCTCCCCCCCTCTCATTGCAGGTGTGCTATGTCTGAGGTGCCATTGCATATGATAGTCATTCGTCAATAGTAGTGCTATGAGGGACATTGACAGCCCAGCGGTATGTTCAGGAGATCCTGTCTGAGCCTTTCCTTTCTGAGCGCATAGGAGCAATTTTTCAAAAGGATAACGCTCATCCGCACACAGCTAGGATTTCACAGGACTGTCAATGTCATGTTCCTTGGCCTGCCTGCTCACCTGATTTGGCACCAATCGAGCCTGTTTGGGACCAGATGGGACCAGATGGAACTATCACCAAGACATTGGCATGATTTGGAGTGTTACTTGCAAGAACTGTGGGCAAATCTGCTGCAAGACAACATATGGCATCTGTTTGACTCTACGCCTGACGTATCACCGCATGTATCTAGGCACAAGGTGATCCAATGAGATACTAAAGATGACCTTATTGTGTACCGCAGCTCCATGTACCGTCCTGCTCCCTTGTCTCTACCAACACACTAATAAAATTTCATTTGAATCCAACGCTTCCTTCGTGATGCACAAGTTTTTTTTGTCATTGAATGCATATTAATTTTTGGTTGTCTTATTCCTTTATAAAATCAATGAAGGCTTCAAATAATGTTAATTCAACTTTTTTATGTTTTTTTTAATCACAAAAGCTGTCTCCTATCTTAAATCGATAATGTTCAGCATCAATTATATTTTCAGTTTTTAGTGTCTGAGAATAAAATATACATTTAAATGATGCCATAAATTTGGATGTAATTTGCATGCAAGATTTTTTTTCTTCATTAATGTTAAGAAATTCCAGAATATCATATTTGAGCTATTTATGTAGATAGTCCTAAAATTAATCTTCATAAGTAAAAATAAGTATAAAAAGCGCAATCAAATATGGATAATATACTACTGTTATAATTATTAATATATTATTGCTTGAATTATTGTGTGTAAATGAATGACTACCACAGGTACATGCATTCATGGAACTAAGAATCTGTATTTCCATTGAAATCTGGCTTTTTTTTTTTTCATTTAATCATAAAGTATGGAGAGTATTAACAAATGTAATGAAATAATATTATTTCTGTCTTGATGAACACAAACTGATTAACTGCAAATAGTGATTCTAATTAGATAACAAAAGATAGTGACTTAATAGTTTCATTCGGTGCTCATTAATCATTTATCAGAAATTTTATGAGATACATTGAGAAAATTTTAGATCATTAAGAATTTTATCAAAGAACCCAAGGTTAATTTTTTTCTTTTGAATAAAAATGATCCACTTATTGACATTGGCCTGGGTGCACAAGCTGTGTGACAACAACTATTACATTTCTTATTTTAATTTTCTTAATTACTTTTTCAAATAAATCTTCACAAACTCTCACACTGATAAACACCAAATCTTTATGTAGGTTTCCTTTAATGATTTTGGAGAAGTAAACAACTGTGCAGTTGTATAGATATATTTATAGATAGAGTGGTAATTCAGGATGAGATTTGTAATATAGTGGTCTGGAAGCCAATACAAATCAGAAAGCTAATATTAGCATGTATCCAAATCATAAGAGGAAGGGATAATTGGGAGTTAACAGTAACAAGTAAGAAATACAGTATAAATATTGAACTTTATTACTGCAAATATACAAGTACCTCCTCTCTGCAACTTATTTTTATGAGGCAATTTAGTATAACATAAACTTACTGCCACTAAAGTCTTATCAGTCAAAACAATTCTTGATATTGCTCTTTAGTGAAAACTCCAGTTTAATTTAGATCATTCTTGAATCACTGTCTCAATGTTAAGTCTCTATCAATATTGGCCTATCATTTTAGAATATTTATTAGTTTGGCATTTCTTGATTTTTTTTTTTTTTTTTTTTCATTCGTTTTAAATTACACCCGAATGTTTGTCTAATCCTCCATCTGCTACCTATACAGTATAAACTGAAGGGCATTAAAAGGCAGAGTATTTTTTTACCCCCTCAATAGTCTAAGGTAAATGGAAACCTTAGACAATTTGTCACTGCTTAATAAAATATTAATAAATATAGGTAGAATGACTAGTGTATAAGGAATAAGGTCCTGGACTTGTGGTCTGAAAAATACTACCAGTCATCTCTGGGTAAACCTTCCATTTTTTTTTATCCAAAGGTTTGCACAAGATAGGACTTCTACATTAATTACAAGGATTGATGAAGCTCGTCCGGACATTTGCCATTCTGCTTAATATTTACCACTCATAGAAATCATTAGCAATTAAGTTGCCAGTGTTAAACAGCAACTAAATAGATGTCAGAAAATATATTTCCTATTTTTTTTTACGTGGGATTTAATCATAACACGAATGTCATCTGGCTACATATGAAATAATGAAGAGTGATACTAATGTTTTGACTATACTGTGTATCCCAGATATGTTACTGTATTAACCATAATAACCATGTTTAATGATTAATTCCATTTTTCCTTTTTTCCTAGAGTCCTACGTGAATCAGATGGGAAAGTATATTTTGCTGGAACCGAAACTGCATTTAGTTGGAGTGGTTACATGGAAGGAGCTATAGAAGCTGGAGAAAGAGCTGCAAGGGAAGTGCTTCATGCAATGGGAAAAATTCCTAAAGATCAAATCCTGAGAAAGGAACCAGACAGCAAGGTTCAAACTACAATTTTGACTTTTTAAAAGTCATTTTATCCTATTAATAATTCTTACACTGTGTAGTTAGTTATGGGAGAGAAGTAATTTACAAAGAATTTGTCAGAATTAATTATCACTTTTTTTTTTAATTTTATTCTTTGACATGGACATTAAAATATTAGGACAGTGTTAGGACAGATTCTAAACATGATAACATAAGTTAATTTTGAGCTGTTTATACTATAGCAAATAAATATACTACGTGTGAATGTAACTGTTTACACTCTTCTTACAATTTTGAGAAAAGGTAAATCAATTTTAAAATGTGAAAGTAATTAGAATTAGATTTGTTTAGAAACGTTATTATTTTAACAGTTCATAAATTTTGACTTAATTTAGAATTTGATCTTTGTTAAACAATATTTAGACAAGGGTACTCAGTTTATTGCACAACTCATAATTACAATGCCTTTGTTAATTACAATAAGACAATGCTTACATGTCTTTATTTATTTCTTAAAAATAAAAGTAGATGAAGCCTGAAAAATAGGAATCTACAGATATCCCTATCTGATAGCTTGAGTTTTATTCTCAATGCTTTTTTGTTTTGCTCTGGTTGCATTTGGTTCCTGTATTATTTTCTAAAATCACAGAAACTAAATATTGTTTTATTTGTTTACTTATTTGGAGCAGCTATTGATGTGTTCTTACCTTTGATAAACAAATCATCCATCACACCTCTCAGATGACCATTTTTTCCCTGTCACTTCTAGATAGTCTATCATGTTGGGGTTATTTTTATGAAGCAGGCTTTGTCTATCACTTAACCTTCAACCTTTGAACAAAAATAACAATGCAGCTCATTTATTTTTTAATCTCTTTTAAACAAAAAAATCAGAAACTTTGTGACTTGCTAGAAAAGTCATCTTTTAGTTATATTTATTTTTACCATATAAATATTATTACTTTCAAAATGAAATTACAAAAATTTAATTTTTTTGTTTTTGTTTCATTTATAGGATGTTCCTGCATTGCCTTTTAAAACATCTTTTATGGAAGAGCATTTACCATCAGTTCCTTGTTTCTTAAAATGGTTAAGTATTTCCTCAGTTTTGGGCTCAGTTGCTGCTGCAGTTTTCATTTTACACAAACAAGGTAAATTGGAAATTTGGTTAAAATAAAAACATTCACTTGGAATCATTTCCCTTTTTTTGTTCAGAAAACAATGAATTAAAGAAATGAATGGAAGAATTATTAATGACATTGATTAGGAGCCGTACACCTGTTTAAATTTTAAATACACATTTAATACATGAAAAAAAAAATTGCAACATGACTAGTTTCGCCAAGGACTCAGGAGAGGGCATTTACAAGTCAGAAGAAGAATTATCTTCAAACTATTTATACTATTGTAATTTTTAGACATTTACTGATAATTTCTTTAAGTCACTCATTATCTACTTACAAACAATGAATAAGTTAAATAATTATCAACAATAGAATGCATTTGATTCATCAGATGAAATATCCAAACCAAAGAGAGTTTAATTAATCGAGTTCTTTATCAGATATTAATCTTTTGAAAAGTGAAGCAGAAATACTATATTCAGTCAGTAATTGTTAACATTTAGAGATTCAATTACTTAATTAGATTTTAGATAAATTAGCCAGGTGTGGGTTCACTGATATATAGATATAATGGACGACTTGATTGAGGTGATAAGTTTCCATTGCTTTGAAAATCTGGGATTTTCTCCCAGGTTATTTCTTCTCTAAATAGGCTCTAAGGTTAACCCAGCCTTCTGTTAAATGAGGACTGGGATTCTTTCCTGGGATTGAAGACAGCAAGGTTTTGCTGACCATCTATTCTCATCCACTGGCCCTAATAGTCACTGAACTTTGAAGCTCATATCTTTCAGCATTTCCATAAGTTATTGGAGGCTCGGATAAAAAATATTAACCAACCAAGTGCCAGAAAAATGATTACATAATAAAAGCAGTTCTAATTTTTATAAAGAAAGTTTTCCAATATTCATTAATGTTTTTTTGGTTATTCCTTTTCAATTACTCCAATCATGAACTTTCAAACTTTTCTTATGGAAGAAAAACTTCCTCTTCCTTTACCTAATTGAGCTTTAATGAAATCTTATAGAAGACACCATGTTATGGTATTGATTAAATATGAAACTGAATTACAAGAACTTCACATAACAGTCCAAAGGAGTAGCAAATTCACAATTTATGGCAAATCATAGATCTTAAGTGAAAGAAAAAGATGCTATTCTAAAGAGCATTATTGTTATCTAATGGTGGTTGAATAATTAGTCATTAGTGTTAAATAGTGGTTGAATAATTTAGTCATTAGGTTGACAACTAAATAACTCAAGTTGTCAGAATTAATATAGGGTAAAATATATCTTTCAAATTTTTCATCCCACTCAGACCGTCCAACGGTAAAAACATTGACAGTGAGATTTTATCCTACCTTTTCTTCAGTTTTCCCTCTTTCCTTATCTGATTTCAGATGTTTCACAATTTTACCTGCAGCTTGGGAAAGCAGTCCATTCCTTCCCTATGTGTGAAATGCTTTTCATTGTATTACAATAGATACTAATGTAATTACTAATGTAATTTGAGAAAATATAAATGACACAAGCAGAACCACATGTTACTTCAGGAATCAAACTAATGCTGAAATTTGAAACTTAATTATGTTAATTCCATCCAAACTCATTTAGAAAACAATGCAATCTTGCCTAATCTTGTAAATACATCCAAAATAGAAGAAGAACTTGAGAAGACTGTCTCTCGACAGTGAAATGTCGTATTTTATTTGTATAAATATGTTAATTTCTTTACACAGGTGTATGGCTTCATTATTGCTTCAAATACTACGCAGTGCACGTAAACCTTATGTTTTTGTACCCATCCAAAATAGATCTGATATACAATGCTTTGTTATCAATTTTCATTTATGTGGCAGCTCAGCAAAATGATTGAGTGTTTATGTGCATAACAGAGATTGAAGCAAAAATAAATGTAATAGAAACAATGCATGCTGCTCTGAAATTTCCAATTTTTATTATTATGTAAAAGATTCAAACCATGGGTTTTCCCAGCAAAGACAACATGGTGGGTCAAGGACCAAAGCACATATTGCCAAGTGTAAAAAAGTGTGCAAGGAGGGTTAGGGATGTGTGGTTGTGTCCATAAATTTTCTAACTGTCTGTATTATGTTGAGTACCACAGCCTTCTGGAATTGTGTATAAGTGTTTTTGTGAAGTCCTAGTGTGCTGAGGCTGTGGTGCAATGTGTGAGGCACCAGACCAGTGGTGGACAGGATGATGGGTACATAATGATTATTATTACTTCATCGTTTGTTTGTGACCTTACAGAATGGCAAGGAATACTATACTATGAAACTGAATAAATGAAAGGAATTTAATGTGTCACTGCCAAGTTTGATGACTACCGAATGTCCATCACTATCACGAATGGCGTACCAACGCCTTTGGGGGCCCGGGGCGGGAGTTGTGGATGGGGCCCCCTAGTCTGACTTTTACAACCAAAAAAAAAAAACGACATCTCTTGTGGTGGGGGCCCCCTAGTCTGACTTTTACAACCAAAAAAAAAACGACATCTCCTGTGGTGGGGGCCCCCTAGACTGCCTCATGGGGGCCCCTCCCAGGTGGGGCCCGGGGCGGACCGCCCCCCCAGCCTTGGTACGCCACTGACTATCACACCATCATAAAGTTGAAATATCATACAGTGAGCTGTCATAAGCGAGGAACATCTACATTCCTTCACAGATACTTAGTTTTGAATAAAGATGGCTATAAGTAGAGAGGATATTCCCACAGTGCCATTTATGGCTTAAAGAATAATTAGATGAGGAATGACCAATCCCAAATGTTCTTATGTAGGGATCGATCAAGTATTACGTAAGCACATTTTTAGTCATTTAAGACCCCTCCCCCCCTTTGTGCTTATGTAAGATTTGTCAAATCATTAACAGTAAACATCACTAACAATGAATAAAAACAATCCAAATTACACTCCTGAATTAAATGTAACAAATTAAATATAAAAGTACACAAGAAAGATAGAAAAAAGTTTATCTTATGCAGCACACTCTCTCACGTGCATGTTTATCTGTCTTAGGTAAGCATTTCTCTGATTCCCCCCCCCCTTGTCAGCCACAATAATCAACGTTTGATTCCCCCCCCCTTCCCTTTAATGCTTATATAATAATTGAATGGCCCTATTCAATGGAGACCAGAAATGATGAGCTGTCATTTCAGGAAGAATGAATACATCCCCAAGGGATATTTGCAGTATTTTGTAAATTGACTATAAATTGATTGTGCTGTGAAAGGACTCACAATCTATCATTGAGGTCTGAGAGAACAGCAAGACTTGAAGAATATGAATCTAAAGTTACTATATCAGATCCACACTAAGAGAATAGTTCAAAATGCAAGAAAAAGAATGAAAGTAATTTTTAATATTTTCCTCATCAGTAAAAAAAATATCAGTATCTGCTTTTTTTTTTTCACAGAATAATATATATCTTGTAATCAGAGTTGAGCTGCTTGGAAATCGACGTATTTTGTAATTTACTTGGAAAAAAAATGAATGATCATAAAATTATTTTTATATAATTTTAATAATAAAAATTTAATAATATCTTACCAATTTAAATCTTATACAAAATATCACAAATTTCCTCAAAATATACCATGTATGTGATCCTTTGTCCATTGGAGTTATTGCTCAATGTTAACTATTCTCTTGTGCCTATTTATTGAAGTAAATTAACTTTGTAAAAGCCAATAAACAGTGATACCAATAAAAGTTATTTCAATCCTTTTCACTAGATTTAGTAAAAAAAATTATTAATACAAACGTCTGCTAGGAAAGAAGCCCAATTTGTAATTTTAACCTTAAAAACAGCAATAAAAAGGAAACCAGTTAATCCAAACATTAAAATCAGTGTAAAAATGAGTGGAATAATTTGATCTCTGTGACATTAGCAGAAATAAAAATTTTTCGTTAATGAACAAAACTCTCTTGAAATCAAATGCATGAAATAAACATTCAGCAAATGAATTTTATGGGTCATGAAAAATATAGATTCATTGTAACTACTTCTGAGCAAAGAGGGTAAAATGATTTGTTTAAGTAAAGTAGAAACACAAATTATTGTTGGCTTTTTTTCCATCAGTCAACAATAATACTACCACTGCCTTATTAGTTAGTTTGGTGCATTTTAACAGTTGTATTAGAAACAGTTGTATTTTTGAAATTATAAAAAAAAAGTATAAAATTCTTCATTTTTAACTTACTAAAAATTAATGGCTCAAAAATGTATATTTTCTCACGTTGTCGATTTTGGATACCTATTTCTATAAAATAAAAAAATTAAACTTGATAAGATAAAATTCAAAGCTTTAAAGTATTAATGACATGCATTATCCAGATCCTATATCAGTGGCGTATTTAACTGCTAAGCCTTTGTCAAAATAAAAAATCATCGTATTACAAATTAGAAAATTGTAAACAAGTAACAAAATTCTTAAGACAATCAGTGTTACAATTTGTACTATCATCACTGATGGTTCTTTTAAATGGTTAATTTCTTCCTTGGTCTTGAAAATTAAGAACGAAATCTTGGTTTTTGGTTTTTTTTAGTCTCTCTGTTCTGTTGTTTGGTTATGCTACAAAATCAAGAATTAAAAAAAAACACACATACATCCGAAAAAGAAAACACACACACACACACACACACACACAAAAAAAAACTCTTGAAGCCACTGTTAGGAACATTTACCAGTTGTCATTCAGTGTTCAGTGAATGTATTAATGTTTGATTTCAATTCTTAATATCTTTGTTGTAAATAATAATTTGCTTTACTAGAATTAAACTTTTAAATGATTGTGTCTAGAATGATCTGTAATCTTAATTGAAACCTGAATGGAATTGTTTTATATTTGAGTTAAAGAAAAGTTGAAAGAGGCAGGTATTTGTGTGACATACAATTTCTTCTCGACATCAAATAAAGTGATATTGTCAGTTGTATTTAAATTATGTAAGCATGACTCTTAAATAAAGTGTAGTAAATGTTCTTTTCGAAGCATTATTTTGTTTCTTTCTGATATGGAAAATAACATATGTAACGATAACTTCATTGCTAAGGATCATTTCATTATATATGATGTACTATTATATTATTTAGATCTGTTTCTTCTCGATATTAATATAAGACAAGTTCCATTGAAGTTTTATTTGTAAGAAAATGTTTTCTTGTGTACTATGTACATTATATTGTTGAATCATTATTTAGTAGCAATTATTCAATAAAAATAGTTAATATTTGCTGTTTTGTGTAATCTTTTTCATTTTTTTTTCTTTATACACTGAAGTACAGAAAAACTGAGATAATCACTTTCATTTCCAGTGCATGCCTCCCCTCTGCATTAAATAGTATATTCAATTCTG
Organism: Thereuonema tuberculata; assembly: GCA_023159025.1. Classification (NCBI taxonomy): domain Eukaryota; kingdom Metazoa; phylum Arthropoda; class Chilopoda; order Scutigeromorpha; family Scutigeridae; genus Thereuonema; species Thereuonema tuberculata. The sequence goes on along the minus strand of JAFIDM010006943.1, from coordinate 45,459,839 downwards.
CAATTGAGGTGCATGCAAGTATCTCTGCAATCTGTAGTCATATACTGTAATTCGTAGTGACGATGGCAACATATCACAATTTAAGTTATTTCGAACAAAGCTTGATAATAGATACCAGAGAGATCGATCATTCCATCTCCAAAATCAACATTAAATTTGGACTTTTCACGCACAATTTCAAGGGTATACCAAGACTACACAACATCAGGGAAGACATTCAGTTTGTAACACTGCTGCGGCCGACGAAACCTTCTGGATGATCTTGGACAGCCTTATCTGGCACACATTATAATATCTGACCCAGTATGCAACATTGCAGCTGATAACCGAACAAATCAATGCTAAGACCACACACATATCAGCAATAGTACAATATTTGCTTTCTTTTATGGGGTAAGAAGCCAATGGCCTACTTGATCTCATTATTGATCAGATAACACAGGGTTCTGCACCTTGCCTGGACTTGTGAATACTGCAACTGGACACAAGACGACTGGAAACACGTAGCTTGTTCAACGAGTCATTGGTCCAACTGTTTTGGACAGATGGACAAAATTTATGCTTGAGGAGAAAACCCCATGAGGCAGTGAATGAATGCCATCACGGGACAGTACAGATCGATAATGTTTTTGTTGTGGTATGGCAAGTTTTGAACTGGCACTTATTAGGACTCCTTGTATATCTATAGACATTGATCAGCTGATACTGCGTAATCATCTTTGCGGATCATTTGCACCCATTTATGCATTCTCGGATAGGAGTGGGCTCATTCAGCAGGACAGTGCTCCACCTCATAGATCTGCAGTCACTGAATTATGGCTGGAGGAGAATTCCTCTGAGGTTGGCAACATGAGTTGGCCCTAATTGTTTGAACCCATATGAAATATGTTTAATATGCCAGGGTTCCATCACTGACGAATACTACAGAGTTATGGACCACTACTGAGAAGTTATGGTACAGATGCTTTTCCAGCATTGAACAGGGTTCCATCACTGACGAATACTACAGAGTTATGGACCACTACTGAGAAGGTATGGTACAGATGCTTTCCCAGCATTGAACAGAACAATTCAATGCTGGGGCCACACATAAAATCGATGTTTGATAGTGCATTATTCTGTTTTATGGTATTACAGAAGCTGCAGGCTACTCAGTCCCATTATTGACCCAATAAGACAGAGCTCTGCATCTCGCCTGGGCTTATGAACACTGCCATAGGACACAAGATGATTGGAAACCTGTAGGCTGGTCCAACGAATCACTGGCACTGGTACAAGTACATTTGTGGAGAAAACCCCATGAGGTAGTGGATCCCTCAATCCAATAAGGGACAGTCCAGGCTGGTGGTGGTGTGACACAAGGCATTTTCAGATGGCAAGACTCCTGATACATTTGCAGATATCACTGACCAATAGATCTATGTAACCATCCTTGCAGACGATTTGCCCTCATTCAAGTTATGCATTCACTCAGACAACTGGACTCATCCACAGTCACCAAATTATGGCTGGAGGAGCATTCCTGTGAGTTTGGCATCATAAGTTGGCCCAGTTGTTTGCCGGATGTGAACTAAATAGAACATAGACTTTCCGGGCACTTTATTAGGTACATGTACCAAGTAGCGTGCTGGGCCTCCTTTAGCCCTAAAAAAAGCCCAAATTTGTCGAAGCATGGATTCCACAAGATGCTGAAAATGTTGTTGTGGTATTGTGTACCATGCAGACATAAGTATGTCATGCAGTTCCTGAAGATTTGATGGAGGTGTAGGCCTGGAGGGATCAGCCCTTTCCAGCTCATCCCACAAATTTTTAATCGGGCTGAGATCTGGTTACTGAGCGGGCCACTGCAGCAAGGAAAAGTCATCATCATGCTCCTCAAACCATCGCATAGTGATGCGGGCTTTGTGCACTGGCGCATTATCCTGCTGGAAGTAGCCATCTGTGTAAGGATAAACTGTTAACATGTACAGTTGCACTTGGTCAGCTATGATGTTTAGGTTCGCTTTAGCATCCTGACATGCCTCCAGAGGTATCAATGGACCAATGTGTGCCAGGAAAACACCATGACACTGTCCATACCTTTTGTGCACACAGCAGGGGCGTACCTAATAAAGTGGCTGGACAGTATAAGTGCAATGTAGTTTAATGTGCCATGGTTCCATCACCGCCAAATTATAGAGAGTTGTAACCATTATTGAGAAGGCATGGTGTGGTGTAGATAGTGCACACCTGGCCTCCTCAATCGAGGTCTACAATACTTCAGAGTGCTCGCAGTATCCATGCCCTGTCGTGTTGCTGTAATCCAATGAAAAGAAGGACCTTCATATAGTTTTCTGGTATGTCATTGTATTACCAAATATCAAGATAATGAAAGAAATAAAACAAAAACAAAATGCATTTACTTTAAGATGGGATTAGAGAAACTTTTGATGAAGTGTTTCACTTGCCAGATGATCACCAGGAAAAGTGGCAGAAAGTAATGAGAATTTTAAGATATATTTAACAGTAAAAACTTGTTTAAAACTGTCAAAAGGTTATGTATTGCACATTAAGATAACGAATTGGAAGTCAGGTGCACTTATTTGGTAAGATAAATAATAAACAGGGTCAATAAAAGAATGGATATTTCAATAGTTTCAGAATACTTTGTATATTCAGCGATGGCACAAACATTTAAAATGACACAAGATGAAGACATGATGGCATGGTGTTGTTTAGCAGTAGTGACAGGCGTTTGCCTGCCTGTGATAGGATTATAGGTTTTCAGCTGAATTATGTGGAAAGATTCAGTGAGGAAGTCGTGGAATAGTTTATTATGGTTTTGGCATCTGAAGTTTGGGGAGGGGTGGTAATGTGTTACTGTTTATGAATGCATGGGGTCTTTGGTGGTGAAGACATGTTTGTGCTCTTTGATATAATGTGCTTAGGGGATGGCATGTTTGTCCCACATAACCAACATGGGATCCAATATACACTTTTGGGGGATCATTTTGTTGTGTGTAATGTCTATGTTTGGGGATTTGAAGGGGGGAGCATATTGGTATGAGGCAAAGAATTGTTTAATAAATTGTTCAAAGATAGGGAAAGACGATGTATTTGATAAACAGTTTGGATGTTGCTGTTTTGATGGGTTTTCTTAGTTTGTGTTGTAGGATATTAAGGCGGTTGTGAAAGCTCTGGGAGGGGTAGTTGTGGAGGTATTTAACTGTAAATAGCGTCGAGTTCAGTGTTTGAGGTTTGTTGTGTAGAGCATGTTATTAATGTTCTGCATATGAGAATGGTATTGATTTTGTATGAGTGTGAGGTGCTTGGTTGTAATATATGTTTCTATTGGAGCATGCTGATTTTCTCTACACAGTGATGTTTATGATGTTGTTTTTGTAAGTAATGGAAACATCTAGATAGTTTATTTTTGTCCAAAGACTGTTCCAGTTCAAATTGTACATAGGGATCCTCTTAGTTAAGATGTTTTTCTATATGTGTAATGTAAGGATGTTTTGTGAAGATGATGATGTTATGTCAATGTATATTACAGTTGAAACCCCTCTTTCACAGAATAAACTATCCCATCATCTACTCGCTGAATCTTTCCACATAATCAAGCTTAATGACTAATCCTATCACCTGCAGGCAAAAACACCCATCACTACTGCTAAACCACCCCATACCAACATGTGTTTTCATCTTGTGTCGTCCTAAATGTTTGTGCCGAACCTGAAAATGGAATACACAAAGTATTCCGAAAATGCTGGAATATCCATTCTTTTTTTACTCTGATTATATTTACCTTACCAAGTAAGTGCATCTCATGTCCAATTTCATTTCTTTTTTAATTCATCAATGCATCTTAAGCCTTTACTACATATTAAAGCAAAAAATTTTTTAAATATTTCTTATCGTTATTTCTTTCATATATAACTTTAAAAAAATTATAAGTTATCCAAAATTATATCAAAAAAACCATTAATTCCACTCCTCTCAGTAATGTGCCTCGGGCTATCTGATTCTTTAATCCGGCCCTGATTGCAGGTAAAATCAGCTTCAACGAATGACAAAGAGGTGCAAAAATAGCGCCATAAAAAGGCTGAAATACGTCGAAAATCAAACAAAAACAACAAATGAAAGTAGTCGGTATCTGAAATTGCGTGATTTATTTTGGAATTTTATTGAGGTGAAATATGACAACAACAGTGCAGCGATTGCTAAATTCATCGAAAGTAAGCGGGACTTACTGATTGATTGTGTTGCAAATTGCAATGGCGCACCGAAACCGAAAATGAAGAGAAAACCATTATGACAGCGCCATTCCAAATTTATTATTAACTCCCTCAACGGGAGTAAAAATAAACCAATAAGAGGACGGAAAAAAAAATACGCGGTTCGTGTGATTAGAGAAGGGACAAGGGAGAGAGATTTGGTTGTGGAAAGACAAAGAAAGTGTTAACGATTGAAAATAACGAACTGATTTATGTACTAAAAGAAATAAAACTGGAGTTGGTACAGATTTTATCTAAAATATAAAAAAATATAATGAGTTCTAATACAGTTTGAATATTGTACAAAAATAAAGAATATAAAGAAGTCCAACGTTTATTGCTTCCTGCAAAAAGAAAATAAAAATTCAGAATCAAATCAAGTTTTATTCCAGGCGAACATGGTGGCCAAATTGCATTTTTTTTTAATTTTTAAGTTTAATTTTCACATCAAATTGTTTCTCGTATTTTTATTTAAAAATGACAATATTTATATTTAGGTCTAACGAAATTGCTAATATCTAAATTATATACAGTTATAGACGTGATTAATAAAAAGCAATTTTTAAATAATGAAAGTAAAGAAAAAAGTGACAAATAATGAATATGAGATAACGAAATTTTATAAAACAAATACTGTCCAATATTGACCGTACAGTACTACGAAACGCTTTCATGAAATGTTCTTGCTGATTCAGTAACATTGTTACATCACACCATTATCTATACACATCTTGCACTTTGTCATCAGCAAAGGTATTATAAGCTTCTGGCATTAGTTATTGAAATCATATTCTAAAAATTGAAACTGTTGCCTCGTGTTCGTAGGTATTTTGCATCCAAAATGACCTCAAATATTTTCGATCGGATTTAAGTCGGCGCTGTTTCCTGGTCATGAAACAACACAAAATAATTATCAATATTGTAAAAGATATTATAGCACATTTGAAATATACGAGATAAAAGTAAAACTTACTTTTTGCCTTTGACATGCCGCAAAATCATTTTGAAATATGTCTTTCAAACTCGGCCAAAACTGGTCCTGGCTCATCAGTTTTAGCTCGCTTGACAAGATGTCTCAGTTTTAACAGTATCTTTGATTGGAAAATATTCCCGTATAATTTGACCTTAAGGAAACTTGATAATGAGGTTAGTGATATCAGATGGAGAATCTCTTAACACGTCTTCTGACAATTCTGTTCCTATCCGATAAAATACGTTAATATTACGATCTTTCACGTTATACTTTCTTGTCCACTGAAATCACCTCTTTTTCATCTCATAGTAGTGATGTGTAGTCGAAATGACAGAGACTAACGCCGTGGTTTAGTCTAAAGGACACACACTTTATTTACAATTATTTACAGATATACAGTAAAACCCCGTTATTACGCTCCCGCTTATAGCACTATCCCGTTCTTTACGCTCCTTTCATACGGTCCCTAGAATTTTCTATGTAACTCTGTATACTTTTACCCTCTTATAACGCTTCAAATCCCGCTTGTAGCGCTTTTTTTATATCGAAAATTTTGTATCGAAAAGAAATGTAACACTGTAAAGATTCTTTTCTTTCCCTGGTAGGAGGGAATCTTTGAACTCTTTGAAGTGCGGGTCTGTGATACAGTAAGTTAGTGAAAAATGTTGAAGCGGAAATCCCTTTCTATAAGTGAAAAATTGCAAATTCTCCGTAAGTACGACGATAATTCTACACTAAGTCAGAAGGATTTCGCAAAATCTCTAGGAATTCCCTCATCCAGTCTGAGAACAACAATAAAAAATAAGAATGGAATTACCAATGCAGCGAAGGGTGGTTACAAACGTAAAAAAGTAAAGTGTGGAAAATATGAAGATGCCGAGGAAATTCTAATTGAATCGATTCATCAGTCCCGTGATGCATCAGTGCCATTAAGTGGCCCAATCATTCAAGAAAAGGCGCGTGAAATAGCGGGCAGTGCACTAAATCTGCTCCGAAAATATATTAGTGTTGCTCCTAGTGGTATATCAATTGATGTTAATAGTTATTTGAACCGCATTGAAAATGTCATAATTCATAACAGTAGCGCACACACACACGGCAAACCACAATCACAGATTTTTTTAAAGAGGAAATAAGCTCACATTTGCACTATATCTATTTCAGAATCAAGTATCTTTCCTGTAAAATGGTGTCTAAATGTTTCCCCATCTAATAAATCATTTCCCGTTTATAGCGCTATCCCGCTTATTACGCTTGAATGTCATGGTCCCTTGACGAGCGTAATAACGGGGTTTTACTGTATATATTTACAGATCGGACTGGATTCCGAGAATCTCTCTCAAGCTTTCTGTTAGGTCCGTCACTCGGAGAGCGCTAGCGGCGACGCTTTCTGTTCGGTCCGCCACTTGATAAGAGGACAAGACGCGTCGCTGATTGGTCCCCCAATTTGGCCAATGACAGGACAGATTAACTGACCAAGCGAGAGGACTTATCAACTTTGTATCAGTAGGAATTGGTGAGACGATTCGTCACTTAACCTGTATTTGCAATAACACCATTCCATCATTGATATATTTTCTCTTCAGTATTCCGTTTGAGGTTGCTCCCAAGACACATTAGCTTCTTTTACTTTACCTTTAAATTCTCTTTCATAAAAACCTTGAACAATTAAACAGTTATTAGGGAGTTACCCTCCCTCCAAACATCCAAAACAAATAACACATCCTCGTCCCCAAAGTTAAAAATCCTTTTAGCGTCACCTGGTAATAAGTCGGTTTCAACATCAAAGCAGTGATTGGAGGAATGACCTTTGTATTAGGAATGAGTAGAAAAATATTCAATATCCCACACATGTTCAATGTACGTCAAGTCTGACTGAAGACAGACTGACTTGTTAGACTTGGCGGGCAAAGGAAGTGTGTCGACAGCATGCAGGTAGTCCAAGGACCCCTGTGCTCTATGGTGAGCATTATCTTCCTGGAAAAATTGCCATACACTAACCGCTGTAGCCACCCTGGTGGCAGTTCTGAGCGGGCAATCGAAGCCCAACTTTCAATCAGTGGCACAACTCCCCGTGACGATGTCTTTTGCCAAATTTTGTCTTTCCCGGTTCTTTTGCGCTAATTTTTTTGGCAATGAGTGTAGATCGTGAAAAGCATATATTTAGTTATAAAGTATTAATTTCCTAAAACCTTATCTAGAATTAGTAATATGGGGTTATTGAAAACTCGCTAAACTCGCGAAAAGTAAGTTTTAAGACATATTTTCAGGGAACCTAACTCTATTGTGAAGCGAGATATCACCGTATGGAAATAGAACTATTTGGGTGACTTTATTTCAATCAATTTTTTGGCAAAACTCCGTACGCTGGTCCCAAATTACAAAACTTTTTTAATGGCAGATAACAGTATGACTGTGAAGGATACCCATCAAATCACATAAATTACAAAGGATTTCTGTGGCTGATGAGTTCTTAAAGAGGACGAAACGGCCGTCCCACACTCCCACTGTTGATAGCTTAGAGGCGAAATCTTTTGTTTACTTTGGTGCTGTTTTGCTGGTTTATTGATGATCAAATCACATAGTTTTCACTCAACATATTTTAGTATTGTCCGAATACGTGCGACTTCTGACTAATGCGTCACTGGAACTCAGACAGGTAGCTGCTAAATAAAGCCCGGGTTGTTCCACTTTGGTATCTCAGTTTGGCGTGCATCCACATCCCTTCTATTGCCTGATGTTGATGCCAGAATGAACTTGATCGATGAAGTTGTCGGCGTGTACGACTACCTCGTGCTGAAAGACATCGTTGTTCGTGGTGCCTACGTTTGCGTAGCCTCTCCAAGCGTCAGCAGCTAACTGTCTGCGTTCTAGTGGCGCTTTAGTCATAAGTCGCACGTATTCGGACAATACTTAAATATGTTGAGCAAAAACTACGCGATTTGATCTGTAATAACTCTGGCTATGTGTTATCCTTCACAGTCCTAGTGTTATCTGTCGTTAAAAAGGTTTTCATAATTTGGGACCGCCGCACAGTGGGGTATTTGGCCGATCTAGCTGGCCAAAAGTCGATTTCGTAAAATTTACTCTTAAGTAGAAATAATTGCTTCCAAGACACAGTGGAATAGTCCGGGGACAATATTCTACCCCTGCCTCACCCCTCTGCGCAAACTCAGTGGCATGGAACAAGTCTGCACTTGATCGTCTTGTTATTTGCACAAATCTTTTCTCAACGTTCGTTGCATAGGAATACTTTCTACATTGAATATATTTTATTCGGAATATAATTTAAAGCAAATCATTATGGATTGTGATAAAGCAGATAAATGTGCATAAATTTGAAATATTTTTATTTTAAGTATTTTGATTTTGACTCAGATATAGTGTTTTGAAAAAAGTGTGTTTTCTTTGGGTTTTTTTTTAACCAACTTTAACAATCTCGAAGAGATTTGTTATACTTCAGGGTGCGTCCCGGTAATGATTTTTGTTTTAATACAAAGATACAATTCTGCGAAATCAATAAATACATACTACAAAAATGTGAATTTTTCAACCTCGAGTTCATTTTAATTTTAAATTGTCTTAATTTTGATTGAGGATCATCGGATATCAGAATAATGACTCGAAGAGAACTATTTAACATGATGCAGCAACAAAACTTACCTAGCATTAATGAAAAATTGGAGTTTGTCGAAAATTATCTCTGCACTTATGAAGACTATTCAAAGGAACAAAGAAAGAAAATGAAGCACACATTTTTATATATTAAGTCTAAATTGAAATATGGGTGGATGGCAGCACACAAGAAAGACGGTACATTTCTTGAAAAAAAATTGTGACTGATTAGAAAAACCTTTTGAAATTCCAAAAGTAGTACAACAATCGGGACTATGCAAGGAAGTTTTGTAGTGAGTCGTGCAACCTCTTAACAGGCTACTGTTAAGCTCAGATCCTCTTTTAACGGGTATCAGGACATACCCGTTAAATCGAGGAAGAAATCAAAACCTGTCTTAAAGGAAACGCTTGAAATGCTACTTCCAGCTGAACCTTTACGTGTGGACCCATACTAAGATATATCTGAAGATACAGAGTCCTCAGAAGAAATAGAGGTATCTTCTGATGAAGAACCGTGGCACTCAACATCATCCCGCTGATCAATTTTGGTGAATTTATTTTTAATAATTGCATTTTCGTTTTAAAACAAAACATTAAATATAGTAGATTCCCTTTTAACCGGCTTAAATGGGACCGAAGGTAAGCCGGTTAAGCGAAAATCCGGTTAAACCGGAGAACTGAAATAAATTAAAGTTCGGATGTATTTGTCTTATAAATAAATACACAATTAAAATATTGCATAATTTTATTCAATATATTATACTTTAGTATTATAAGTTAGATACCATTAAACATACATACAATACATACTTTCTATTGTCAAGGTCAAAAAGTGCCTATCAATTACTGAGCCGCATTCCACTCCC
>JAFIDM010006943.1:45435756-45446851 GCA_023159025.1 Thereuonema tuberculata | reverse complement strand
TGATGGATAGCAAGACGTTGTATCCATTAAAAAAAAAGAAAAAAAAAGCGTCTTCCGGTTCTGTCTGTTCGTTCATCCGTACCCATGAAACAATCCAAAATTATTATTTTATTATTACAGGTTTGATAATACGAATTAACAAAAATACATTCTGACAAAAAGTCAAATATTATTTACACGTAACTAATTAACTAACAATTATTTATTTAGAATGTGTGAGATTCCATAAAGCAGAAAATAATATACTTTGAATAGTAAAATATTCTAAGAAATGTCGTCAAAAATATATAACTTCCAAAAGAGTTCGTCGTTGATCCCATTGGCGCGAAAAAAAGCAGGAAAAAAAAAGCCTTATTTTCCCTGTTCCCTAGGGGATGACATGATTTATAACCCTCTACACAACTCAGAAACAGAATTAATTGAATGATTCAAAAGTTAAAAGACGCTAACTTGCATTAATCGTAAAATACAATAATGGAAGATGCGCGAAATTGTGTTTCGTTTCAGTTTACAAAAGCGCAAATCTAATTCGTACAACCCCATGAGGTTTTCAATATTTTTCTTCACAGCTTGAATATCTGAGATAATAAAGTGCTGCTTTGTGGTCATTTGCGATCCCGCTATACCTGCTACTGAATTGTGAAACCTCATTCAAATTGGTTTAGCAGTTTTTATTTTTAAGAGAACAAAGAGTTTTACTCTTTGCGCTTTATACAGTAGAGCCCCGATTATCCGCGGAAATGGGTGGCAAGGGTACCACGGATAGTAAAAATCGCGGATAACGCGAAAAAAGACTACAAATGAGGTGTAAATACGAAAAAAATATTTCAGCATAAAAACTATGTTTTATTATACAAAAAACATAATATGTAAAACTTTTAAAATATGTACCGGTACAGTACAGCAGAAACCTTTCTGCAGAGCCTGCCACTCATCCACAAATTCCGAGAAGGCCTGTAGAATTACGATGCACAATAAACCTGTCAGTAATTTTCGACCTTCGCACTGTAGGGCCTATTGTACTTTCCCTGTTGTTGGCTTGCGTTAAAATTGTTTTTTTGATTGTTTTTCTAATTGTTTTTTTTATTTGTTTTTTTTTTTTTGAGGTTCGTAATTAAACAAATTTTTCGTGGCACTCGCGGATAATCGGGGCTCTACTGTACATAATGCATCTGTGTCATCAAATACAGAACACGAATGTAGGAAATTCTTAATTATGTTGATAGAATAAATCAGTGCTTCTATGTACGCTCACTAGAAAGTCGATTCGTCGATGAAACTAGAGAATAACAAAGACATTATTGCATATCTACATTTCTTACAACTATTTATTTTACATGTAGTTGTTCTCGTTCAGTTATTTACCTTATTTTAATCGTTAATCAAACTCTGTATTTTTATTTTTGATGTTTCTAATCATTATTGTTTCTTCAGAAGATCTTAGCTCTAGGTTTCCTGGCAATATGGCCGTGTCACCAGGGTGTAATATCATCGAATTGCTCCAAGCAGAAATCCTGTGCTCCGAGTCAAGCGAAACATTTTCCCGACTTCAAAACCAAGCAGGGATGGTTGGTCTGGCCCCAGGATACGAACGCGTGCCACAAATTCCAATCGCGGGGGAGTTTGAAGCAAAATTGCTTCCATTGGGACGTAGCTTGTTTGTCTTCCCATCTATGATTGACCTGAAGGATAATCTTTGATTCTCCCCTCAAGGAATTTTCTCTGACTGTGAATATTTCGCATAAATTTAGATGCAAGATAAGGAGAAAAAATTAAAGTTTTATTTATTTACAAAAAGAAAATAATCTTTCGTCTTTTGGTTGAACATCTTCATATTTGAACGACCTCAGTTGACGAAACTAATCTCAATTCGAACAAGGTCTTTTCTTGTTTCCTATTAATAACGTAACACTGCAAAGAAACCCATAATTATTTCATAGAGAAATTCATGAGATCGAGACATGGAGAAAGTAACTTAAAAATGTAGTAAAAAACTGCGAAACTAGCTGTAAATATGATTAAATATTTTTATTTAAATCCGTTTTCATGAATTTCTCTAGATAATTTCATATTGGACAGTATTTCTTTTATTATCAGTGATTTACTTCTTTTCTTGATTTTTCTGTCAATCTTTCTTCCTTTTAAATAAAAAGTCAAAACTTCTGTATTCATGTTGTTTTTTTTTCATATTTCATCCATACTTTAATAATAATAATAAACAACTTTGTTTAATAGCATTTTTTGGTTTTCAAAAAGAATAAAGAAATGACACAGAAATAACAAAATATCTGAGCTTTTGTCGGTGAGTCTGGGACGACCGTTTCGTCCTATTTGTATACTCGTCAACCAGACCCACTCACCGATGAAAGCTCAGATATTTTTTATTTTCTGTGTCATTTCTTTATTCTTTTTGATTACTTTGCGGCAAGTTAAATCTTTTGTTTACATTTTGGTTTTGTTTCTCAAGTCTTTTTAATGATTTATGTATAAATAATAAAAAAAAATTAAGAAACCTTTTTAACAGATTTTTATTACGTACCTGTGAATAAGTTTTTTTCCTGTGATTCGGGAAACGGAATCATCGCCGGCATCAATTCCTTTAGTATTGAATTAATACTAAAGAATTAATTATGGAAGATTGTAGGAACATAAATGAATATTTCGTTTTAAACTTTATCTATACATTTAGAATTACAGTTGCATTGGGGCCAAAATCCCGAAATTGCAGTGTTTGCTTCCGAGTTACGTACATTGTCTCTGCTGTCTCCGGCGCACTTACTGCTACTTACGTGCCTTCATAGGATGATTTTCAAAGACAGCTCGTTTCGCATCTCTCTGAGTTTGACTGTTTGTCTTTGTGATGAAACTGATATTGAAGTATTTACAACTTTTATCTTAGTGCGGTAAACTATCAGGTTGAAAACCCTAAAATGTCGGTTTGGAGTGAACGAATTCAAAAACTGAGGTAAAATCTCATATCCAAGTTCATGAAGTTTCCTGCGGGTGTGTTCTGCCGTGTGCGATCTTGCATTATCGTGAAGCAAAATGGGACCTTTTCGATAGTATAGGCTGTACCTTTCCTAGCTTCTGGTGCATTTCAGTCAATTCTATCACGTACAGCTCTGATGTTATGGTTTGTCCCTGGGGAAGAAAGTTCCAATTGATAATTCCAGCCGTGGATCGCTAAACAGTCAAGAGAATTTTTAGTGAGTGAAGGCAATTTAGGAGTTGCTGCTGGTGACGGCGTTCTTATCCAGTCAAGATCTCTTATTGTCGTTCATTAGTCACTTTTCATCGCAGGTTGTAATTCTGTTCAAGAAAGGCTGTCGAATATCCAACATCTCCATTTCGATTCAACTCACAAAACAGGATGCAGAATACAGAATTGCTTCGATCATTGCACTGTAAATTGCTTCGTATTGCCAACTGTAGATAGCATTAGTATCTACCAACAACATTTACCAAAGAACTTCTATTATTAATGTAATGTAACGTAATGTGTGGGTGGCAGGGAAGCCGAGCACCGCGACCGTTGACTTCTATTACGAAATTCGAATACAATTCTAATGTAGATTGAAAGTACATTTAAATATTTAGAGGCAGAAGCATTGCTTACAGCTTTAAGTAAGTGAACTTGAATGATTAATAGATATTGCTGTGTCTACTATGATTTCAATGTTAACTCACCTTAGGTTGTGTGTTTTTATTAGTTATCAGAAACCACCACTACAGGATGCTGATCAAATTAAAGGTTGATCAACAACTAATTATCTCAGGCAACTGAAAATTTAATAACCCGTTGAGACTTTTTACAATCAGCTCCTAATTCATTTCGGCACAAATTGATCTAATAAATAAAGACAGTGGGGAGGGATAAAAAAAAAACCTCATCTTCTGTATGAACTCTTATGGTTATTCGAAGTTGGATAAACGAATTTAAGTTTTAAATATTGAAAAAAAAAAAAAAGCAATACCGATTGGATTATTTATAAAAAAAAAACAAAAAAAAAACAAAAAAAAAACAGTAAAGTAGTATCCTGATGGAAGGCTCATACTTTCACTTAATCTAGTATCGTTGATGCTCTACATCAATGATTCTTAATTTTTACTGAAGGTACAGCTCAAATAAAATATCCTCAAAAGCACCTTTTGATTCTCAAAATATATTTTTTGCACTCCTTATCAAAAATCGTTGAATTGAATTATTTTCTTAAACTTAAGATGTGTTAACAATTAGTCTGATTTTACGTGCATTGATCATTTCACAACCAAAAATACAGCCCAATTAGTAATTTTAGATTACTTGAAAAAACCTCCTCTCGGAGTTGAAACTAGTAGTGTATTTTAATTTGTAAATTAAATGTTTTTAAATTTAACCTGGTGCATGGGCTATATTTTTGGTTGTTAAGATGTATTTCTATCTTTTTTATCGAAAGATAAACAAAGGATTACATATTTATTTTTAAAATGCCGTTAAATTAGTAAGACACAAAAAAAGTAGATCTTTTTAAACCGAAAAGGAAAACTGTTTTTAATATCGCTCACCTTAGATACAAAATCTCCAGCAGATATGCTCATTTGAGTATAACGTAATTTGAATTACTGCTATCCATTCAGGCCTACTCAGAATATTGTATTTTACTGTTATATTTCTGCGCAATAGAGAGTTGACGTTGACATTTCAGCCTAATGTAATTTTATCTTAGATAAACGAGAATTTATTCCCTTTGTTGCTTCCTATAATAATTAGTTCGCTCCTTATTAATATGTAAAGGACGAAAAATGGCGCCTTCCTCTTAAGTATAATTTAGCGGTGAGTCATTTCTCTGTTAAACCATTTAGGTTTAGTGAGGGTCCTGAAAGCGCATTAGTGTAAGTAATAGATGAAGAGAGCTAAGTCAGGCTTAATAAATAAGTCAGATCACCGTCTTCGGGTTTAAGACAGGGAATAGGGAAGTACAAATACAGCGAAATTACGTAATACAACAAATTAGAAGGTAAGTTTCCTTTGAAGACAGCTTTTAATTAAGAAAGCAATTTTGGCTTCGCTTGATTTAACTTCCTTTTATAGAATCAAAGGTGATAGGAAAAAAAAGTAAATTTAAATTAGGATAGATCTCTTTGATTAAAAAAACTCAAAAGCTATTTATCTTGCGTAGTTAAGACCTGATTCATAGGTTTATGCTATGAAATGAAAGATTTCTATTAATTTTGGCAAATATCAGTGGCGGCTCGTAGCTAAAATTAGTGGGGGTGCTGCCCCAGAAAATTTTTAGCCTTTGTTTTAAAATTGTGTGAAAGGAAACAAACATGTATAAAAAGAACCACCAGCACGCCAGGATCGGCACAGTGGAAAAGACAGTGATCTCTCCCCCTTGTAGCCTTGCGTGTAGCTTCCTAGCACGTCAAGATCGGCACTGTGGAAAAGACAGTGATCTCTCCCCCTTGCAGCCTCGCGTGTAGCTTCCTATGTGCGCATGCGCACAACAATCAAACTCCACGCCGCTGTAACTGTGAAGCTTCACAGTTCCATGCAAAGATTTTTGTATCTTTTTCATAAACTGGGGGATAGTTACTGACATTAAGCTTAAGGATTATATCTTGTACAAGTATAAAGAAAGAATTAAAGAAAAAAGGATTCATTATATTAAATGTTATCGATAATATCAAATGGAAATAAGGGGTGCTGCAGTTCCACAGTGCCTATACGCGAGCCGCCACTGGCAAATATTAAATTCGTATGTCAGGAACTAAGGACTAAAAACTGCCAGTAAATGTTATTTAGTCGTGAACACGGCAATTCAGTTATTTATATCTTTCAGGTATTTCTTTATGTATTTTGTCTTAATTTTTTAAAGATGATCGTAATGATGATTGTTTTTAATTCATAATTTTGTTATGCAATAGCAAAGTATGTTTCTTTGTGTTGAAAAAAAGGCTTATACATTACCTTCGTCATAAGATGACAAAACGATATTGAAAGTATATTTTTGAACTACAGCGTCGAATTTTTCAGCTTTTTTGTTTGCTTGAAAAAAAGTGAATCCTTAAATTATTCACCATTGTTTAAATAACTTTTGTTTATATTATTCTTGCGTAAATTATTTCAGATGCTAATTTTGCATATTGGAAGCGTTATACAGATCGCGACACCTGGCAGAGAAAGATAAAACTTGACACTGAATGACAAGTTTTGTTTCTTCAACTTTGATGCAAATTTTGGAAGAGCTTTTTACCTGATTCAATGATTTCTTTGTATTGAACTTAAGTTGCTCTGTATTGAATTCTTTTCAAAAATTTGTTGGCCAAAATTAAATGATATTAATGGCTTTCTCAATATTAGCTCAACGTTTTCAATCTTATTTAATCTAAGCGAAAAACAGAGACACTCAATTCTCAGGAATTATTTTCTGCATCGAATGATCATAGCTATAAATTTGGATCATTTATGGATTAGGGCCACTATTGGCCATCTGGTGATTTTCATCTCTAGTTTAAGGAATTCGTTTCAATAAATAACGGTAATTGCAAACCTTTTATTCAAATACAATCTTTGTAAAGCATCCGAATCATTTTGTATTATCCTAACAATTACTTAATAGTAATTTGCAATATTCTGTTTTGGGTGAAAATGGAGATTGCGGTACCAGACTGTTTTGGTCGAGTTTGGACAAAATGGCTGCCTTGGCACTACTTTTAAGATATGAATTTTAGTTTTTCATTTAATTAGTGTAAAGTAGAATGAGATTTGCAGGTAAGCTTATTTAAAAATGGTTTTGCACGATCTTTTACTAGAAAAACTAACTCTCATCTGGCTAATTGCGATTTGAGATAATAGTATGCACCGTCATGTATCCCTGCGCGGATGTAGACTGTGATTGGCAGGTACCGTATTCTCCGATTTAGTCCTGTTTTGAACTGCTGAATTGATGTTTTTTTTTTTCTCTAAAAGTCTTCATTGCTTTTCTTGAGAAGTTATAGGTGATTCTGAAGACCGTTGGTTAATTCTTTAACAAAAACTTCTTTACGCTGTATTTCTTATCGCTGTAAGTTTAAGAATGTCATTGGACCATTTATGCTGACAACAATTTAAAAAATATTGAACGTGGAAATATTGATTTAAATATTTTGAATGAATATTGACCGAGACGAGGTTGAGAAATAATGAATCAGATTTAAGATAATCATAGTACAGTAGAACCTCATTATAACGGACCCTATTATAACGGACGTCGCTTATAATGGACATTTTTTAAGAAAAATGGCAGCCTACAATTAAGGTGAGCGAAGTGAAAGACCATTTTGTTATTCAATATGTTGAGCAATCGACAAATGAAAATATGTTTGCATATTATGAACACTTACGGCATTCCCGTCAATTATTGACTGCAGAAATAAGCAGCAAACAAACCCTGCAGAAAATAAATTATTTTTTCAAACCAATGAATGTAAGCAATCAACATGAACCAGGACCTTCTTGTTCTAAAAAGTAATGCAGTGTATACGTACACATCTTTTTCAATTCAACCTACTACGTTGAAGGCTGTTTTTTAAGCGATATATAATAAACACTTTTTATAGCTAACTATGTACTTTCATTTATGTACACCCTGCTGCATTACACCCCTATAAGAATTATTTGTTATAAACCGGACTTTCATTAAAACGGACAACTTTCAGCCCCTATTAGTCCGTTATAAGGAGGTTCTACTGTATTATAGTTATTTAATAATTACGTAAACTTTGGTGGAATATGATTTAACAATAAAATTATGAATGAAAACTTGGCATTTACGTTTTCCACTTCATTCTAACCACCATTTGCAATTGTAATATTGCAAATGTATTTTTCCGCTTATCACAGTTATTCAAAACAGCGGTTTTCAACTTTTTTTTTTGACTCGCGAATACCATCTAAATAAAGAAGGCGTAGATCAAATCAGCCGAAAAATAAATAAATGTGTATAGGCTACTTCGAACAGCCCACAACGGTTGACAGCTATGTAGTTTATACTCTAAATTGATTGAGATGTCATTACAGAATTTTTACTGCAGCTAATTGGATACCTTAGGAAACAAGCTTTTAAGAAATTTGAGTCAAAATGATTCCTACGTAATTAGGAACTCTTCTATTCCACTAATGAATTCCATCTTCATGACTAGCAACTAAACCACAAATTTTCAAAATGGGAAGAGAGGTTGGATTAAAAACTTTTCGAAGCGAAAGTGAAAAAGACATAAGAATTCATGGCCAAAGTAAGGTTAATAAATAGTTCTGCATTTAATTATTGGAACTGTCAATAAGGACTTACCTGCAGCCTTACAGCATTTGGTTTGTATCAGAATACTTAACTGATTTTTATTAAAAACAAGGTAGTGATAGCGATTAGTAAACCAATCACAATGCTTCGCAACATCTTCTCATACGTATTAGATAATATATTTGATATAGCTTTAATTTCCTTATTATTATAAATGTGATTGTTGCGAATGCAAAAGGCGCAATTGTTGCGATTATTGTGATTGTTGAGCTAATGATACCTTCCACAGACGGACAGACAAAGCGGGAAGATAAGTCTTCTGATACTTGTATCAGAAGACTAAAAAAGTGCCAAGTAAAGCTTCAAATAAATATATAAATAAATAAATAAATAAAATAATACAGAATTCTTTATTATGTAGTCCGGAAACAGGAAATCAAATACTTTTCCAATTTCATTGTGAATTTATTTTGCAGTGCCACCATCGGCAGAACGGTTTTGTAGGTTTGTCCGAGGTTGGTCTTGATGAACAAAATGATCGACAGAATTGACGTAATTGATGTAGTTGGTGGTATATTAATCAATGTATCTTCATGAAAAACAAATTAGAAAGAAATTTAACATGCTTTTTTAAACTTCATATCAATTCTTTAAAAAAAAAAAGAAATTTTAAATGTTTATATCACGTGCTCAGATGTTTTATTAATATTAGTAAACAATTTGAAGAAATTACTGAAGCGTAGATTAGCAGATTAAACTTGTAATCACTCTTACCCGCCGTCTTTGGATTATATGTTCTTCGTATCCTACAAATTTTTATTTATTTCTCAATTCGCTAACAATCCTACACAACCTTCATTCCAATGCACAGATAAAAGTTACGAGAATACGGAATAAAAATATAAACAATGATCGTCTCTGATAAGTGAGCTGTTTAAAATTGTTGTTGCGTTGAGTGTCATTTATTGCTCAATTAAATTATTCTGTTCTAATTTTATTATTCTTCCTACAAATCAGCCTTAATAAGCGTATTTAGAAGTTGCAATTGGTTTATTTTTTACTGGGAGATTTCTTCAATGAATGGTTCTTGTGTTAGTGAATAAAAACACGTAGTCTCTGGTTGCATCGCCTTGAATTTCATGTTAATATTAATGATGTGTTTTTTCCGCCTCAATAACAAAAATAAACTCTTTGGGAATAAGATTACAAGACAGAGATGGGCTCCTTCAAGGCGATTTGCAGCTCTACAACGTTGCCCAACAAATGCTATATTCATGAATTCGTCCCAGTTAAAAGACGTATAAAACTTCATTATTGTAGAACTACAAACCAGTCCTTCTGAACTAGATCAAATTAAAAGTCATTAAAGAAAAAAGAAAAAAACGAAATAAATTGGTTTTCCCCTGCGTATTTTTTTCCCTCAAATCTGATTTCCGAATGGTGTACAAAGTTTTGTATCGTTTTTTGAGAAATTTAAAAATTTCCGTATTTTAGTTTACTAAAAAAAATGGCGACCGCGACCTGACTGTTCTATTTAATCAAGAAATAATGTAAAATAACTTACAACACGATATCAAAAGAATATTTTTTTAAAGTAGCATTTTTAATACTTTGATATATAATAGAAATAGATAAATACTCGAATAATTGCAATAACTCAGGATTAAAAAACTGAAAGTATTTAGCAAAAAATACTGCCCTCTGCTGGTCTATTTTAGAAACGAATATTTAACTGGGCCAGAATAAAACAAGATAGACTTGAAGTCACTTGCTTACAAACAAAGATTATCTGTTTTAATGTTTAGAATTTATAGCTTCATTTCAGTTGGGTTTGCCAGCCTTAATTTCTGCTTCTTGCTCCTAGGTATTTTGTTCATATATTTTAATGAAACTAATTTCAAGCTGGTTTAATAAGATTTCAGTTAATTCAGATAACAGGGTGAGGAGGTAGAGTTTTGTTTTACCTCTGCCTTCATTATGATGTTCTCATGGCAGCCATGACGTAAGCATTCGAAAGTAAGACTAGACTTTACTAACAAATTGTAAATTTAAATACTAGAATTAAAAGGGAATTGTCCGCTGTATTCATTAGTCATTTCGTAGATTTTAGATAACAAACTATAGAATTACCCGTCCTACAATATAACTTCAAAGTATCGCATCTACATGACAGATAGACTCACAACAGTAATACAAATTTAGTAATTAAAATATATATTTTCCTATATAGATCCTTTTTTTTGAGGGATTTCCGGGATGAGATTATCTCGATATTTCGGCCCGGTGCCTCGGGCCTTCTTCGGGAGATGTATCAATTACATCAAGGTATTGATATATTACATATGGTATCAATTACATCACGGCGCGAATGAATAACTCATCCGAGAAACTAACATCGGAAGTTGTTAGATTTGCGCCCACCTTGATGTAATTGGTCTATACACATCTCCCGAAGAAGACCCGACGCACCGGGCCGAAATATCGAAAAATCTCATCCCGGAGTGGGGAAATCCCTCAAAAAAGAATTCTATATAATATCACGTCCACTCCTTCTTCAGAACCAAAATATATATATTTTTAATTTCTAACAGTTTCTGTATCAAATCAACAATCCATTGTCTTATTGAATTTCAGTTGAATGGGCTTAGAATTGCTTGAATCAGATCATGCATTTAAAAAGAAATCTGACGTTGATATTTGTTTCCTAGTGATGCCAGATGTAACTTAACATTGAAAGGAAACGTATTTGGAAATTAGAATTTTTCTTTCGATTTAATATACAAAATCAAAATTGCACAAAATGTAGAAATTCAAGATAGGAATTTGTTTTTAAT
>JAFIDM010006943.1:45386774-45435656 GCA_023159025.1 Thereuonema tuberculata | reverse complement strand
GGTTATCTTGACACTGAATTCAAGTTAAGAATCTTCTCTATTCAATATAAAAAATGTAGCCCAATTCAATAACAGTGTATCTTAAATAAGTACTGTCTAACACATTTATTTTGACGATCCCGTTTGCGCGAGAATTACGAAATTCTCGAGATCTCGCCATTAGCCTCTTCAGCAGGTCTCAAGAAATTTAGTATTTTTAATGTCCGTCACTAGGAAAATGCTACATAATGAATTTATTGTTTGTTTATTGACTGATTTCAATTTATTAAAACTGTATTAAAATGAAGTAAAAGTCTCATGCATTTCCCCGTATTATAATTCATTTAAATATTTCAATATATTGGGAGAAGTCATGGATAGAGACTATTCTCGCGTAAATTACGTGAAATCACGTAAATACGGGATCGTCAACTTCCATGAGTTTGATAATAGTAGAAGCGAACAAGTGACTCACAGGATTGGGTTGAGTTTTTTTTAATAATCTTTTAAAATTTTCGCATTCTTGAGTTGAGTAAAATTTAAGATTTCCGGATTAGTTCTTAGAAAATGCAATATAAGGTAGTAAGTTCGATTGGCTAAGTTTAATAACTTACAAATACAGTATACTCTCGATATCTCGAAAACCTTGATATGTCGAAAAATTATTTTTCCCCCCGAAATTACATATTCATCTAATGTTAATTTTAATTCTTATATCGAAGAGTTTTCACTCAAAACCTTGTTATGTCGAATACTTTTCGAAGTAAAAAATGAATTTTTCCGGAAAAATCGCCGTTCAGTTGTGTTGAAGCAAATAGAGGTATTTTTCCAAGAATCTCTCACACCCTTCATTATCTCTCTGGCCACGATCCTGGTTTTTTTTAAAGAAATTCTAACAATGTAAGTTCATTGTATTTTACTAATTCTTTTCAATTTAATGTTAATTATTTTCGACTATTTTTAAAAATTAAAATTATCATTGCTATATTTAGACTTATTGTCAACTATTATTACATATTTAGAGTTATTGCCAACTAACATTAAAAATTTATACTTATTCTCATCTATCAAGACTCTAATTTTTAGAATATTATTCCGTATCTTGTGTTTTTACGTGAATTTTTATGTTTTGGTTATGACCTTGTTATCTCGAAAACTCGCTACCTCGAATTTTTTTTAGCGTCCCTTCGACTTCGAGATATCCAGAGTATACTGTACGAACATTTTTTCTTGATATTGTTTTTATATAAATATAAATCATAAAAATAATAAAATTATAAATAAAACCTTAAAATATTGCATAAAGTATACTTCCTGTTCTTTCAGGAGCGACGTATTTAAAGCCTAGTTTTTGTTTACAATAGGAGATGGTACTTTGGGAGTCCTCATAATGATGGTTATGCTAATTGCAGCAAAATTTCTACTTATAAATTCACTTAAGTGGGTCCGGTAGCCGAGTGGGTTAGGGCTGCGGGTTGGAGGTGGCGGGTTCGGTTCTCCGGCCTCGGCGGAGCGAGGGAATTTTTCCACGCTTCTTTCTCCTCCAAACGGGTCCTAGGGTCTACCCAGCCCTCTCTAGAATGGGTACCGGGTTTCTTTCCCGGGAGTTAAAGGCGGGCGGGCGTCGGGCTGACCCCGACCTCAACTTCGTCCCGTTATTAGGTCGTGAATGCTGGAGCCTACCCTCCAGCCACCCCACAGGCCTGTAAGTGGGATACTTTAACTTTTTTAAATTCATTTAATCTGTGAATTTTCATCAATAAATAAATAAATAATTTTATGTTTATTAGTAGAATTTGATCAGAAAAAAAAAATTTCTTTATGTGTACAATCTGTCTTTAACTTCTTTTTTTTTTTCTGGGTTTGTTTATTTCGGAAATTAATATTAGAAAAACTATGCAAGAGATTTTACCCTTAAATGTTTAGATTATAACTTTTTTTTTTTTTTTAATTCTAAAACTTTAAGGAAAATTCGATTAAAATTGGGGACTGGATAGTTCGAATTATTGAAAATATTTGAAAAACTTCCATTAATATGAATAAGTTACAGACATGTAAGGGCGCAGGTATAAAATTAATCGAAGAAATATAACATTATTTATAGTTTTCTATTGTAACTTCTTTTGTTTAGATCTAATGGGAGTTACAAAGCAAGGTCACAACCAAATATCAATTATTATTTTTGACAAATAACTTGTTTAAGAAGAAATAAATCATTAGATAAAGTAAAAGCTTATAATCTATGATATTTAGTGAAAAAAATAAAGGTAATACTACAGTGAAATGTTGTTATCGTTGCCAAGCTTCTATGGAGACAGCAAATCCGAAGTTGCTTTTCAAGTCAGTTTACACAAGAAATGCATTTACAGCCCATTACACGAGATCCTTCTTACAGGAATACACGAATCAAAGAAATACTACAATAACGTCTAATATTCTCTTTACCAATGAATTTCTTTGGAAATAAATTATAGGATCGATTTTTTTTCTCCGTCCCAATTGATCTAACGCGATGCGACGTCTAGCGGAAATCATATTTATTGGATGAGATTTGAGTTTTATATGTGAATCATCTGAAATAATGGTTCACTTTAGAAGACGATTCGAATAGCATAAACAGATAACGAAATGATCGGCAAAATAACATACAGTGAAGAAAAAAAGAATCAGAAATCGAAAAAAATCAGAAAATTTATATGAGCTTATTAACTCTTCATAGGTTCGCAAGAGGGCGCCACCATTCATGTTAATTTTTATGGCAAGTTTTAGAAGCTAACAGAATCCATTTAAAAACTGATTAAACACAGGAGATTTATAGGTAGGCGTGGGAATGGCACCACCAGAAAAACTAAACTAAAAACAAAATACACATTAAAAATAAAATAAAATAAATAAAATTCTTGTGCTGCCCTCCGGCAGCCTCTAAGAAGTTTTTATGCGGCATTAAAATAAGAAAAGCGCCTAAAAAAGTGGATTAACACATTAAAAGGGAATTAACGCATTAAACATTAATATTCCATTTATATTTAAAGAAAGTAATAAAGATGATAATTCACTTTTTATTGGAGAATGCTGTAGTTTTTTTTTTGTTTGTTTGTTTTTTTTTTTAAGTAACACTATGAAGTTCGTTGAATTGCTAAAATGGAATAAAGTACAGAGGCAGAGATCTAAGCCTTTGTATGCACGTTTCTTTTACTTATATATATAAATTTTATAAACTTTAATTTGTTTTTCCTCTTTAACTATAAGCTAATAGTCTACGTAATCGTAAAGATTCTTTAATCGTACCAACTGACTGTTAATATTTCTTTAATATTTGTACTAGTTAAATGTTATGTTCAACTAAAGTAATCCTATATTTGCGAAGGACAGTTAACGAGTTCTACGGTTTTGTTTTTTTGTTAAACACAAGTTGTGCTATGTACAATTCATAGTAACTTATGCTGATTATAAATTAATGTTAGTAGAAGTACTACTAATGGCGTAGTAACATCGTTGTTAGTAGTTATTGCTAGTATTGGTTTGTGATAGAAGAAGTAAGAGATTGATCTATAGCAACATAGTTTATGGACGAGTCTCGTGAACACCACGTCAATGAAGGATCCTCCCAGTGTTGTAGGTGATTTGTCAGATGAGAGAGATGCAAGTCAAAGTCATTGCGCATAACTCTTAAGAACTTTTCATTGTCGCGCTTCGATACGTCCATGTTGAAGTCACCGGTTAGTTAGATGGGTATATCGTTGCAGCCGATATCTATGTAGATACCGGTTTCGTGGCGTAGTCAGCGAAAGTCGTAGAGATTTTAGACGTTCAGTATTTGGGATCGAACGGTGGCAATTTCGGCGGATGATCTGGATATTTTGTTAAACATAACATATACATCATAGTTTCATTAGTTAAATCGTAGAAAGCAACTTATATACTGTACAATAAATTATACTTAAACTGCAGTATAGCATAAAATTAGAACTTTGTTTATTCCATTCTTTTACTATTCAAAGTTCACATAC
Organism: Thereuonema tuberculata; assembly: GCA_023159025.1. Lineage (NCBI taxonomy): Eukaryota > Metazoa > Arthropoda > Chilopoda > Scutigeromorpha > Scutigeridae > Thereuonema > Thereuonema tuberculata. The sequence goes on along the minus strand of JAFIDM010006943.1, from coordinate 45,431,667 downwards.
ACACACACACGCACAAATTGTATAGAGATGTTTTATGTAGTAACGTTAAATATCTCTATTAACTTTCACTTTAGTTCAATTCACAAATAATAATTTCTTGAGATTAAGTTGTTTGATGCACAACTGTACTGTCCAAAGTTCTTAATGAATAGTAAAAAGTTCAAGTCATTGAAAAGTTCACTTTCCTTAAATCTATACTAATCTTCTATAGATATATTTTTTATAGTTCCTCCGAAGCTTTATTTATGTTCCTTTAAATATGTCGTTCTATCATACAAGTCACTTGAACGTTAACAAACTAACGATGTCCTATGTCTTGCACTGAATATAAGAAAAGAATATATAGAACTTACTTTCTCTCTTCTTATTCAAAATCCGTTATTCACAATGTGTCATACTTCTCCTATTAATATAACAACTTATCAATCCTTTTCTGAAAGCAGAACATCTCTCTCTCTTCCTCAAAATGGCGTACACGATGACGTAACTTAGGAATCCTGAATTCTATCAGTGATATCTTCGGTATTCCTATTGATACTCAAAACAAAATAACAAAATACAATTATTAGTATTGCTCCCATCAAATAAATATCATGTTATATAGTATTCAATAAAATTCCCTTATGCTATTCTGATGGAATGATTGGTATATCCATCCATGTTAAATGAAAAAGTTTTCTTCTTTTTTCTTTTTTACCAAGAATACTTCAATACCATCTAGCATAAACAATTCACAGCATCCAATTGCTCTCTTGATTTATCAATAGGTCATCATCCACTTGAGTACTCATTGTTTCAGTTATTGTTCGTTTTACATCAATTCATTATACAGCATATCAGAATAATTGTTCGCTCTTCGTCTATATGTCTCAGTACGACTTTAGATAAATCCCATATTTAGACCACAACAGGTCACACACATCACATACGTGTCCGTTCTTCAGAAACAACTTTTCCAACTCCGTAGTTGCCTTGTTATAAAGCTGGCGATACGTCTCAGGCCTAAGTAATCTTCTTGTTCTTGTCTAGATCCAGAATGCATCGGCGATGTAAAGGTTTGAGACGTTATACATTCATTATCCAGCGGATAATTGTGAATTCCTAACTCGTGGAAGGAATTGCGCAGTGATGAGAATGAAAATTTTACGGAGCTAACAAGTTGCCCATGATTGGCCCCTTCTTGGATGACCCTGTTTGACTTTTGTATATGTATTGTGAGATTTTTATTGTTTCTACACATTTGATAAGGACTGCGTGCAGGAGTCGAAATTAATCACGTATGACAATTATATGTTTTAAATATGTAAAGTTCCCATATTTCTTTTGTAGATCCCTCCTTCTACAGCCTCTACCATTAAATATTTCCAACATCACAAATTTAAATGTAAAAAAACTACATTTAATACTAAAGCAAATTTTCAAAAAGATTACGTCTTTTCTTTTTCAAGCCTAAAAATAACAATAATAAGTTGAAGAACAATTAAATTCCTCGAGAAAATATTAACAATATCATTTACTTACAATCTTTGACATGATATAGCTTAACAATTCAGTTCCTTGATTGTAACCTTATTATTACATTTTGTGGACATTTTATCTACAAAACTTTTAGCTAATCTTATGAAATATTTCTATATTTCAATACCATCATTCCTATTTATATTTTTTCTTTTTGTGTTCCGGATAAACATACTTTCTATTATCTTTCTTAGCTTGGTGTCTCTTTCAATATATAAAATTTGTATCTCGTTGTTAATGCAATGATTTCTGTTCACACAATGTTCTGCCACTTCTGATTTTTCAATGTACTTGTTCCTAATGCTGGAACATGGTTATATCATGTCAAAGATTGTAAGTAAATGATATTGTTAATATTTTCTCGATGACTTTAATTGTTCTTCAACAACTTATTGTTATTTTTAGGCTTGAAAAAGAAAAGACGTAATCTTTTTGAAAATTTGCTTTTGTATTAAATGTATTTTTTTACATTTAAATTTGTGATGTTTGAAATGTTTTAAATATACCAATATTTTTAATTTCTGTTTTTTTTTTTCGTTTATTCTCCATAAATAAATGATGAAGTTACAATGGTGGAATAAAAAACCGAGGAAAGAGAGGGGATTAAAATAAAAAATAAAAAATAAAATTAAAAGATGGGTTAGTGGGTTTGCATTGAAAATACTGTCTTCCCAAGCCAGGGGGTAATCTTCTCTCTCCGTTCAGTGTCTTGGTTGTTTTCAGAATCCAGTGGGTCTCAAAGTGATATTCTGTAAGAATAGTCTTGATTTGTGAAGATGTTTGAAGAACCAAGAGACACAATGAACACGCACAAACTAAGCAAAGGATTCGCACCCCCGAGCTGTCATCGTGAAGAGACTGGGACGGATCGTTTCGCCCTTATTAGGACTCATCAGCCAACCAAACTCCACCGATAACAAGCTCCGAAGGTGCGAAAGGTTACCCATCCCGGCTCTTGATCCCAAGAGCGGGACTTCTCCCCACAGAAATCCAAAATAAAAATTAATAAAAATTAAAAATACAGTATTTCCTTGGCCTGCAACTCGCAAAGCACAAAAGGAATTTAATAACAGCCTTAAATAAGGTGTAGTTTGGCTGGCCGATGAGCCCTAATAAGGGCGAAACGGTCCGTCCCAGTCTCTTCCCGATGACAGCTCGGGGGTGCGAATCCTTTGCGTAGTTTGTGCGTGTTCATTGTGTCTCTTGATTAGTTCACTCCGCACGTTAAAGAACGTTTAATAATGTTTGAAGAACATTGGCGGGGTTTTGATATTCAATTGGTTGAAGGTGGTGTAGGGGATTATATGAGCCGAGATATAGTGATAGAGATTAGGTTTGCAGGGATTACGCAAATGGGCAAAGCTTTAACCTTTGGTTAAAGCTTTATATATAGCTTGATAAATTCCGTGCTGATTGATGCTTATATTATTCACGTGTTTAGTTTCTCTTCAAATACCTGAATAGTGCAACTCCTTCCTGAGTCCTAAGATTCACATGTGTGTTGTGTCGCCCATAATAACTTTTAAACCAATGAAAGCATGTGTTTCAGACAAAAGACGATTAATTTTTGTATCTGAATTTTATTTTCTGTGTGGATCCCCGTGAAGAAACTTGTGAAGGCGAAAAAACAAAAACCATAGACAAGCATCTTATCCACTAATCCTCTAATAAGAAACAATGAATTTATATTGATATCCAACAAAACATGATAATCCATTTAAGTCCGTGTAAAGATTTGTTTAAATTTAACTGGATTTAGATGACTCGTTACTTGCGAATTTAATTAATTTTCAGAAAAAAAACAAGATAGCGATTAGTAAACCAATCACAATGCTTCGCAACGGCCTTTGATACGTGAATGAAGAAAATTATTCAAAAGTTAATACAAAACGCCTACTTATAAGTAAGCGGAGTGAAAAGTCGGTTGCGTGCAAATTAAAATATATTTTAACGAAGACATTTTAACATCTTCGGCTAAATTAGAACCAAGAATTAAATCTCAAGCTCGTCTCACCTTTAAGAAGCACCATCAGGTATGGAACGTGTCTCGACGCAGTCTATTCTAACGTAAAGGTGGCTCAATCTGTACTCACTATTTATATGGAATAATCGTCATTCTTAGCTCTTGTTAATAGACTGAATTCAATAACTTTTGAATAATTTTCTTCATTCACGTATCAGAATCCGTTGCGAAGCATTGTGATCGGTTTACTAATCGCTATCGCTACCTTGGAGCTGAGTTGATACTTGCCCACAAACAGACAGACAAACCGAGGATATAAGGCTTCACGGTATCAGAAGCCTAAAAATAGGTCACTTTTCTTGTCATTTGTATTCAAAAACTAAACAATTTAATGAAAATAGATTATATGTTCTATCAGAACCTGGGTTTTTCTTGGAAATTCATTTCAATTATTATTCAGTTCCCTCAAAATGCAATATAAATTATGTAATATTCATGTGTTTATCAAATAGAGCTTCTACTTCCTGAGTCCTAAGATTGTACATGTCTAATCATTTTGTGTGTCGTCCATAATAACTTTTAAACCAATGGAATTATGGGTTTCAGACAAAAGACGATTTAAATGTGACAGTTGATTTAGCAAAAAGTCTTGTTCCATTTAATACCTTTGAGAGCAGAGAAAATTTTGCACCTGTTGCTGGTCATAGGACACTTTACATTAATTGGAACCGAATAAGATAAATTTAGGAATGTTTTGTAAATAAAATTAATCATAATTAAAAGATGAACACAAGTAAATGCAAATTTATCATGAAAGAATATCATACCTAGCTTTTTTTTAAGTAAATATTTCTTTTCTTGGAATTATTAACAGGAGGCAAGTTTATAACCTCTTCAAGTTTTTCTGTCTTGATGGTGCCTTTACTCTTTTTTTTTTCTCAGATCTTCATTACTGTCCTCTGCTTTGGGATCAATACCATTAAATTCTATAGCTTCTCTTTCGTCTCGGCTCCTCTTGTTGTTGCGTAGTCTCAGCAACTTTTGTTGCTTCTAATTCATTGAGTTCTTCCTTCATCTTGATGAAAGTCAATCATTTCTTCAATATCGTGCTCATCAATTTCTATTCTGAATTGTTCACCAGACTTTCCTATTTTCTTCAGTCAAGCATTCAAAAGTTTCGTTCTTATAAACTATGCAAAAACTGCGGTCATTTTATTCTTCTTGGGAATTAATTTTCTATAATCTCTTCTCTTATTTGTGTAATGTATCCTTTGATGTAAGTATAGTCTAACTATTATTAAAGGCGAACGCAATGGGTGTCTTCTCTTGCGGAAGACTGTCGTTAGGTTGCGTGCGAGTAAAGTAGCTCCCTGACATTCAGTGAAATTTTTCTCGAAAATAACTCGCAATTTTTCCACGGCCCTTTCAGAATAATTTACATAAATTAGGGCCCGCATGCTTAAAAACGGAATTTACAAAATTATTATTCAACATATTCTATTAACACAAAAGTGATTATTGTACAAAAATTAAGTATAGGACAAAGTAGACAATATCTAATAAAAGATATCAAAGACTATTTTAAAGTTGATTTGTCCACAAATAGCTCTTCCTGACGCTATTCTGATACTTTGACGAGAGTGCCGCATTAAAGGTGCGCTATACTTAATGGCCAAGGCGCTAGACTTAATGGACCGCCAAGGGGTTTGCCATATTATATCTTATTACATTATTTTCCACAATTTGTTAATTCGTTGTTTGAAATAAAAACACGAATAAGTAGACTTTTTTTTTTTTAATTCTATTACATTAAAGAGCGTGGCCGATGCCCTCTGCCTCGGGGCGAAAATATCTTCATCTGGCCTATAACTGAGACATCAACGACAACATACATTCATTATGAAAAAAAAAAAGAAATACTTAAAAGACAACAACCCAGCATTGAAGCTTTATTTTCAAAAATCACTCTGAAACGTCCTATGTGAGTAACTGAATAATGTCGTAAATGTCAGAAGGTGTTTCTTTTAAGTATTTCTTTTTAATAATTTAACTTTTATTATATTTTATTTTGTTTAATAATACAAATGTGGGTTCAGTCGTTTAGGCACTGGGTCTGGGACATGAGGTGCCCGGGTTCAATTCCCAGCGATGGTCAGGGATTTTTCCCACGGGTGTTTCTCTTCCAGATGGACCCCAGGGTACAACCAGCCCTCTGTCAAATGGGTATCGGGTTTCTGACTCGGAAGTTGGACTGACGGACGTCGATTTGACCAACCTACCTCACTAGTCCCGTTGGTCGAGAATGCTGGAAGCCTAAATCTCCCACGCAACCAAGAGTTTGAATGGCCTATAGTGGAACCCTTACCTTTCCTTAACAATCTATATAAAACTAAGATCTCTGACCCTCCATTCTGTCCCAATTACAATACAAAGCATGCCAACAATGCTTATTTTGTATAACAACGTAATGCTTTCCAATTGAAAATGAATTTGTTTTTTCTTTAAATACAATTAGTTTGCTGTTAAAAATATGTTTTGAATAGAATCTGTAGAATATATTAACGATAAATTAATTCAATGATGGTAGCTTGAATCGCTTTTGTTGATGTACGCATCCGCCGTTTGTAGGCTACTTTTGTCAGAGGTCTATTGTTCTTTCCGACAGGGTGCCTCTGAAAGAACAATTTGAAGAACTTCACAAAAATCCCGGCATCTACTTAGTAGATGTAATTTTTTTTAACTTCAATTAATTTTTTTAAATTAAAAGTAGATCAATTTTAATTTTTTAAAACAATATGCTCAATCCTGTTAATAATTTAGTAATAAACTGTTATGTGCAGTAAATGTAATGGATGAATGTAGACTGTTAATAATACTAATTTCTGATCAATTTGTTTTAATTTCTTTTTTTATTCTACACGTGATTTATGACGGATAACATTTTAGATTTTAATATTGTAAAATTTAAGGTTCAACAATTCCAATTCCAACTTTATTATTTTATGTTTACGGAATATAAGATTTTTACGAAAAATCCATTTATGCGAACCATTCCCTGCGATCGTCTGGTTACGGCGCTCTACGTTATTGATCACTCTGTTCTAGAAACTTCTCAATTTAATATTAACAAGAAACCTCACATCTTGCGTTTACTCTATTTATACATATTTGAAGATCTCTTCCTTCGAAATTTTGCGATGTAATATAGGCTGGGGATCAATAATAATTCGAATGGCAAATTTTGTATTGTGTTCAGTTGACGTTCGAAAATAAGTCCTAGTTATTGTCTTATTGGAAAATTCTATTTCACTCTTCATTTCGTATAAACGTTCTTGTAAAACTTAATTGATATTAATTCACTTGAAAATATTCCCCTTCCAAAAAAAAAATCTGATTTTAAAGAGTTGTTTTGTTCAAAAATTAAAAATAAATAAATAAATAAATAAAAGAATTTGTTGTTGTGGCTGTTTTTGATACAACTCAATCGTAAATGCCGATTTTTTTTTTTAATCCAAAATTATTTTTCCTGTCGATCTTAACTGTACTAAAATGAATTGGAAAGTAACATTTAATATTAAAATTTTAAAACTTCCTATAATAAAATAATAATAATAAAATAATATAATAAGGTTACTTAAAATAATAATAGTAATTTCAAGTTTTTATGTTACTAACGGAAAAAACAACGGAATGCACAAATTCGTAAATTTGTTTGCTTTCACGCATTGAGCCATCATCGACAGCAATCTGGTTACTAAAAACAAGCAAAAAAACAGTTTGCTAAAATTTAGTAAAAGCAAAAATATGTCAAATATCAGAGAAGAAAATATGTTTAATTATTTACTAAATGCCCTCTTTTTATTAAAATGTTGTACCAGTGGCGTAAAGGTGTTGTTGTTGTTTTTTTTTTTTTTTTTTTTTTTTTTTTTTGAGGTGGCAAGACGATTAATCAAAATGCCGCAATACAGCTCGAGGGAGTTGTTTACTACCAAAAAAAAAAATTTTCATATTCATAAAAAACAATGAGAAGTACTCCATTTTACCAATAACTTTTCAATAAAGAACGTTTTATATGTTTAAGTGCTTTCCAGGACCGTTTCCCAAGCAACCCCCTTCCCTAGCTACGCTACTAGCTTCTACTTCCTCATAATAACACTTGTTGTCGTAATTACGACACTGTCAAAGCAATACGTCATAGCTGCATTGATGCCATAAAAATGTAATTTTTATCTAAATCAATAGGAGATATTTTGCAATACTAAGGGTTGTTAGGCAAAAACTATCCAAATCTCTATTATCTATATTAAAAATACTTCTTTTTAATGTTTGTCCAAGGATAAGCAACATAAACTGAATTAGATTAGATACGAGACGTCTAATAAAAACCAGTTATTCTTGAGAATATAAACAATAATATAAACAAGGTTTCGAACAGCTTCGCAGCAACTATTTGGCGACTCTTTTCCTTTTTATTGATGTTAGAGACTGGTAGCGACAACCAACAAAAAAAAAAAAGCTCCCTTTTGAAATTTCGGGAGGGGGCCAAGTTATTAAACTAAAAACATGACGACGGCGCCTCCATTGTGCCATTCATACCATCCTTGCTGCAGCGCTGGGTTTCAAACTACAGGTAGCAGAGATGAATAGATTTATTCTAAAAAAAAATAAATAAATAAAGATGCCAGGTACCGGCGAAATAAAGAAAAAATATTCGGCCAGAAATTGAACGATTTCCCCAACATTCCGTGAAATCACTATCCAAAGAAAAAAAAAAAAAAAACAGAACGATCTCCGAGGATTGTTTCAAGTGAAACCTTATAAACGAATCATAGAAGTGTAGTAGCAATTCTCCGGACTAAAAACTAAATATAATGTTTTAGCCCATGAAAAAACAAAAGTTTTAACAGTTTACTATGACTACGTGGAAACTTCCATGAAAGAAGCGGCCAATCGTGAAACGTTCCATTACTAAACTACACTTCCTTCATATAAAAAAAAAAAAAAGGTGGAAGATTCAGCATTAAATATGAGTGGTAGTATTTATAATTAGTATACATTTTAGTAAAATTTAATTATTTCTATTAAATACAATATTAACTTAATCCTAATCACGAATTCATAGAGATGTGAAGTTTTTAAGAAAAATTAGCAACAATTTCAAGACCAAGGGAATCTCAAGAAAATTTGAAAGACCTGTGAAAGCCTCAAGTGACTACAAAACGAAAAAAAAAATGGATTCTCTTCAAACGTTTTTGAAAAGCAAATTACTTATCTCTTTTTATCGTTTATTCAGCTGGTATGTGTTTTTGTATTGTTTATGTATCATTTAGTGTAGGGAATATCTTTTTATTTTATAAAGTGTGATTTCACTGAAAAATTCGTTAAAAAAAATAAAAGTATCAGAAATAACAGCTTTTTTCAGTCGAATCGTGTCTCACTCATCTAATTAGAGCTCAAAAAAAGAACTCTTATTGTTTCGTAAGTAATGTATTACTTACATTTCGCAAATAATACAGTAAGAAAAAGTGAATAAAAAATATTATTCGTGGTAAAATGAGTGCCAAATGTGCTTTTAGTTTTAAATATTAATTGAGTTTTATTTAGATAGTTTATTTACAAGATTGACATAGAAATTATTCTGTTTTATTATTAGAAAAATGAAGCAAATTAATGTCCTATCTACTGGTGATTCGTATAATTTATTTTAATTCCAATATCTTGATTTGTAATGATGTGTGCATATTCAGCATTTCGGTTGGCAAATCTACAAATGCATTTTTAATTTTTTTTTTTTAGGATATATAAATAAAAGCTAGAATGAAATACGAAAAAAGTTTTGATATCACATAGAGCTAAAAATCTTATGATGGTAAAGAAAAAAAACAAAACATAAAAAAAAAAAAAAAAAAGACAACTTATATACTGTATAGATAAAAACGGTCAGCTCTAATAGCTAATTCTTTTCTCATTTCGCAGCAATTTCGAGTGGTTGCTGTAGAGTTGCAAAGTCATTGCTTTTGTCTTGGTTTTGTTTTATTTAGTTTCCTTTATTTGTTTGTGTTGTTTGGTGACTGTGTGCTGTTGCTCTGTTTGGTTTGAGTCCAGTGCAACGACGTTCACTAAAGGACTTTCTCCTTCTCGTTTAGCTTAAAATCGCTTTCACTGAGAGACATTCAATACAGGAGCAAGTTGTTTTCATTATCTCTTCATTTTTTTTTCTTTTTTTGGTGCAGCAGAAAATAGTCAAGGCTTTTTCTTGTTTTGCAGGTGTATTTTTACATACCCTACCCTAATACAATCGTAAATATAATTACTAAAACAATTTCTAGTTCTTTAAAAACAAAATTATTATTTATAAACAAATGCCTCATGAACAAAGTAATATTATTAAAAAAAGTAATATTATTAATATTTTTGTTGTATTTAGAATTCCAAATTCTTGATTGTTATTTATTTAGTTTTAGTTTTGTAATTATTTGAGATGGTTTTCTTTTCTCATTTGTGATGTAAAGCTTGAAAAAGGAGGCCTCCATTCAGGCCTCCGAAATATTGTGTAACTAACGAAGATTTTATGGAATTAAAGAAATTCCATAAATTAATATTTTAAATATTTTTTCAAGCCTGAATCAAATTAAACAATGTTACGAATTTTGAGAAAAAAATGAATTAATTCGAATTTTCAATTACAATATATCTTGCAAGCAAATTTTTCTTAAAAATATTTAATTTAGATATAAATGCTTAAAAGTAATAAATAAAAACTATTCATTTTGTATTTGAAATTTACTTGTAGATAGATTGGATAGAATATTTTTTTTTAATGCGAGTCAGAGGCAAATGAAATCCAGAATTAAAGGATAATCTTGAAATAAACGTAATCTGTGGATTATGTCTGTCCTGAATATTAGAATCATTTCCTACTATAACTAGAAAGCTGAAATTTTAGAATATGATAAAAGAATCACTCAATTGGTGATGAAAAATCACGCACGAATGTATGTATCCTATCCTAATACAATCGTAAATATAATTACTAAATCAATTTCTAGTTCTTTTAAAACAAAATCATTATTTATTTATAATAATATTCTTAGAATACACGGCAGAAAAGGAAAATGATGTATTTTGGTAAAGGTTCGATTTTATTCGGGTTCAGGAAGTTGGAGGTTTTTTCTAGCCACTTAATTTTAAAACCACTTCGTTTTTGTCTGAATAATTCTAGCCAGAAAACGTTTAGTCTGTTTCTCATCCATCTCAGTAAATATTTGATAAATCAAATTAAAGAAGTTTATCTCCAGTTCTTCAATGCTTGTCTCTATCCTAACAATATAATTAGTTGTATTGTGGTCCAAATTCAATACATACCTGGTATTTTTTAGGAATTTTCTTTTAAAGACCTCCAACTCATCGACCTCTTGTGCCTCCAATAACGGAAGTTATCAATAATATTAGAAAAAAAAAATAAACTTTTTACTAAAATCTTCGTAAAAAATCCTATTCCTTTACAATGTCTTAATTTTTCACAAAACCACTTTTCACTATGCATTTTTCTACCTCCATTGTGGAATATTAAAACTTTAGATTTGTCAACATTAACTTGTAAGCCTTAATTTCTCAAGAGTACGTTTTGTGATATTTATCATTTCTTAAAGATCGTTTACATTTTTCGCTAATAGTGCTGTGTCATAAGCCTACTCAGATTAAAGACCTTAAATTTACCAATGACCACTTTACCTCCGATATTGTGCTTTCTCAAGTTACTGTTAATATCATGAGTAAAACATGAAAACCAAACTCAGCCTTGTGTAGGCACTATACAAAGAGAGTCAAAATGGACGCCGATGAAAGAAGGAATTTTTTTAGATCCACATAGAAACACTTATTTCTTTTTTTTTTTTTTTTTTGTTGGCTGGTTTGGGGGTCCAAATGAATCCGCAATTGCTAACGGTCATCCCGGATGCCTGAAACGAAGTTACGCCGTTTTATAGAGAATTTTCGATAAAGGAACACTCATAAACTACGTATTTGAATTTTCAATTCTCGCAAAGAAAAAGTTATTCTATATTAAGTATATTACCAAAATAAAAGTAAACTCTACTTAGAAATAGAGTAATAATTTATAAAGTTAGTAGATAAAATAAATATTAATGATTGTTTATTTCGATTGCAAGATAGCATTGAACAACGTGCAGCTGAAACTGTAGAATGGTAGCATTTATTTTACTAATATAATTCATTCTTATAACTCATTCTTAAGACTATACAAAAAAGGGCTTTTCTTAAATCAGTTTTTCGGATGATAAAAGACATAGTACCCGAAGATTCTTCGACGAATATCAGTTTCCGAGGAATGGTAATTGCAAAAATAGTTATAAGGAAAACTGGTGCATCAAAATCAGGAACCCAGGAATTCCACTACTTTAGGATAGAAAAAGCGAAACAAATAAGCAATGGATTATAGATATACTTCCGGACAGCTGAAGAATGTAAAATTATCGTTAATTAGAATGGAATCTAATTGTTTTGATTTTTAAAACAAATTTCTCCCAACATATTTATTTCAGTGATTTTTTTTTATTACTATTTAGCAGTAACTCTACCGTCCTTGTTCATCTAGTGACTCATCTTATGCATTTGAATATTCGATGTCAGATTCTATCGGATGTGAATGACCTCAATCCATTTCTTTTCTTCTTGGCATTTAGTTTTTAAAGGAAGACAGTTGATTGAATGTCCATTGTGTTCATCATCAATTTATACCGATCAGTAAATGTCTACAGTTTGTGTTGAAGTGTAGACTTTCCACATAAATCACTTCACTGCCAAGATTTAAAGGAAGAATTCATTTACATCAGTACTTTCTCGAATATTTCTACAAATATTTCTGCAAATCTCTTAGAATTATTTCTTTCTGAGATTTGTTTCGTGATATATTAACAATGCTTGTCTCTAGATAACTCTTGGTCAAAACGATTTGATAAAACTGATTCATCCGTCAATTAATAATAACTGTGGAATTATAGACTTTTTATTTATTTATTTATTTTTAATCGTCATATCATTACTAAAAATATAAAACTTTTGATCAAGGAGACTATGCAGAATAAACATTAAAATAGATTAAATGAATCCGAAGCACATGTATAGTCGCCCACGAAAAATTAGGACCACGTCAATTTGACGCTCCCGGAAAAGAAATCGGTTCCCTTTTTAATTACGAATGATAAACTCTAGAATCCTCCTGTAGAAGAAAAACAATGGGGAAAATCCCTTTCCTCCGCCGGAATAGAATCCGAGTCCTCCAGTTCGCAGGCTAGCGCCTACCGCACTGAGCCACGCAAAATAAACGTATCTTAAAAATATTAATAATTAGTAAAACCTAAGCTATCACTAGGTTGTTGGGTTAATATAGCCTTTTAATAAAACCAATTAAGGATATAAACAGAAAATAACTTTTGAATCTGAAAGAATCGAAGGGACATTTTGGCGGAAAATTTATATAAAAGAAATTAAGACAAGTAAAAAGAAAAAAGTAGAATCTGATTAACTTCAGCTGATGAACAATAATCATTCAGTACAGTGCTGTTTCGGAGCCATCTGTTAAGTAAATAAGATGGTTTCAGATTTCGTAGAATGCTCTATTTTTAAATAGAAACCCATGGGAATAACGAGGGGAAGTGTTGATGGGTCGTTGATTTAATAGCATTGGGGGAAAGTCGAAAGCGACCTTGGTGGGAAAGAAAGCATCGTAACACGAAAAACAGTTGCTACAAGAATTAAAAAAAAATAGAATTGTCTCAAATTTTAAAATATTGCAACGAAAGAAAAAAAAGCGATATTTAGCAAAAAGTTATTTTTCCAAATGTTTCTCTATCTTTCACTTACACGTAAATGAATATCATTTTAACGCCCTATCGAGATTGGATTTACTTTTTAATTAAATAGCAATGCTTTGTTTATTTATTGATACTTGCAGAGTTACTGTTCGGTTTTGTTTACGAGAACCTTCAGCGCTTTTGCGCATGCGTCAGGTGTCCTTCGGTTTCATCGAAATAGGGGTTGTTTACTTTTTATCAGAGTTAGTTTACCGGTAGCTGCGTTCTATTTGTGCTTTTCAGGAAAGAATTAGGGAAAGAATAAATACTATTGCAGAAATGCTCCTCCTTTATTTTTTCTTAAAAGCGAAAATGTCCAAAAGATTTTCTTAGGAAAGTGCCCATCTCAGCGTATCACCCCTCTGCGGAGTAAAATCGTCTGCCAGTTGGGTCTGCTTTTTGAAAACGAACAGTAACCACATATTCTAATTAAGCAACAATAACATATCAGATTGGGCGGATCAATGCGGAGTAGAAAAACATAATCCAGATCCCTTTCGTAGTAGAGATAATTTGTCAAATACATGATGAAAAAGAAAGGCCCATTGTGGAATCCTGTATAATTAATTGGAAACCAGGAATTAATAAAGATAAATTTTTGAAAGTGAGCAATGTGGTGTTTGAATATATTAAACAAGATATGAAAAACAAGTGAATATAATTTTGGGCTAACGCATAAATTTAAGGGCGAACCATAATAATAAAAAAAATTAAAAATAAAAATAAAAAAGAAAGTACAAAAACATAAGAAAAATTTTTTAAAAAAAAATAGGAAAAAAATATTTTCCTAAGGTTTTTTTTTTTTCTTTTCTTATTTTCCTAACATTTTTTAAGAAAAAAAAAAAAAAAAACCATGCGGACATTGAGAGAGAAAAAAAAAGTCAGTATACGAATTCGAACCGACAACCTTCAGTAGCCTGTATGATTCCGAGACCTTAAGCACCAAGCTACAGCTGACAACTGAACAGAGATGGTTGTATTTCCATCTAAGCTAACAGCGAAAATCCAATGAAAACAATGCCAAATATCTCGAACATTGAAGGGGGGGGGGGGCGTTGGCCCTGAAAATACCCCATTCCTACGGTGTTTGGGCCACTGAACGCGAAGGTGAAATCCGTTAGTAATAAGCACAAAATCAGTTATTTTAAACAAAGTTTTGTAACGATTTGAGAATTGAGCGAGAATTGATTAGTTAATATTTGTTAGTTTTTAAACTTTGTATTCTTAACGATTAGAAAAGTTCTAGAGGAAGAAGAAAGTTTTCTTTCCTCAAATATAAACTTGAAGAAGATTCTCGCTTAGAGAATTGAAATACCGTGTGGATTAAAGAAGATTTTTATTAGATCTGAGGTGTTTTCTTTTATATTTTTACAATTGGGTCATTCCATGCCAAGTGTTCTAAAATTAAAAAAAGGTTCCCGCCATCATGTCTCCAATTTTGTTCAAATTTTAGCTGTAGCACCGGTAAGGTGTTAAACTAAGTTCCCCAAAATTTGAGGTCCCAAGCTGCAATAGTTGTTGATCTAGACCCTCCTATCTGAAGGATAGTCGGTCCATGTTCGACGCAACATTGAACAAAATGCCACTTTTGAGGTCTAATAAAATTGAAAGTAACTTATAAAAATGGCTAAAAAATTGAGATCCTGTACAATTTTTCCTGCTGATTCCAATAAAATTAATTTTAACATTATGCATGCAAAATTCAGTCAAACAAGTTGACTCAAAGTGTGCATAAAAATTGGTTGTGACTTCCCGCAACAAATTTTGACCAATATTCAGACTCCAACAACTTCCACGCAAAAAACGATGTGGACTTGAAATTTTGAACAAGGACTATGCTTGGGCTAGACATGTTACTGCCAAATTTGCAACTATCTGGCATCTATAGCCGCCCTGCAGGATCTCTTCAAATTTGGCACTGTTGGCACGTATGGTAAAATTTACAAAGTTTAAAGCCAATTATTAAAAAATAGTCTACTGGAATCTGCTTGTGAATAGTATCATCTGAAAGAAAAAACGTTGCTCTACAAGACGGATGTATTTTTTTTTTTTTTTTTTTTTTTTGCAATGCGACCATTAAGTAGCCATTTAGGCATGTCAAAGTATGTTAAATTTTGTGTATGTGTGACATATTGCATCCTGATTTTGAATGTTTACTGCAGGATCTAAAGCCTGATTGTTGCTATCTTTGCTTCAGGAAAATTTTGCTCTTTGCAATTTCTATGAATTTGAGTCTTAATAGTCGGTTAAAATTATTGATATAATTATAAATTCTTTTGCACTTCATTTAGGGTCAATCCATACAAACGTTCCCACTGGTTGCTCGACCATTTTTTCAAAAAAAAAAAAAAAATCGATTTTTTTACTGTTGTTATCCCTGTACATGAATACTTCAAAACAGGCATTATTTTTTTATTTTTTTTTATTTCGTTTAAAAACGGCGTCAATTTTTGTTTTAGAGTTTCCGGCATTTTGGGCTTTGCAGAGAGTTGCGGTAATTTTGATAACTCAGCTAAGAAAAACAATAGAAAGCTGTAGTAACAAACATTATTTTCAGCACATTCTAAACTACATTTTATGTCCTAAACCTTTTTACCATATCTCTAACATAAATGGCTGAAATTTAGAACCGAAACTTATATTCGCTTTTGAACAAAAATCAAAGTTCCGGGTTTTTTTTTGAGCAGGAAGGAATGAAATAGCAAAGCTATAATTTTTTTTTGAGAAAAGATATACATCCAAAGGTTTAGCAAAAAATATTTCAGCTCTGTTCCGGCTTCCTAATTAAGTTATAGCTCTTTAAAAATGCTCTTTTTTCATTTTTTTCAAAGTTTGAGTCCCAATATCTCTGGTGGGGGACCTAATAAAAATTTGATATTTACAGTATAAATGTATCTAACACAGGTATCTAACTCAAAAATCAAACTCAAAAATTTTTCACAGATACCTCTCAAAAGTTCTCTTTATACTGTAAATATCAAATTTTAAGTAAGTAAGTCACAACAAATTTTTATGCACACTTTGAGTCAACTTGTTTGACTGAATTTTGCATCCATAATGTTAAAATTAATTTTATTGGAATCAGCAGGAAAAATTGTACAGGATCTCAACTTTTTAGCCATTTTTATAAGTTACTTTCAATTTTATTAGACCCCAAAAGTGGCATTTTGTTCAATGTTGCGTCGAACATTGACCGACCACCCTTCAGATAGGGGGGTCTAGATCAATATATATTGCAGCTTGGGACCTCAAATTTTGGGAAACTTAGTTTAACACCTCACCGGTTCTACAGCTAAAATTTGAACAAAATTGGAGACATGGTGGCGGGAACCTTTAGACCACTTGGCATGGAATGAACCAATTTTCAAATATGACAAGAAGGATTTGAGAAGAATGTATGATTTTTTTTTTTTTTTCAGTCCGAAAATGAAAGCTGAATTTTTATGCCTTTTGATGACTTACTTACGTTTTGCGATCAATTAATATTTTTTTAAAATGGCATCTATCTAATTCACTAACAAATGCTTGTTTTTCAGTATGTCCTGTAATCTTCCGGTTTAATCTTATGCTTTCACCTTATGTTCTGTATTTGCTTCTGCACAATATCAGGATGGTAAGCATTCAGTATATTAGTATAGCTAGGTGGGCGTTGGGAAGGACCGGGCGGAACTTAAAATGGGACAGCCAAACGTGTTCCATCTAGTTTGTTTTTTTTAATTGAAAATCAAGAATCTTGGGCGTGGATGAGACTTTTTTATTATTCGCCCCGGTTTTCATCAAACTGAGCTAATTATGATTGTATCTATTATTAAATCAATTTACGAGGTTTTTAATTTAAGAACACATTATAAAACATTACCCATTAAAAAAATAAATAATTATTTATTGAACAAAATGGTGAAACAGATTCTAATTTTAAAAGCTGATTCGTTGTTCTTTTAAAAGTCAAAGTATCCCACCATAGGCCTACGTGGTTCTTAGGAGATAAGGCTCCCGGCGTTTCGTCACCAAAGCGATTAAGTTGAGGTCGGTTGGTCAGACCGAACACCGTTCGACTTAACCCCGGGAAAATAAATCCCTTGGCATTCTGTAGAGACCTGGATGGACTCAAGGACCCATCTGAAGATTCAACGTGGAGGTCGTGGATTCAACCAGGCTCCTTCAGGCTACAGTCAAACTGAAAGAATTCTTCTTTACAACTTCGCACAAGTTTTCTGAAGCTTCGCTGATATTTACCAAGCATTATCAACTTTTATGTTTTCTTAATTCATTTTCTATTTCTATAATCAGTCAAAAATTTAACTCAAAGAAAAATGTTGATTTAAATGTTTTGGTTACGGTGAAACTTTGAAATCCTTTATATCACTGTCGTAAAGCCAGCACTTCAAGCTTTTTTTAACCCCAAGGAAAACCTAAAAAATAAAGAGCCTGTTCTGTTGGCCTAGTTTCAGTTCACACACACACACACACAAAAGCAGAAGTGATAACCGGCCTCATTACTTCTGGCATTATATTTCCGAATATACATTGAGCCAGAGCTACTGGGCCAATACATTGGGCCATCGGGCTACGGCCATTAACCCTTAAGACCTGGGAAAAAATATGCTTAATTTGATGTTTTGTTTTTTTTACTAATCCATGTAACGTGGTGCTAAAATGGCGGACAAGCTCCATCACGCACTCATATTGGAAATTACTGGAGAGAAAAGAATAATTATCATCTTCCTATCCTATAATGATTTATCAAACTGTGTGTATATGTCTCCCTTTTTCCCAATACCTTTGGAACTGTTGGACGGATCTTCTTGAAGGACTATTAACTTTTACATTTGAAATGTTTTTCCCAATGGATCCTTGTCGGGAGATCAGAGTGAAAAGGCGGTAAAAAAATCTACCATTAAAAAACATTCGAATCTAAACAATGGATCCTCTCCTATTAATATTTCGTTATCTTAAACAATAAATATTGAATCTTAGCTAATCCATTGGGTTTGTTTTGATATCCTAAAATTAATCCGAATTATTCAAATCATGTAAATCATGTTTGATTTAATTATTAAAGTTAAACTGTTCCGCAACTGGCCAAGCAGGTCTTACAGTGCGCGAGAGGCCCCCAGCGATTCTTGGCCAACGGGACTAGTTGAAGTCGGATGGTCAGTCCGCCTCTAACCCCTCGAGTAAGAAGACCGGTACCCATTTGACAGAGGGCCGAGGGTTCGTCTGCAGGAGAAATAACCGTATAAAAATCCCCGACAACCGTCGGGAATTGAACCCGGGCTCTTCCAGTCCGCAGCCTAAACCGCATTGGACCCCTGCTTTAATTATTATTAGAGTATACTCTCGATATCTCGAAGTCGAAGGGACGCTAAAAAAAATTCGAGTTAGCGAGTTTTCGAGATAACAAGGTCATAACCAAAACATAAAAATTCATGTAAAACGGAATAATATTCTAAAAATTAGAGTCTTGATAGATGAGAATAAGTACAAATATGTAATGATAGTTAACAATAAGTTTAAATATAGAAATGATAATTTTAAAGTTTAAATATAGAAATGATAATTTTAAAGTTTAAATATAGAAATGATAATTTTAATTTTTAAAAGTAGTCGAAAATAATTACATTAAATTGAAAAGAATTAGTAAAATACAATGAACTTACATCGCTAGAATTTCTTGAAAAATACCTCTATTTGCTTCGACACAACTGAACGGCGATTTTTCCGGAAAAATTCATTTTTTGCTTCGGAAAAATATTCGACACAACAAGGTTTTGAGTGAAAACTCTTCGACATAAGAATTAAAATTAACCTTAGATGAATATGTAATATCAAGGGGGAAAATAATTTTACGACATATCAAGGTTTTCGAGATATCGAGAGTCTACTGTATTATTGTTTTCAGAAAATGAAAAATTTTATACAGTTTCTATTCAGTAGAAATTATAATTGGAGCCCCGGCATAGTCTTGTGGTCAAAGTGACAGCCTTCCATGCAGCTGTTGTGTCGGAACCTTGGTTTGAATCCCGGCGCGGGGCTTGGATGTTTCTGTCTCGTCCAAAAAGAGGCAGAAGTCTGACTGTCACCTAGTGATGCCTCGTGGTTTGTTACCTAAACAACAGCAGCAACATTCTCTCCCACTATTGAGTGTAATTCTCCATGAGTTGTGATCCAAGATGGATCCGGGATACAACAACGTTGTAATTAGAATACAAAAGTTTTTGTCTTTTCACGACTTTTAAAAAAAAAAAAAAGGAAAGAAAATTTTAAGGAAAGTGTGCTTTAAGTTCTTTGGAACTGCTTGTTTACTGTATAAGTAATTAATTAATTAATTAATAAATGTCGTTCAAAATACACGTTAGAGTTGATGAATTGTGTAGAATTATTAAATATAAAATACCGAAGTAAATTCACCAAGCCATTCTGTAAATTGAAGCTCTGTAAATTCATTTACACGAAACTATAGTAGTCATTAAATTATATTTTAATCCAGTAAGCAGGTGTGTCGGCTAAATTTGTGAACTTCAAGATATGATCAACACACGTGAATTTGCAATTGTGACATTCTGTAAATTATTTATTAAATTTGGAAAATAGTATTAACAATAAACTTAATAAACTTTAGGTAATAAAGACAAAGTGAAGCGACTCACGAATTTATTTTCCTTTAGATTATATTCTTTCTCAAATGGTAGTACTGTAGTGTTTCCTATAAAATTACGCGAAAGGAATTATGGACATAATAATCGATGAAAAATACCGTATTTGAACAAAGCGACTGTCATCCATTTTAATGAAAGAGCAATTCAACAGTACGACAAGATCATGTACCTAAAAAATATAGTGTTTTAATTGAAAAAGAATTAATAACAGAATATCAGAAAGTGTATTTTGCTATTTATAATGGATTTTTCATCGTTCGTCTCGGGATGAGTACAGCGGTTCCGAAGTTTGTTCTGCTTCTGTTTAATTCACGAGCCGTTAGAGTTGTGTTGTCCTTCAAAACAAACAATCTTTCATTTGAAAGATATATATATATAAATAAGCATAATTTGTCTCGGAATATTTTAAATTATTTAAGAATTTGAAATGTTATCATCTCTGTTGCTACCTACGTTGTCGCGAATCATTCTGGGTGTACGAAAACCGCTTCTTAAATGTTTCTCAAAAATTGCAGCTCAGATTCATCAATTGCCCGACTATTCGGCACAGTATCGAAAGGGTCGAGCCATTTTCATTTGATCTGATGTCCGATGAATTTTAAATATCAAAATCGGTCGGATGACTGAAGTCGGCGAAAACCTGCTGCCATAAGAAAACATCCAACTTTTTTTAATTTTTTTTAGCCATGTCCGAAATTTCGAAGTGACTGAAGATTATGTGAAATTCAGATTTCTGAAAGACAGGATGAACAGCAGAAAAATTAAAAGGTGATAAAGTTCTGTCGGGAGAAGCAAGTTGATACTAAACTAAAGAAGTTAAATTTCACTTGGAATCATATTGTATGATGAACGTTCATTAATTAGCCCAACATACATATAAGTAGAAGCAATTGTCCTCTTTTCATCCTTTCAATTTGAAAGGTCAAATTTGCCTCCCGTATTCCTTTGACTAACCTTTAGGCAACCGCAAAAATCCCCTGTACCTTCCATTTCGTTATTTATTTTTATCTCCTTCTGCATGTTTGCCGTCACTACTTGCACGCCCAGATTTCTCTTTGTACATTATACTTAAATTTCATTTTATATAAATTCTACAAATATTTTTTTCGATATCAGATAATCTATCAAAATAATAATAATAAATAAAGAAGATGTTTTTACTAACGGAAAATATTACAAGAATTAAATGATCAATTCATTATTACATCTTATTGGGTTTGAATCGTCCTGATTTTCGCCATTTTGAATTTCAATAAAGAATGCTGATCTTTTAATGTTTTGTTTGAATTTCAATGAAAGACACGCGATAATAAAGATTAGAATCAAGGATAAAGTTGGTTTGAAATATAAGGACGACGACTGAGTTGAATAAAAGATGAAATAGACAAAGAGCTCGATTCTGAAACCATAGTTCAGACGAATACATTTTTTTTTCTTTCTTTCTTGTTCTTGGGATATTCGTCATGGCTCAAAGTTCAAATCCAATAATGAAACAACCATTTGGTGAATAGGTAAGTGACTCTTACAAAGTTCGTCATTAGGTTTATGTTAAGTTTTCGTTGGAGGTCTGCATTATTCATCGCCCTCTCCTTTCTGACCTGTTTGCTCAGGCGCTGTTTCTGGCCATTTTCCAACAATGCTTATTGATTACTTCAGTCTGGACAATATTTTATTAACTTGCCTTTATGGTCGTTTACCGTTCGTGGAAATGGCCTTTTTTAAGCCACGGTAAATTTTGGCTTTTGACCCCAATTACAGTTTGTGCCAATCAGATTCTGTAGTTTGACGCATCGGAAGTCTTTAAAACAAAGGAATATTAAAATCCCGTGCAGATAACACACCCAAAGCAAAACTTAAAAATATAGAAAACGGCCTCCAACTGTGCCTTAAGAACGTATTATGACACTTTTATTGAATTGATTACAATCACTAATTAGCGCCATAACTTTAATCGTAATTTCTCATAAATTTCGCCAGCTTTCTTCTACTTCCATTCTTCCCTCCCATTGCCCTATTTTCCTCAAGTTACCTGACGAAATAACCACGACAAACCAAGGTAATCAATGCACACAATTCGATTGAAATAATTCAACGTCCAACTTAACCATTCGAAACCGTACTACATTTAAGCGGAATTGAAAATACAAAAAATTTCATAGCGGGGATTACAAAGGGGCTTATTTTTATTTCTTAATTCCCACAATAGAAACATCAAAGGCTGTAGATGTTACAAAAAAAACTTATTTTAAATTCAAATTCACTTGCCAATAAAATAAAAAGCAAAATAAATCAAATTTATTTTCTTTTTATTTATCAAACGGGAGAACGTATATTAAGCAAAATAAAGTAATTTAAAACAGAAAGAACAAAATTATAATATAGAAAGCACAGGAAACACAAGTTCTTCACTAAACATCGCTGTATTTCGCAGAAAGCTGCTTTTTCTGCTTCTTCAGGCTTAATTAAAAAGCAAAATAGAAACAAAGAATAATTTAAACAAAGATAAGCAATTTCTAACATCACACCAAAATTAAAATGTAAAACTACATTTCATATGAAAGAAAGCAAATTTTCGAAAAGACGTGTAATCTTTTCGAAAATTTGCTTTTTTTCATATTAAATGTAGTTTTACATTTTAATTTTGGTGTGATGTTAGAAATATTTAATAGTAGAGGCTTTAGGAGAAAAGATCTACTAAAGAAATATGGGAACTTTACATATAAAGATAAGCAATGTTTACAATCATTTGAAAGTATCATGATTTTTACAAATGTGGAATAATTTGAACAAACAATCTAGATATGCTATGTTTATAATGTTTACAATTATTGAAAATTTTTATGATATGCTGTGTTTACAATGTTTATATATTTATTTATTTTGAAAAAACAAAAGCAAAAATTTCATTGAAGTGCCGTTTAACTGAATTCTTAAAACGTAATTTAAATAGCAGTGAATAATAATTTCTTCACTTCAATTAACACTTGTTCATGTTTTTTAGTACGAATTAGTGTTTTATTTAACTATAAAATAAAATGTACATAAATGTCTAATTGAAGTAAGGTTACTAACAATTTAACATGAGGTTCTGTGTTTATTTTTTATTTATTTATGGTCACAAATTAAAGTGACCATTTTTTCTAAAATGAAAAGGAGGACGCAAATAATTTGAAGAAAAAAAAAATGTTATCAATGGTTTCAGGGGTATAAACGTATCTGTTCAACTAAAAAAGAAAAAAAAAAACCCTCTAAACCTCTCTGTTCAACCAAAAAAAAAAAAGGTTTTAAACTTCACATATCAAAAAGGAGGACATATTACTCTTCAAACATCAAAAAGGAGGACAGAATTTACAAAAGGAGGACACTTCTCAAGGGAGGACAGAGCTTCAAAAAGGAGGACGGTTGGTCCTCCTTAAAATAGATAGGTTTTTAAAAATAAATTAGGTTTTTAAAAAGTATTTTACAGGTCCATAAGAACTGTATTTCTTTCTATAGTTTTTCCTGTAACTCTAATGAGATCTGTTTTCTTTGATCTCAAATACAAAGTTCGCTCAAAGACATTAAAAAATAAAATAATACTTAAAAATATTTAGCTTTTTATCTTATTTAGTTTTATTATTCAAACTCATTTTATTTAACTTTAACATGTGACTTTCTTGGTGACTTTCTGCAACTCCTTTCGACGTTAGTTCGAATCCCTAATAAGGCAGGATGACTTTCCTTGACGAACATCTAATAGACATACAATGAATTTGGAATGGTCGTCCAGAAGGCAATAAACTAAGAACGAAGCAACCCCTTGAGGAAATGGGTCTCTTCCCAGCAACACTAACCGGGAACACAGGTGAGTCAGGTGGGGCGTAAACAAGACTTCGTATTCAAGAGAAGTTAAGAAAACTCTTTCGAATCATTGGCAGAGAAGTAAATAATTAAGGATTAGAAAATTAAAACTTACTAATTAAAACTTGGCACAATTCCTTTCTAAGTAATGATTTTTTTTTTTCTAAACTTTTTCTTAGATAATTTATTTATCATGGATTGTTGTTTCTTTTGATCTGTAGCTTACGACAAACGTGAAAATCGACCAAAAGTTTACCAGAATATTTGGTTTTCTCATTATACGATATAAGCTACGAGATTTTGATCACATAGATTCTTTTTTTTTAATTTAATCCCCTTTCTAAAAATAAAATTAAACTGAATGCATTGTAAGAATTCAATAATTATACAAAATTAGGTGAAATCATTTCAGATGTAACTTTGAATTAAATCTGTCTGATTTGCGGGAAGAATCGACTGACATGAGGGGGTGGGGGTGGGGGAATCCGTGCCGAGATCTTTCAAAATCGACAAAGAAAAAAAAAATGGGATTTCAA
This sequence comes from Thereuonema tuberculata, assembly GCA_023159025.1. NCBI lineage: Eukaryota > Metazoa > Arthropoda > Chilopoda > Scutigeromorpha > Scutigeridae > Thereuonema > Thereuonema tuberculata. Next base: position 45,407,276 of record JAFIDM010006943.1, on the reverse strand, counting down.
ATCGATATTGATCATTGGAAGGAAAAAAAAAAATCAAAGAGTGCAGAGGAATGGAATTATTGCACTTAATATTCTCAGGTTTAGGAATAACTGTTTCTTATTTAAGTTTTATTTTTGCTTTTAGAGAAAATTTGACGTTGTACGTTATACTACAATGATGGTAACAAATCAAGTTTCAATTGAAAACAATGGCTGTAAACAATAAGATTATTACAAAACTGTTATTTACGTTCATAGTCATGAAATCAATTAAATACTATTTAAGAATTTATAATTAATCGCTTACATATATTAAGAAGCTGCAAATAGAAACAAAAAATATCTACTTATAATGAGACTAACAGCGCTTTGAAGTTGACTTCCGGTCTCTGAAAGTATTATTTTTTTCTCTCTAAGAAAAAATCTTACATCATGATTCGTGAGGTTTTGTCCGTCCATCACAATAACACGAAGCATCAAATGTGAATGTTTCGGTTTCGCATATAAGAGCGCTTTTGTTTTACTTATGAATACGTCAATTGATCACAGCGTTCCTCGTTAAAACGATTCCATTTCAAAAAAAAAAAGCATGTTTTAGAATGTGATATTTTTAAAAATAAGTTTTTTATATTTTTTCCAAAATTAATTTTAAATATATTATTAGATGTATTTTATTATTATTATTATTGACCAATCTCAAATTAGAATAACACTAAAAACTAGAATACTTTTCCCCAACGACATATATATAAAGACGGCAAACTCCCAAAGACTCAATGTAAAATAGTTGACCGGTGCTGCCATCGAAGTAGGGGGGGAATACAGCACTGCAGCGAAGCCTTCTTTTTAGAAGGGGCAGTAATGTTATTTAGCATGACATATATATTTTTACATTATTTATTAAGATTTCTTTATCATTATTTAAAAGTACCTTTAAAATTAAGTTATTGGCGTTTAATTTTTTGTTTTAAAATTAGTAGTAAGTTTGTAAACTAAATTCCTTCAAAATACTACAGAAGAAAATATAATTTTTATAAATAATTGAATGAAAAAAAAAATTAAATCTGCATGCCATTTTTGTTTTTGACTTTTCTTTTCTTCAACATTAATAAAACTTAACTTTCAACTTAAGAAACGAAACTTTTTTCATTTCTTTTGATTAGTTATTTATTTGCTTTTCCCCATAGTCTTGTCAAACCTATTCAGTAATAAAATTCATTTGAAAGCAAATTTTCTCCAGCAACTGTTATAAGCTTTAAGTAAATCTTACGAATTAGAATTATTTCGAATAGAATAAGGAAAATGATCTCAAGCAAAAAAAAAATTCCACCCCTAAATTTTTCAATTATGGAGGAGGGTTGGAAATATATCCATATATCAATGATGAGACATTCAGATTCGTTAAGTTTATGTTTAACGCCACAAACTCAAAAAAAAAAGAGTACAGTTCACATTTGAATTGTTGACATTTAGTTTCGATCTGAGTACTGGGTTCGGTTCTCATGTGGGTTTCGTTGATGGTGGCGATCCGCGCTGGGCAGGTTTTCCCGGGGTTCTCCCGTTTCCCCTGCATTTCTCACACCATCCTTTCTCAGTCTGTCTCTCCGTCTGTCCTTCTTTCCGTGGGATAGCACAATAGATCTTTCAGATCGCGGTGCTCGGCTGTCCAGCCACCCACGCTCACCACATTACATTACATTACATTAGTTTCGATCGTCGATGGTCGCAGTTGCGATTTGTAATTCAGACAAAAAAAAAAAAAGAAAAAAGAAACAGGTAACATTAAAATAAGTGAAATAACTATGTAAAATATAATTAAAATTCAACAGGTGACGTTCAAAAGATGGTAAGTATACCGAGTAATAAAATGAGATTTTGCTATTCTTTCATGAGGACATTTATAAGGCTATGAAATGTCCAGCTTTAATTTATTCGCAGAGGAAAATAGTGCATCTTTATTTGGTTGCCATTTCAACAGTGGTTATTTCTATAACAAACAAAAAACAAAATAAAAAGTTTTTTTTTTATAATTCGATGGATTCAACTAATATTTTGATTTTGAGAATGAAATTGAAATCGCAAATAAATTATTCGAATTCTAAATTGTGTTAACCCTAATTTAACTGTAGTTCCTGGGATTACTTTATCTTAAAAGATAAATGTCTTCTATAAGATGAATGTCTTTCTGATGTTACATAGTTTTACATCCTGAAGGAATTGCATGTCAGGAAAAAAAAAATAAACTGAACAAAACAAACAAACAAAAACGCTACTAATTAGTGCCTTAGGACCAAATTACTATTGAGCTTCGTTAAGTATCTCTTGAGAACATGAAAAAATACAAAATGAAATAAAATACCTGCAACAAAGCAAGAAAAAAAAAGATTAAATTGATTTTTCTTTTTTGGCATAGATCGCCTATTTCTGATAAAAAAAAACAAGTAATATTCTATTTTCACAGAAAATAATAGAAAATTAGGCTTAGCATATAATCAGCCTCTCCATTACATCTTGATAAAATTAAGGCTTTATTTAAACAGCATGAATTATTCAAGCTGAGATTTCTTGAAAGGATCAACATAATAAATTAATAAAGTTCCAATTTTAGTTTTTTTTGGCGCTGTGAGCGCCGGTGAAGAAGTAGCACCGCAATTAACCACTTGAGGATAGGCAGGGCTTCTACTTTGAGAACACAACACCAGACGGCGCTATACCATTTGTGGGCAAAAAAACATGTAAATTTGCTGCTTTTCGTATTATTTTCAATGTCGAAGCCAAATTAAAAGATTACATTAAAATAAGTCGCTAAAATTTTCAAAATTTTATTTCTGGATATGTATTTTTTGAAATGTATTACTGTTGGTTTCTTTATTAAAAAGAAAAAACGCTGTTAACAGTGTTAACTGATTGTATAACAGAGATTAATTAAGGAATTAAATCAATAACTTAGACAAACTTAACTAATTTATTAACTGATAATTTGTTTTTTAATTCAAAATTGAAAGATACTTTGAAAGAATTTGAACTTTTTTTTTTTAATACTACTATTTCTTTAAATTTTGGAGGAACATTTAATTAAAAAATTGAAATTTCCATGATAAAGAAATTCCATTTTGTTGCTGTTTCTTTATTTTAATGATTTTTTCTTCATAAGTTTCAATATTATTACCTATAAATAACTTCATCCACAAGCGAATTTCCTTAGAGACCAGTAGCTTAAGATTCCTCAAATTCACGATTCATTGAGGCCAAAATATGCGAAGATCGCTCACACTCTACACCAGCAAGATTTATTAAAGAGCGCCCTCTAAGGGAGTATTGCTCCAACCATAGACGGAAATGGCTGTTCGCGTAGACGTAGATGATACGTAAAGGAACAACGTCAAGCAAAGACTGCTTGTATAGCAAACAGTGGTGATCAAACACTTTATTAACCCTAAGCGGAATCCAAAACAATAACAGATTTGGATATTTATATGCTTACAGTATTTATTTATACAATGACCAAATTTGCAATAATTATTTTGCTTTACAGAATTCGAGCGAATTATGAATCCATCTGAACTTTTATTTAATTCTGTATCAATATAATTGAAATATTTAGATTCACGTCTTCCTTTCTTAATTTCTGCAGTTTTTTTTTTCTTTGTACAGTTGTTTCAACAGAAAGTCTAATGTTACATGACACAATTTACGGTTGTGCCATTTATAAGAAGTGAAAACGAAATGTTAATGGGAAAAATTGAAGTATTTATATTCAAACTAGCAAATAAATATTTATCGTAGAAATTCCGACTATAACAGCCTATGTAGTGATTAAGAATTAAAATATGAATCAGTGATTACTTCTCTCAATTGTTTATCTAAGCTTTTCAATAAATAAACAAAACATTTTTGATCAAGAAGTGAATAATTTTGTGAAAGATTAATTAACTATTCGGAATTGGAAATGCAGACGTTTATTATTATTATTTTTAGTGTATTGTCTTACTCTGAAACTATTCCATTTTTTTGGATGCGGTTCGATTGCAGTGAAACTTGAAATACTGGACTGTAATTGAAAACAGTCATTCTTGTTCAGTTCAAGTAACAAAAGAACAGCGATTCAAAAACGTAAATCTAGCCATTTCGGAAGAGACTTCGTAATAGTTTTCGATTTCAACATTGTTAGTATCTTTTTAGATAACGAAAGGTTAGAAAAAGGCAAAAAAGTTCTGATTGAATAAAAAATTATTAATAATTTTAAGATAAGATAAAATGGAGCTATATCAGGGGTGGGAAAACAAATAAAATCACCACAAAACAAATGCAAATGCAAACCTTTGTGATAAATCTCGCTATTCGAATGGGTTTTTTTGCGGTTGAGTGAATACACCTGAGCAGGTGGTGTGTACAAAATGACAATAGTTCCTTTTATTCTGCCTTTCGAAGGCTTTCCTTATTTTGGAGTTCCATGATTTGTCGTTTTATTTTTGTTGATTTGTTGTTAAATTTGACCCAACCAAATGCTGATGCAATAACAAAATGGGCGCGGAAACGAAAAGCAAAAAAAATAAATAAAAAAATTACCGTTTCTAAGGGCAATCCACCATTTCATGATGAAAGAGGGTTGAAAATAACAATTGATTGAAATTTTCCCCTTTATTGTTCTTATCTCAGGATTTGATAAAAAAATCCATCCCCTATAATTTTAATTATGGGACTGGCTTTGACACAAAAACCATATCAGAAGAACCATATCTAATAAGTAAAAATATTTAAAAAACGTTATTTTTAGTGTTTTTGTTTAGTTGTTTCTTCTAAGCGTGACGTAGTAGTCATAATTATTTTCTCCATCCAGTTGACGTGCGAACTTTCGAAATCCCGCGCGGCCGGATCCAAATTTAGTTCAAACTCGCTTTAAGGAGGATCAGTTGAACAACATCAAAAGGATGCTCACATTAAAATTTTAGCTGTATAAGTTAAATAGATTTTTGCGTTTTCGTGGCAATATCTTTTGGCGCCTTCTTCCACCTAATTTCTGGTAATCCAATGTGTTCCAGAAACCTGATCATATTTTTAAAATTCAGTCTCCTCGAATATGTAGTTGAATTATCTTCTACATAGATTGACGGACGAATAGGCATAGTTCGATTTAAATCGCATTCTAAAACTGTTGTTTTAACCCTTTGTCTTCTCCGTCTATATCAATGGATAGTTTACAAATATTACACAAACAGTGCGATTTAAGTTTTTAAATGCATTTCTGGTAGAGCATTTAAAACTATCAATAGTAATGACTTGAGAAAGGGCCGGTGGCGGCTTGAAAGCTTGTATTTTAAATTTCCTTTAAATATAGTTATGATTTCTAGTTTTGTGTGTTGGCCTTATTTTTATGTATTTAACGAGTTTATCCATTCTATCAGATGTTTACTTACAGTTGGTTTTGTTGTTCTGTTCTATTTATAGAAGTCTTAAATTTTTGGTAAGTTTGCATTAATTTATATTTTTTTAAGATAAAACACTTGTACGGAGATGATTTGTTATTGTTATGCATTATTTATTGTTAAGTTTATGTAATCGGTTTTGATTTCCGGAAGCGCCGTTGCTTTTTTTTTTATTTTTATTTTTCCTCCTCAATGGAGATTTTTTTGTTCTTTAATCTACTATGTTGGCTAACGTTATAAACTTAACATTGTTTAGTGGAATCAAATTCATAGATGCATTATGATATTAAGAAATTATTGATCATATTATTGTAGGCTATTGTGTCTTTATATAATCACACAATCTTCTTAATGCACGTAATTTTGTAAAATTAACATATTTCATTATTTTTTGTGAATTTTGGAAGGGGGGGGGGATCCTATCTGGTGTCGCGGTAGAATAGAATTTGCGGGAGTTTAATTATAACCACAAGAGTTATATAGAATCTGTTTTAATAGCTATTTGTCTAATGTGGGGAAATTAAATCCATTTTAGCTTATAAAATAATGACTTTGCTATTTATCGTCATCGAATTAGATTTTTTTTTTATTTAATTCTCATTACTTCTGATCAGTTCATAGTAAACGTAAAATCAATAACCAGACGGACATGTGCTTTAAGCACTTGAAAGACTTTCACAATTGCTTATTTAAGAGTTTTGTCAATTGACTCCTGCACTTCCATTACAATTATCAATTCTTTTTACATAGTCCTCCACCTGTAGCTTTTTAGGACGATTGTTTTAAGTTTTTTCCTTCATTCATTCCTGTTCTGGCAGGCTATTTAAATTTATGACATCAATATGAAATATTTCGTTTTTCCGTCATTCAAAATCTCACTAGGAAAAAACAAAAAACAAATTTGAAACATTTTGAACTACTAGGCTACGCTTTCAAGGAAAGAAAACAATAATTTATACTCTTGGAAAACTTATTATCTTCGGAAACTGAAATTTTAATGTTAGTTTTGGGCTATAAAAGCAAGATTTGTAAAATGTTTTGTCTCAAAATAGAGCAATACTTAAACAATAATATATAAATACTGCTTATTATAAGCATCTACTGACGCTAACTTACCAACTAACTTTCCTAAATTAAGCTGTAAATTTAATGGTGGAACGAGCAATTTGAGGCCTTTGTGATTTCGGTACAATTTAGAACCTTAAATGAGAGAGTTTACTCAAAAAAATCCTTATTACCGGAATCCTATTTATAAGAGCATTATTGCGATATAGGACAGCTGAAAATTTAATGGCGAATTTTACACTAGCCACTCCATTAACAATCATTTTTGGACTTTAATATTAGAATATTCTAAAAAAAAATCTTTGTCTCTAATTTTTAATTTAATTTTTGTAGATAAGAAGATAATAAAAATTAGGATATGCATAATTTTAAAATTCTAACTACAAAACGAAAAACACATGAACATTTCGGTGTATGGTAATAGGATCTTTCATAGTGTTAAAAAAAAAAAAAAGTTTATTTTTTAATAACACCAGATAATTCTTATAACATTCAGAACTGTCCTAAGTAATTGATTTCATTGATAAGGTCAATGAAACACAGTGTATAGATATAGCGTGTGTTGGCTTTGTTCAAAGTTAGGTAAAACTTGGAAAAAAAAAAAAAAACCACTAAGGAACGCGAAAGAAGACTAGAACGCAAGTAAGCGAATTAAATAATTGAATGAAACGCTGCACACCATACGAGTCCCCAGGTAACCCTTTAGGCTTTTTTTCAACATCATCAACATGATCATCATATCAATTAAGTTTCTTAAAGGTTTGTAGCAAGATAAAAAAAAAAAGAAAAAGTTTTCGTTTAATAAAGTAAGTTTAAATACAGATTTTAAGGCGTTGACGGAACTAAAACCTCGACACTAAATTAATTAGGTTTCTTTTATAATTTTCTCTAAATCTTGTCATCAAATTCAGCAAATAAATCTGTATAAAGTACAAAGATTATAAACAACTTTCACTTAAAAGAACATAGGGTTTAAATGCATTTCACAATATTATGTTGTTGTTCAGGAATTGGAATAACACGTGCATTAAATCTTTGCTATCTAATAAAAGGTATTAAAATGGAATCTCAAAAGGCAAACAAGGAAGAAACGTGTTATTAACATCGTGCTTCAGAATAATAAAACGTTAGAGCGTCCCTAATAAATATAATGTAAGTTAAGGTGTAATAGCTTATAGTGTTTATTACTTACTAAATCAAATATTCATCGCCTTTGAAAAATGTCAATAAAGCATAAACGACTGCGGCTACATTTGTCAAGAAATTGATTAGGCCTATAACGTCTTCACTAAAGTTGTTGTATCGTCCTGCAAATCTTATTTGAAAATAAATAAACAAAATTAATATGATAAAAGTCCAAATTTGTAACGATACGAATCAGTTTCAACTTCGTAAAAGATTTAATTTTAATAATATAATTCTCATAAAAGTCTGTTTATTTTTCTTTAAGCTTATTATTATTATAAAATTGTCGATTCTTGTACGCATTATATTACATGTATAGGATAACGAATAATCTATAAAGTCTTATAATAGTGAGGCGCAAAACTTACCGCTACCATAATTTTAGAAAACTAATAATCTGAGAAATAATATAAAGGCTGTGAATAAAGATATGACAGAATATCTCATTATTATGAAATGTTTTATGTGACAGTGAAATCACTACAGCTACTGTTCGGTGTTGTTTACGAGAGCCTTCAACGCTTTTGCGCATGCGTCAGGTCTCCTTCGATTTCATGAAAATAGGTGTGAGGAGAAATAAAGAGGGTGTGTTTACTTTTTATCAGTGTTAGTTTACTAGTAGCTGCGTTCTATTTGCGTTTTTCGGGAAAGAATTATGGAAAGAATAAATACTATTGCAAAAATAACAGGTACTAAAAGAAAAACAGGTCTTAGGAAAGTGCCCATCTCAGCGTATCACCCCTTTGCGGCGTAGAATCGTCTGTGAGTCTAGTTCTCGCTTTTGAAAACGAACAGTACATACAAATTGAATGATTATGTACACGGTTTTAATGTTTACCACGTGATCACTGTGGTCGGGAATTAGGCAAATAAGGAATATCATAAAATAAAATATGTTATCGCATTTTCTTCAAAATCAAGTTCATTTTTTTCACAACAACGTTTCGGCAAATATTGAAAACGTAGGTAATTCTTACCTGAATTAGCAATACAGCTTTATCATTGTCTGCTGTCATACCAACAGTTTTTTGATGTGTAGTTCCGACACCTATATTTCTGTGACATTGATTGGTTGCCAAGTCGTCTGGTTATTTTTTTGTTTGTTTTTAAGATGTTTTCTGTGAAATACGAAGCTTTTAATACTACAAATTTTATAGGGATGAAAAGAAAAACAAAACACCTTACTCTACAGCATTCTTTTCGTTATGTTCTCGGCAAAAAGCAAAGATGTAACGTTTTTGCCGCCAAAAAAAAAAAAACCCTGCTGTCTATGGTTAAAATCTTGCAGGATTTGCACGTGACAGCAGCAGGAGAGACATGGCGATAAAAGGTGAAGTAGCTATACGGAAAAAAAAGAGAGAGATTGAAAAGCAAAGCTAAGAGTATATTTTGGGATTTTTTTCCAGTATTCAAAAAGCGAGAGAATTGTGCAGACAGGTGTTTCCTAACTTTTCAAGAGCGCCTTATAGCAACAACGAATATAAATTTTAAAATTATGAGAAATATAGTTAACGGAGGAGAAAAGGCGATAATCTACCTATATAAAAAGAAAAGTCCTGACTCACTCACTGACTGGCTCATCAACGCCAAGCCCAAACCCTTGGACCTAGAAAGCTGAAATGTTGCTCAGAGGTTCCCTTTATGATGTAGACAAGGAATAAGGCCGAATTTTTCGAAATTCCCACGGGATAGGGAATAAAGAGGATTTATATTTTCGCTTTAAAGTTGCCTTATCGATATATGTGTGGCGCCAACCCGCAATACATCTGAGTTAACCAGAGAAGGCCACAACGGGCTGGGAACTCGTAAATATTTTCCGATCTCGATATTAATTTGCTAAATAAATAAATAACTTTTTTTTTTTATGCTATGTATGCAAGGGTTCCGGAGCGAAGCGATGGTACTCCGACTAGTAAGCACATAAAAATGCAAAGGTTGTTAGCAATATTTTTGGTACTCCAGGAAAAAAAGTGATCTCGTTCAGTACCATTTTTGATATGGATGAATTTGATTTATCGCTGAAATTCTCCGAGAACTGATTATCCAACAGTTTGGTTCATTCGAAAATTACTAGGAAGATTGACTTACCATTAGTAAAATAACATTGCATCGTATTCAGCAATTGAAGCTTCAAATAAAGTACGGGAAAACGAAAATTGCTATCTGGCATCACATTACCTGATAAAAGATTGCATGTCATTGCTTTTTCGGATGACAGTGATACAGACTAACATCCTTATTGCTGTACCCTGCTTGGGTGACAAAAAGATTTTTTTTTTTCTTTACAATCACTATAAAAGGATCTTTTCAAATTTTATTTAAGTTACTAATTTGTTTCCTCGTAATAAAATAGAAAAATAAATGTTGAAATGTTCTGCAATTCCAACGCATCACAAACAGGAACATAAAAGTAAATAAAAAAAAAAAAAATAGGTATCAATATGTTAACAATTAGTAAAACAATACAAATACACTTAATTAATAAGTGCAAATAATGCATAAAAATTAAGTTATTGAATTTACAATAATAATATGGTATATGTACGATTATGGTATATGCATATTGTTATTGCAAGTAAAATAACAAATAATAGCATTATTTTTATATTCATTCACGAAATGTTTACAACAGTTTACTTTTTCAATAATAGAGGTATCTGTGGTACTTGGAAGGATTACAAATTATTATAAGAATTATTATATTTAATAGATTGTTTACTATGATGCAGCGTAAGGGATTCTATTTTTGTATTACAGGACAGCAGGGTCAAGGATACTGCTATCTTAATGGCAGGGAAGTACCGATGAATGTCGAATTGGTATCAAGTGAGATGTATAAACCATTGTTTGTCTTTTAATAAATTTATTAATGTTAATTTTAATACTGAATAAACAGTTAAAAAAATAGTTGTTGTTTTTTTTTTTATATCGTAAATTCTTGTTACGTGTGTTCTTAACGTGTACTATTGAGAAAATAATGATGATGTTCCTTGTTCGTGTATTCCTCAATCTATTATATATAACTTAAAACTAATTTTAAACTATTAAAATAGTTAAATAATTTTCGGTATGTATTCTGACTTGTTCAGAAAGGAGCCATCTCCAGTTGTTCTGCTTAATGAATTATTGAATTACGGAGGTTCTACAGCAAAAGCAAGAAATTTAAAATCCTGCGCGAATTAGAAGATTTTCGAATTGTGGAGGTGTGTATCGTTGTGAGGGCAGCTCAGTTCGGTAGCTCTTCACATGTTCGAGAAAATTCTAATTAAACTCGAGATCATAAGATAACGTTACATGACTTACTCAGGCATCAAAATAAAATTGTAGAAACATTCTTTTAGTGGATAATTGTGATGTAAAATTTACTCCGGCAATAAAAAGACTATTAACCGGCCGCTAATACTAAACCATGTGAAGTTCTGTCAACTATCATTTCATATAAATAAAAAAATAAAAAAAAAAATAAAAATAAACAAACAACAAACAAAAAAAAACTACTATTTCAATTTACGATAAAAAATAACACAAACTTATCTTCTAACCAAAAAAAAAAAAAAAAACCACTCGTTTTCTGACCAAAAACAAAATACATCCTTAATAACACAGCCGTATACATCTGGAATCCTGATAATTTCCGGATAGTAAAGGTTTAACCCCTAAATATCGGGTATAATTCGATCCTTCACTAGCGGATAATCCCAAAACTAAGAATTTATAATATTAAATCGTATTCTAATGAACTATACCGTCCATGATGTCAGCGGATACTATGACGTAATCTTCTTCAACTTAAAAGCTAGTAGCATCATTTAATTCGGGAATCCTCGAATTTTTTTTGCGATAGCAGAATTTTCATTAGAGAAATATATGGACTCCTGGTTTGAATCCCTGTTCATTGAATTGTTCAGTTTATTGATAATAGTCGAATGAAGGCCTGATCTGGAATGATTTTTGAAACGAATTGATTTTTAGACGCATTTAAACTGCTTTTGTTGTATTGTTATTTTATTAATCATCTTTTATTTGCTAGTACTGATTCAAAGTTTGGTAAATATTGAACTATAGAAAAAAAAAATGTATTCAGTTATAAAAATCGCGAAATGAAATCCAGCTGAATAGTTAGTCAATTCACTGGTAAAGCTTATTTTGTTTTGATCGATTAATGTGTTGGAAGTTTTTGTCAAAGTTAAATTTCAAAGTTAATTTGTTTCACCTGAGATCAGTCCCTCCTTCCCCCACCTTGGTGGCTGTGTGATGCGCATGCGCCGTGAATCATCTACCTTGCCGCAATCGGTTGCTCCACCACTTGGCTGTGAATGTGGGTGCTATTGGAAAATGCACATAAGTTAAAAAGCCACACGGAGTCGAGGACGTAAAGTGTGGCGAAGTGTGATCGCTGCTAAACTGAGATCCTTATTATGTGCCTCGATTACCTGATGATGGAATTTTACCCCTTCGGACGGAGATAGTTTGAGCCATCCAACACCCCCGCACTCACACACTCACGACGACGACCATTTGCACTCCAACCACACATCACACGGAACTGTGGCTGCTGCTGCTGCTGCCATGGCAGACGACGAAGTCCTTTTCGACGATGTGTACGAGCTGTGCGAAATCATCGGAAAGTAAGTAGGAGCGTTCGCCGGAGTCGGCTTCTAATAGGCCTAACGTTAGGCCTAACGACTCCACCCATCTACAGCTACCCCTAATATACAGGGCATTGGATTATTAAAAAAAAAAAACCAACAAACCAAATAAACTAACAACTACACACACTATATGCTTACGATACTGATCACCAAACCGATTTTGTTTTCATTTAAAAAAAAATACTATATTCAAACTAGATTGGCAAACGCATCTCTTGTCATGTTTTCTCGTTCTCTCTTGGGTTTTACTTTCTTTTTCTTTTAATTCCATTGAGCATTCAAATCCACGAATAGAAAAAAACACGAAAATAGGGAAATAGCAATAAATATCTCGTTCAGATTCGTAATTGCAGGATGCGATCCAATCAATACTCTATATCCGACCGGTCTTGGATTGTTTTCCTGTGAAACCAAACGATTTCTTTTCCCAAGAACTCCTTTACAAATAGGGAAGATGCAGTGCTAAGTGCATTTATAATCGTGGTTACTTCATATTAAAGGCGACTGCTTCTCTGATCGCAAAACTTTTTCCAAACACAATTTTGATAGCGACACCGGCTTCAGAATGGCCGAGCCACTTGTTCCTAAACCCAAGGGAGACACCACTGCACTGGGAGGGCGTAAATTTGTGCTCAAGAAAGAAACTGTTTACAGTATCGTTAAACACAAAGAGGGGCTGTATTAGTTTTTCGTCCTTAGACTAAATTGAAAAGTGAGGAGTATTTTTTTTTTATTTCAGCCACGAATGCAAAATCATTCTCAGCTAGTTTTCTATCAGGATTGGGTTACAGGTTTATCGAACAAGTGGCAAAGGGGAATTGATCATCACCCCTTCCCAAAGGGCTGAGTTAATTCCCATTAATTGTTGCCAGATCCCCTTCCCCCCACTTTTTTTTTTATTCTTTCTGTTTTGATGTCTCATTTATTGGAGGAAAGTTCATTGCATCTCATTTTGAAAATGTAATAAAACAGTTTACTGGCTTTCCATCAATTTCATGGAAACAGAGAGTTATTTCAAGAGAACGATACATTTTCCATCCACTATCTAGTTGAAAAATTACGCGAATAAAATAATTAAAATGCTTTAACGAATAATAAAATTTATTAGTTACATTTATTTATTTTGTATATAAACGCAGTTGGAGCTTATTGCTTCATAGGTAAGTTCGAAATCTTGTAAAGATTATCTTCTATGTAGTTCTGATTTTATTATTTTTATGATATGGTTTCCTAATTCATATTCAATTATAATTAGATTTTGTTTATTCATAATAAGGTTTACTCGTAAGCATTATTCATATTATATTTGTAGAACAGTTTCATCAGGATAATTGACTAATTTAATTAAATATAAGGCTTTACAATTTAATGGAAGACTGACATTAATACTTTATTTTGTTCAATTACATATGGCACACGTTATTTAGATTACAATTATAAATTCAGTAATTTATTAAAGAGAATAGGTTGGTTCGACTTGATTAGAATAGGAAAGATTGTAATTGAAGCGATTGTGCAAGTAGGAAAATAATTGTTTTTAGTTATTAAATACTTGATAGTAAATAATAGGTTTCTTTGCTAAATAATGAATAAAGTTAAATTTTGTTTTTTCGATTGAAGTCAATTGTACTTCAGTGGCAAAGACCTTGGGAACATCTTCCTGGACAATGGTATGGAATTGGATACTATGAAATTTGAATCTATAGAGATACAGTTTGTAATTTTCCATTTAACAAACGTAGCATCAACACTTACTACTAAATTCTTCAGATTTTAATTGCATGACTTACTTGAATTAAATACTTTAGATTTTAAGGATTTTTTTTTTTTACTAAAATCCTTTTATTGTTGTTGTTGTTTTAAAGGTTTTCAAATAGGCAATCAATTCTTTAAGTTAACTGCCGGCCTGCATTCAGAAAAGTATTTATGCTTTTGTTTTCGGATAATAACGATATGCTAATAATTTCCCCATTGCTCAAGTTATTGTTCTCTCAATTTCATATTATTTCAACATAGATCAACCTATTTGTACTCGTCATATGGTGGAAATAGTTAGTTTTGCGATTTACATTTTACAAAATGTATATTAAAATTAGGCAATCCTGTATTAGTTTTTGTGTGTTTTTTTTTTATTTGCCAGAAAATTCAGCTGTTTGTAATGAAATCTTAACTTTCCAATGGTTAAATAGTTATGGAGGGTAAATATATTAACAAAATTTACCTTTCACCTGTTATCCATAGATTTATGAGAGACTACTTGTCGGCAATATTTATACAGAAATTCAGTTATGAATTAATATTGGAGACTAAAGGGCTTGTTTAGGTAATTATGATCTCTGACATTCGTTTCTATGAAAAAGATATAATTTCATTTGGACTATAATACTGAGAAAGATTTAGAAAATATTATTAAAAAATTCAAATTGCAATTTCAGATTAGTTTGTTATCAAAGAAAACTTCATTTTAAACTGAATCACTTAGCACATCTGGCTATCAGACTCTTTTATCTTTTGACTTACTGAAATGCAATTCACTGAAGACATTAAATGCAGGAAATAAAACTGGATTGAAACATATTTATTTATTTTGAAAGTAGTAATGTCTTAGCATTACAGTTCATTGCTGTTCTCTCAAAGTTGGTCTCAATATTTACAATAATAAACTCTGAAGTACTTGCGAACAAGTAACCCTCTGCATTTTAGAAAGCTTAATTGTTTTTGTTGCCAATTTTGCTCTCTAAACTTATATTTGTAATACAATATTTATCAAGCTCTTTTGAACAAATCATTTTAATTAAAGGAAATCACTAAGTTAGTTTCAATCTCATTTCATCAGCTAATGACAGTAGAATTCATTGCAGTGGCTGCAGTTAGAATCTTTTTGTGCCAAGTGATTTGACAAGTTAAAGTAATTAAATTGATATGTGGTTTTTCTCGGAGATTGTCTAATTTATCATAGTTAACTGTTAATCTTATTAACGTTTTAGGGAACTGCATTCTAAATATTGTGTCACATCATACGTAGTTTTCTTAATGTTAATAGAAGTAGAATGTCACTGATCGTCGGAAGCGCAGTGGTGCCTCAAAAGAAAAATGAACAATAAAAAAACTCACTAATGAAAAATTAGTGAGAAAATTCATGTGCCACCATTTGCGCCAGCCTCAATGAATTTTTTTAAGCATAAAAATTCAATCTGCGCATTGAATTATTAATAAACGATAATGGGTGAGACCAAATTGTTTATAAAGGGACATCCTGGAACAGCTGTTTACTGGTGACTGCTCTTGGCTGATGATTGCCAAAGAGCGTGAAGCAGCTGTTTCAAGATGTCACTTGGTAAACAATTTGGTCTCGCTCATTGTTGTTTGAAAGTGGACTGTTCAGACAAGCTCAGCAAGTCCATATACCATGATTGTGATTACCAGTCCACCAATTGATGCTAATTAAATCTCAGTAAATTTTGTTGGAGGAATCTTAGCTATTTTTTTTTTCCTTCTCCTTTTGAAAGTGCAGATCATTTTGTAGTCATTTATAAATTATTACAGTTGGAAGAAATGTGACCAGTTACTTAATTTTCACAGTATTTGTGCGAACGTAAAAGAGTTAGTATGCTTGCTGCATATTTTGAAAACACTTTTGTGATGATGCGAGACACAAAAAAGAAGAAAATCGTGGGTAATGGATTACTCATTCCATGTATACTCAGTGACCTCTAATTCAAAAGCATCGTAACTATTTTCTACAGTTCTGCAAAAGCAAAATAGGAGAGAACAAGATTTTTGATATATTTTTTTGATTTACATCTGTAAAGTTCTTATGTACTGTTATTATTATTTTTGTATTACTCAAATTTTTTATAAATATAATCCATTTCCAAAAGTGGCTTTGGTCAAGGGAAAAGAAAATGCCCGAGCGAGAAAAACGAACTGCGTTCACATTGTTTTTCATTCGTTGAAATTCTCTTCACCGTCAAATGGGGCAATTTGTAGCAATTGCTGATCTTCCTAGTAATTCAAAAATACATATTCTATCAACCTGACTTAAAAATAGTGGAAAACATTCCAAATTATACCTCTAGCTTGGCTGTGCAGACCTTACAGTAACCTGTTCTTATGACGCTGCCATCTTGCTTTCTTCAGAAATGAGTTCCAGTATCAACTAAGCAATCCGTTTTCGCCATATTTGACATTCTTCTTTTTCTGTGTGTATTTTAATTACAGTTAATGCAAGACAAACCCTATTGCTAAAGCAAAAATGAATTTCTCAATAGCTAATCAACAGGTTTTGTTACATCAGTCCTCACCTGCTGTACGTTAAGATTAGTACCTTAATCCATTGCATGTTCTGATTTTTATACAAGAAATACGAGTTGAGTATATTACCGTTTCCACATAAGATCAGTTATTAAATATCACATATTTGTAATAATTGATACAAGTTTTTTTTCTTTGAATTCTTCACAGAAATCTCGTGTCTGTAGATAGTATCTGGTGAAGCCACACAAAGCTTTTCCAGTACTATTTAATCCAGACTCCAGAAACTCACTCATTACCAGAGTCAGGAGAGGAAATTTTCACTTTGCTCTGAGTGCTTGCAGAAAATGTTAAAGTATCCTTCTGCAGGCCTTCTTTGGTTCTTTGGGTTGTGGTAGGCAAGGTTCATGGCGTTCTGGATAAAAGTTGAGGTTAGGTAATCAGCCTGACATCACTTTAACCTGGAAAATAAACCATTTCACATGGGATTGGGTGAACCCTAGACCCATCTGGAGAACCAAGGGAAAAATCCCCGACTACTGTTGAGATTGAACCTGGCTCTTCCAGCTCACAGTCAAAAGCATTACTGCTTGATCTACAGAATCCATGATTGCGTTATTTTTATTTATTGAGCTTGAGTTTTCAAAAAAAACAACAATAAAAAAAGTATGATCACTGCGTTGAACAGTCAGCTGCCAATGAGCTTATTAAAAAAGATCTAGTTCCAAAAATAACATGATAAATCAGTTCCTTTTTAGGTTGTTTCTGACTTGCAGAAAATTGTTTACATGAAGATATCCTCAAGTTACACCTCAACTGATACCAAATGTTTTATTTCCAATTCTAGAATAACAGCAACTATTTACTGAAATTTGATACTTTTGATGAATAAAGGTGTTTTTTTTATTGTGAATGGGCTGAAGTTAATATTTCTGAAACTCTTCCATTATTAATGATGTTTTAGCCACCAGGCATGGTCAAGTGTACTTGAAGATTATTGCTTCAGTCATTTATTGTTCAGTATAATGTTTGACTTTGAATTTTTCTTTTTTTCTTTTGGTTTCTTACTTTTACTGCGCCCTAGGTCCCTCGTTCTTACATATTCATGTACAGAAAGAGAAGCAAAATTCTGATTGAATTCTTGATCTATTCCTTCTTGTTTGTTTTTACTAAACATAAATTCCCATCCCTGTCTCAAGATATATATTCAGGGCCTTTTCCTGAAAGTAACTAGCTGTTTCCATAAATAATCGTACACTGAACTTTTATTCATTTGAAATCTCTTGCCTGAAAACATTTAGTTTGATCGAATCTAAGTATAGTAAAAATTCCTGTTTACTAAGTTATTCCTATGTAAATATTGCTTGTCAATTCAAATGTCTTATGTTCAGAATGAGCATTTGCCCCGTGAATTCTTAAGAGCCATTAATATAGTTGCAAAAGATCTCCAAGAGCAGAAGGAGTAATTTGTCTTTCTTAATGCAGTTGATTAACATATCAGGACAAAATTTCTTTCGTTCTCAGTTTTAAGATGTTCTTAGACAATGTATTGTATGTATTCAATTAGGCTTTATTGCAATTTTACAAGATTTTTTTTTTTTTATGTATCTTTTTAATTGATAAATGTATCAATTAGATTTTATACAAATGATAACCAAGGAAGGCACTAGGGAAAGTAAAAAGGATTTCGCACCCCGAGCTATCACCGGAGAAAGACTGGGACAGCCCATTTCGTCCTTCCGTCCCAGTCTCTCATTGGTGACAGCTCGGGGTGTGAAATCCTTTTACTTGTACCTTCCTTGGTTGTCATTTGTTGAATTATTAGGCATGTTAAATTCCTTATTACATTTTATACACTTTATAATATTCCAATGTATTATGTTTCCTTTTTGTGATTAAACATTATGCTGTAGAATTTAAGTGATCTGGAATTATAAAAAAAAATGTTTATAGTGAACATTTTTTGCATTAACTTTTGGGGTAATTGAATTTGTAAAAGAGAGATTATATAAGACAGTTTCTCCTCTCAAATCCAACCACCTGTACACAAGTGCCATCTCTTGCTTATTGGATACGTTTTTAAGAACATCAGATCATCTATTATAAAAAAAAAAAAAATATCGTGTGTCAAAAGAATATAATGAATATGAATGAAGTTAATATTATCATTAGTAAGAAAACATCTCATATGAACGAACTTTCCTTTTTTTTTTGAAATTTCATAATGTTCTTTTAGACGTGCGAAGTGAGTCTCTTCATTCCCAACTAGATCACATTTTGTGAACCGTTTTATTCAAAATCTACAGTATCTAGAAATAGGAAATTTTGCATGCCCACATAGAAATCCTTGTTGAAATACAATCATATTGTCAACACTTGAAACTGTAAATTTTATAAGAATTATTTGTTTTTAAAACTTGGAAAAATCTATAAGAAAGGCCATAATAAAATGATTATTAGTTCCGAAACAACAATTTGTAATTTTTAATAATCCTGCAGCGTCGTAGCATTAGCCACTTTTAAACACCTTCAATCTTAACATGTGTATATATTTATTATACAAATTTTCGGAAGTGATTTTAACAGTGCTCGAATCTACTCAAAGTACAGATTTTTGCTAGTATATGTTAATTTTGTAATATATACTCACAGACAGCTACTTCGATCAGTGGTGTGATTAAGTCTATCCCAATTATAAAGCAAAACATGCCAAAATTTACATAGTACCCATTTTTTTTTTTTTAGTGATTAGTTAATTTTTTTTAGTAGCATCTTGTTTGTAAAACAGTGCAAAATTCTTCAAAGTCAAATGGAATTTTATGTTTATGCAAATTTTAATCAACTGTAGGCAGTCCTCGGGTTACGAACGAGATACGTTCCTGTGACCATTTATAAGTTGGATTTGTATGTAACTCGGGTCTCTGATGAATGATAATAAAACAATATAATAATGGCTCATACATGGTAATAATAATACAGTGTAATGCTATAATATTGAATAATAATAGACACTTGGTAATGTGCTTTGGTCCTTGACCTGCCATGTTGTCTTAGCTGGGAAACCCAAAAATAGAAACATGTATAGAATAATAATACCCCAGTATTGTATGAATAAATGACAGAAACTATTGCATGGTTATGAATGTAAACAAGAGACTTACAAAGTGTACGGGACCACCTGTATTAGAAATAATGAATGATCTATTATTGAAAGTATAGATTGAATAGAAACCATGGAATACAAATATAGTTGGCAATCATTTATTGATGAGCATTGAATCAGCAGCCCATTTGAATTGAATCGGTTTTCTTAAATTCTTCTATTGCTAAGAAATAAGTGATTTAATATTGATTTCTTAACTGACAATTGTTTGCTACCATAATCTGTAATTGGAAGATCATTGCGCAGACAAAGAATAATAATAAACTTACAAACAAAATACAAAGATTCCATATTACAGTATGCAATATAGAATCTGTGAGAAATCCTAAGATAAGAGATATCTCATTATTGGAGGGAAACTTTTATTTCATTTAAAAAAATTTTTAGTATAACTAGATTAATTTTGGTTTTCGAAATAAAATTTGCTCAATCCTATAAATGACTGATGTTTTTTTAGAAATTACTACGATTTACTTCCTTTTTCCCATTAGTTTCATAAATCAGTAAAATTTATGTCACTGAAGGTTTCTTTTTTGCTTTTTTTTTTTTTTAAGAATCTTAGGCTTTTTTATATCAAAGGATTGGTTGTCAGTTACATCAATAGGTAACTAACTATAAGATACTTGTAAGTGCTTCATGGAAAATGGTTGGCTATTACAGAAATTCTATAGCCAGCTTAGATGTGATTAAAATGTGCATTGAAGTTTCATTAACTTTCAAGGGAATAAAGCATTCATGATTGTATAGAAGAAATGCTAATTTCATTCGGGCATGTATG